>CM044904.1:9396195-9798053 GCA_024500145.1 Gentiana dahurica var. dahurica
TTTTGAAGAGAGTTTGAGAATGTGATAAACACAAGAGTAAACTTCAACTTAGTTTATTCATTGATATGAGAGGTGTATAAATAGATACAATTGAGAGAGACTAGCACTAGCTTGGGCGGCCACTTGAGTATGTAGATGTGGGGGCAAGCATGCAAAAGTAAAAGTAAAAGTAAAAGCTATGTCTATGACATATTAATTGTGTCTATGACATAAAGTAAACTAGAGTTTGACATATTAATTGTTTATATGTATCACAATTAATATGTCTTTTATAATTAAATAAAGTGTACAAAAAATATTATGCACGAAATCCTAAGGCTCAGCAATCTGCTGAGCACTGTCAAGCCTCAGCAGGCTGAGTAATATTTCCACACCCCCCCTCAAACTGGGCTGTATATGTTGATGCAGCCAAGTTTGCTACTTAGTCTGCTGAACATAAGAGGTGGAATAGCCTTGGTAAGAATATCAGCATTCTGATCTGCTGAGGGAACATACTGGAGTTGAATAATCTTGGCATCAATCTTCTCCTTCGGAAAGTGTCTGTCAATGTCCACATGCTTGGTTTTATCATGATGGATTGGATCTTCCGCCATGCATAAGGCTGAATTATTATCACAACAGAGTGTGATAGGTTGCTGATACGGTTGCTGAAGTTCAGTCAGTACCCTTTTTAGCCATAGAGCTTCACAAATGCCAAGTACAAGTGCCCTTAGTTCAGCTTCAGCACTGCTTCTTGACACAGTAGGTTGTTTCTTGCTCCTCCAAGTAACCAGGTTCCCCCATATATATGAGCAATAGCCTGTGGTAGACCTCCTATCAATGTGACATCCAGCCCAATCAGGATCGGTGTAGACCTTGATTGATCTATCGGAGACTTGGTGAAGTGCGGGCCTTGGCCAGAGTGGATTTTAAATACCTCAGTATCCTATTCACTGCATCCCAATGTTGCTCAAGAGGGCAATGCATGAATTGACTGACCTGACTAACCCCATATGCAATATCGGGTCTTGTGTGAGAAAGGTATATGAGTTTGCCTACAAGCCTTTGATATTGTTCTTTCCTGACAAAGCAATGTCACCATGCAAGAGGGTATGACTGGGGTCTACTGGAGATACAGTAGGTTTGCATCCCAAAGCATGCCGGTTTCCTTCAGTAGGTCCAGGACATACTTCCTTTGGGAGACCGAAATGCCATTGGAGTTTCGGCTACTTCCATACCAAGAAAGTACTTGAGGTAGCCCAGATCTTTAACTTGGAACACCTTTGCCAAGAGAGTCTTCAAGTTCGGATTTCAGAGAGTCTTCTCCAGGAAGGATGATATCATCCACATATACAATTAGAATGGACCTCCTCCGGTTGGTTGTCTTGACAAACATGGTGTGATCGAGTTGCATTGATGATATCCAGCAGCTTTAACCACAGTAGTGAGTTTTCCAAACCAGGCTCTTGGGGATTGCTTCAGACCATATAGAGATTTCCTGAGTTTGCATACCTTGCCCCGAGTGTGGGGATTGACAAAACCAGGAGGAACATTCATATAGACTTCCTCGGTGAGATCACCATTGAGAAAAGCATTTTGATATCCAATTGGTGTAGAGGCCATCCAGTTGGACAGCTAGAGAGAGCAGAACCCCAACAGTGTTGAGTTTTGCCACTGGTGCAAAAGTTTCCTTATAGTCAATACCATAAGTTTGAGTGAATCCCCTTGCTACCAATCTGGCTTTGTACTTGTCAATTGTACCATCAGCATTGTATTTAATAGTGAATAACCATCTGCAGCTAACTGCCTTCTTGCCTTTGGGAAGAGTTGTGAGGTCCCAAGTATGATTATCCAGGAGAGCAATCATCTCGGTTTTAACAGCAGCCTTCCACTTATCATTTTGAAGGGCCTCCTGAATATTTCTAGGATAGAGTGAGAATCCATGTCCTGTGTAAACATGGCAAAGACAGGAGACAACCGATCATAAGATAAATAAGTATGAATAGAATGATCAGTGCATGATCTTTTCCTTTCCTTAGAGCAATAGGTCTGTCATCAATGTCAGTAGACTGCCGAGGATCTGCAGATTGCTGAGTGTCAGTGGGCTCAGGGTCAGCAGGCTCTGAGTCAGTTGGTTGCTGGGGATCAGTAGGCTGCTGTGAGTCAGTAGGGTACTGGGGTTCTGTCTGCTGAGGATCAGTAGGTAGCTGAGGGTTAAGAGTCTGCTGAAGGAAGGGGTTTAGGTCAATTTCTATCAGGTTTCCATCAGTGACTGCCTCAGTGGACTTGCTGTAGTAGGGAGTCCTTTCAAAAAATTTTACATCCATAGAATTGTAAAATCTTTTTTCAGAAGGAGAGTAGCACTTGTAACCTTTCTTGTCCTTTGCATATCCTAGGAATATGCACTTGTGAGCTTTGGGATCAAGTTTGCTTCTGTGTTGGGCATGGATATAGACAAACACAGTACAACCAAAGATTTTTGGAGGTAACTGGGAAATAAGATGGGGGCAGGAGTGTGTGTCCAGGAGGGTTTTGATAGGAGTTTTGAAGCCTAGTACCCTGCTGGGAAGTCTGCTGATTAAGTATGTGGAAGTCAATATGGCTTCACCCCACATATATTTTGGAACATTTGTGGTAAACATAATAGACCTAGCCATTTCAAGCTGATGCCTGTTCTTTCTCTCAGGAACCCCATTTTGCTGAGGGGTTTCAACACAACTACTGATGTGGACAATCCCTTTATCCATCAAGAAATTACTGAGATGAGACTCATAATATTCAAGAGCATTGTCAGTCTTCAAGATTTTGATCTTAGTGTCAAACCGAGTGGAGACCATGTTGTAAAATTCTTGAAAGATGGGTCCAACTTCAGACTTATCCTTCATTAAAAATAACCAAGTGGTTCTGGTGTGGTCATCTATGAAGGTAACAAACCACCTCTTTCCTGTTATGCTTTTTACTCTTGAGGGTCCCCATACGTCACTGTGAATTAAGGTGAATGGTGTGGATGGTAAGTAAGGTAATTTTGCATACACAGATTTGGTGAGTTTAGCAAACTGACAAATATCACATTGAAGATCATTCAAATTACAACCTTTAAACAATTCAGGATCTATAGACTTTAAATAACTAAAACTGGGATGTCCTAGTCTATAATGCCATAACATGATATTGTCTAGGTTTTGAGTGCAGTCTGCTGAGGCAGATTCAGTCTTGATCTTCTGTCTTCAGCAGGGTTGACCACAAACAGACTGAGCAAGGTTTAGCATTCCCAATCACCGCCTTTGAGGAATGATCCTGGAATGTGCACTGATTCTCATTAAAAACAACAGTCCAGTTCAAATCTTTAGTAAGTTTACTGACAGATATGAGATTGCAATCTAATTTTGGAACAAATAGGACATTCTGCAGGCATATCTTATTAGTAAGCTGCACCTGACCAAAACCTTTTGCACTAGAGATAGATCCATCAGCAGTCTTAATATTGTGAATTTGGGGACATGGCTTAAGTTGAGTAATGAGATTTTTATTACCAGTCATATGGGAAGAGGCCCAGAGTCAACAATCCAGGTTTCATTACTAATAGATGAGTAGAATTTACTGTCCTGGCATGAGAGGCTATGTCAGTAGAGTGACTACCTCCCTTTTGTTGAGTTAGAAAGGCTTTGAATGCAGCACGCTGAGCATTCAACTGTTGTCATCTTCTTCCTCACTTATGTGTCTGCCCTGACTTTCCTTGGCAGGTCTGGAGGTCTTGGAGGAGTTAGGCTTGCCATGTAGCTTCCAGCAAGTGTCCTTGGTGTGATTAGTGCGTTTGCAGTGGTCACAGAACAGCTTCCCAATTTTATCAGCAGGCTTCCTGTAAGCCTCAGTAGCCTCAGCAGGGTTCCTGACAGTCAGCAGGGTGGCACTTTCAGTAGGGTTGTCAGCAGGGGGGTTCAGCAGCATCACTTTCCTCCTGCTTTCCTCATGTTTGACCTCAGCAAACATGGATTTGAGATTTGGAAGAGGTTTAGTAGCAAGAATTCTACCTCTGACATCATCAAGAGTAGGATTCAGTCCAGTAAGGAATTTAAATACTCTCTTCTTCTCGATGATGTCTTTAAAGAGTGCAGCATCTTTAACATCATTCCAGGGGTGAGTTTCCAACATATCTAGGTGTTGCCATGCCTTAGATAGTTGATTAAAGTATTGAGTTACAGACATATCCCCTTGTCTGCAATTTTGAATCTGAGCTTCGAGTTCATAGACTTCGGATGTATTGTCCTTTTTTGAGTAAAGGTCTCTGGCATTGTCCCAGATTTCCTTAGCAGTGTCATACATCATGAAGTTCTCACTGATCTCTTTTGTCATAGACCTCGTGAGGATGGTCATGACTTGGTTATTTTCTGTGTCCCATGCTTCAAACTTGGGGTCAGTTTCAGCAGGGGCAGGTTTGGAACCAGACAGATATCCCATCTTGCCCTGGCCGGAGATATACATTTTCATAGACCTTGACCATAGCAAGTAATTGTTACCATCAAGTTTATGATTAGTAAAAGAAGAGTGTTCAGTTATCCCAGTCTGTTGAGGCAGCTGTGAGTCTACTGAAGAAGATGAAACATCAGATAATGTTGACATTTTTCTGAAAAAGAACTGAGTTTTGCAGCGGATTTTTAGAACTCAGTAAGGCTCTGATACCATGAAGAGAGTTTGAGAATGTGATAAACACAAGAGTAAACTTCAACTTAGTTTATTCATTGATATGAGAGGTGTATAAATAGATACAATTGAGAGAGACTAGCACTAGCTTAGGCGGCCACTTGAGTATGTAGATGTGGGCGGCAAGCATGCAAAAGTAAAAGTAAAAGCTATGTCTATGACATATTAATTGTGTCTATGACATAAAGTAAACTAGAGTTTGACATATTAATTGTTTATATGTATCACAATTAATATGTCTTTTATAATTAAATAAAGTGTACAAAAATATTATGCACGAAATCCTAAGGCTCAGGAATCTGCTGAGCACCCTGCTGAAGCCTCAGCAGGCTGAGTCTGCTGAGTAATATTTCCACACTTTTTGAGTCTCGCCTTTATGTTTCTCGCCACGTGAAATTTGTGGAGTCCGTTTTTCCCTTTGCCAATCCGGCCACCCCTTCCCTATCCCCTTCAGTGCCTATCTCTGAGTGGCTTCCTACTCCACCTCCTGTTTAGTTTCCTGTTGCCCCAGCACCTCCCTCACCCCCTCCTTCCCCACCACATTCTCCTCCACCCTCTCCACCTCCACCTCCCCCGCCTCCTCCACCCACACATCCTATGCGCACTAGATCTCAAAACAACATCCACAAACCTATACAAAAACTCAATCTCAACACCCAGCTTACTTCTTCCTCTGAGACTGAACGTACCACAGTCGCTCAAGCCCTCAAAAATCCTAAGTGGAGAACTACCATGCATGAGGAATATGATGCTCTCCTCCGTAATGAGACCTGGGAACTTGTTCCCTCTCATCCTCACTATAATGTCATTGGCTCTAAGTGGATTTTTTGTATTAAGCATCATCCGGATGGTTCTGTTGATCGCTACAAGGCTTGCCTTATGGCTAAGGGGTTTGCTCAGCGTCCTGGTGTGGATTATTATGAGACTTTCAGTCCGGTGGTTAAACCCACCACAGTGCGAACAGTTCTGACTCTAGCTCTATCGCAGGGGTGGTCTCTACGTCAGCTTGATATTAATAATGCATTTCTACAGGGTCACTTGTCAGAAGATGTTTATTTGGCACAACCTGCTGGTTTTGTAAGTTCTGATCATCCTACTCATGTGTGCAAATTGCGTAAGGCGATTTATGGTAAAAAAAAGGCACCTCGGGCTTGGTATGATGAGCTCAAGGGTTTTCTCCTCACCAGCAATTTTAGGAGTGCGGATGCTAATTCCTCCTTATTTATTTATAACTCTGGTGGCACAATTATTTTTATCTTGGTATATGTGGATGATTTGATTATTACAGTGAATGACTCCAAGGCTCTTGAGACTTTTATCTCTCTTTTTGGGCGTAGATTCTCACTCAAAGACTTGGGGTCCCTTTCGTATTTTCTTGGCATTGAGATCATTTACAACGCCCGCAGTTGTATTTTATCTCAAAAGCGGTATGCCACTGAGTTATTGGCTCGTCTTCATATGGATCAGGCAAACTTTGTTACTACTCCACTGCCTGCTGATATTTCTGGACTCACTGCTAAGTCTGGAACACTGCTTGATGATGCCTCGGAATATCGTATGGTTATTGGCATCCTACAGTATTTGTTGTTTACTAGACCGGATCTTGCCTTTGTTGTCAATAAACTCTCTTAGTTTATGCATGCTCCCACGGATGTGCATTGGGGTCATGCTAAGCGCATGCTACGGTATCTTGCTGGGACAGTGGACCTTGGGCTTTAGATTTATTGTGATTCTCCACTGGTTCTTCATGCATTTTCTGATGCCGATTGGGGAGGTAATAAGGACGACTATGCGTCTACCGGTGCCTATATTGTTTATCTTGGCCGGAATGCCATATCATGGAGTTCCAAGAAACAATTGACCATTGCTCGTTCTTCCACTGAAGCTGAATATCGTTCAGTGGCCTCCACTACTGCGGAGCTTAATTGGGTTCCATTTCTTCTTCGCGATCTTGGTTTTCCTCCCAGTCAAGCTCCAGTTATTTATTGCGACAATTTGGGCACCACGTAATTTTGTCATAATCCTGTTTTTCACTCCCGAATGAAGCACGTTGCCATTGACTATCATTTTATTCATGACCAAGTGCAACGTGGGTCCTTGCGTGTTGCTTATGTTAATGCCCATTGCCCAAGATCAACTTGTTGACTGTCTTACTAAATCGCTTCCTCGGTTGGCGTTTCATCATCAACGTAGCAAGTTAGGTCTCGTCCCTCGTCCAACTTGAGGGGTGGTATTAGCAATAAATACATTTATTATTGTATATTTATCATTTATTATTGTAATTATTGCCTAGTCATAGTCTAGTCATAATCTACTCATAGTCTAGTCATAGCATTTATTAAAGAGGACTAGAACCTTCCATTGTATCTATATAAACACATGTAAATCATTCTTTGCAAAGTGTGAATAACAACACTATTATTTTATATCTCTATCATTTCAGTACAACTATAATTACCGTCACCTGCAAAAAATAAATTAAAAATAAACTGTAACCTTTTTTATACCCCGAAAAAAATGGAGATTGTATGCGTTAAAATGTTCATTATTTCCTTCGGAATTTTTCTAATTGTTCAAGCAAAAGAAGACCCCTGGATAAAACGAGAGCAATTAGCACAAGAAGCAGCTAACTATGCTTATAATCCCAATCCAAAAAGTGTAATTTCTCAAGTAAAACAATAAGTTCAACCGTACCCATTTATTCACAGTCGTTGACGCTTGTTTTTTCATAATTAAATGTTAAATCTTAAATTCATTTCTTTGTTTCAGCTCGATTAAAGGAGTTTTTTTATTTTTTTTATTTTTGATTTATCAATTAAAGGAGTTGACAAAGAAGGTAAATGGAGACAAAAAGGATTGGGAAAGTGGCTATGGAAATCAGAAGGAGATGTATTTGAAAATGGGGCATTTTTTAGGCAATCTGGAGACCTGAAAAAATTATCATTTAGTATTCCAGTCATTTGCAAGAAATTTGACTAAATTTGCAGGAGCATTGAATTGCATTCCTTCTCAACCATGATAGAATATGATATTATTATTATTTATTTTATGGCACTAAAATTGTGGGTATAGATAAATATTCTATCTATAGTTAAGTTGAATTTCAGAGAATAATATTATTGCATTTCATTGAATGTCTTGGTTACATAAAAATAGGAAAATACTAGAAGGGAATAATATCTAGATAGAATCTAGTACTAGATCTTCTAGTACACACCATAACAACTTTCTAGCAAGGATCATAATACCTTTTCAGTTCTTATCTTCTAACATTCCCCCCTCAAATGAGAAGGGGTCTTGACCACTTGAAGTTTGTTTCGAAATTGAGTAAATTTTGTAGTGGACAGTGGTTTTGTAAGACAGTCTGCTATCTGTTCTGAAGATGGGATGTACTTGACTGAAATAGAGCCTTCTACAATCTTGTCTCGAATAAAATGCACATCTAACTCAACATGCTTGGTTATGTTATGAAAGACTGGATTGTATGCCAGTGCTTGTGCACTAAGATTATCACACTAAATCACAGAAGTTTTTGGTAGAGGTATGCATAGTTCTCCAATAAGAGACCTTAGCCACTGAATTTCAGCTGCTGTGTTTGCTAGGGCCTTGTATTCAGATTCTGTGCTTGATCTAGACACAACACCTTGTTTCTTGGAGCTCCATGAGACTAAGAATCCACAGATGTAAACACAGTATCCAGCAATAGATTTTCTGTCAGTCAAATCTCGGGCCCAGTCTGCATCTAAGAAACCAGGAAGACTGATACCTTGATCAGGGAGGAAATGCAGGCCATAGTCAATAGTTCCCTAGACATATCTGAGAAGCCTTTTGAGAGATTGCCAATGCACCACTCTAGGATGCTGCATATGCTGGCTCAGAGTATTGACAACATATGAAATATCTAGCCTGGTAAAAGTCATATATTGAAGAGCACCAATGATACTTCTATATAAGGTATGATTGTCCATTAGAGGAGTGTCTGTACTAGTGAGATCAACTCCAAGAGCCATTGGGTAGGGCAAGGTTTGAGATGAGTGAAGTCAAGTTTCTGTAAGAGTTGAGTAGCATAAAGTTTAAGTACAACCCAGTATCATCTCTATGAACCTGCATTCCCAAAAAATGGCTCAAGCTTCCAAGATCCTTCAAGGCAAATTTCCGATTTAGCATCTTGATAAACTTCTGTATCAGAGGGAACTTGTTGCCAGTGACTAATATGTCATCAACATAAATGAGGACATATAGGAGAGTGGTTCCTTGCTTGAATATAAATAGAGACACATTTGCTTTAGATTGTCCGAACCCCCAGCTAATGAGTTGCTGTCTCAATTCTTCCCAGGCCCTAGGGGCCTGCTTGAGGCCATAGAGGGCCTTTTTTAAACAGATATGTGATGAGGTTTTGCAGATCAACAAATCCTTCAAGTTGTGGCATGTAGATCGCTTCTTTGAGATTTCCATTTAGGAAAGCATTGTTGATGTCAATTTGGTTGATTTTCCATTAGCATGCAACAACTAAGGCAAGTATCACCCTGATAGTTGAGGCTTTTACCACAGGGCTGAAAGTTTCAGTGTAATCCAGTCCTGGAGTTTGTAGGAAGCCTTTAGCAACCAGCCTAGCCTTGTGTTTCTAGATAGTCCCATCAGCATTCAGTTTCAACTTGAATATCCATTTGTTCCCTATCAATTTAAGATTAGGGTTTGGAGGCACCAGTTCCCATGTCTTATTTTGCATCAAGGCCTTATATTCTTCTTCAATAGCCATCTTCCACTCATTCTGCTTTAGGGCATCAGATACTCTTGTTGGTTCAATTGGATATGAGTGAGCAGGGTGAGTGGCTAAGTAGGAAAAGGTTTTGGGTTTGAAGATCCCACTTTTTGACCTAGTTTTCATTTGATGGACTGGTGCAGGTTGAGGGACAGGTGATGGTGAAGGTGATGGTGAATGTGTGTTTTGGGGTGCAGGTGATGGTGGCTGTGCTTGTGGAGAATGTTCTTGTGGTGACAGAGAATGTGAGTGTGTGGAACAACCTGTTGGTGTTGCAGATCCTGCTCTAGGTGAGTCTTGGCCAGGTGAGGATGAGCTGCTTGTTGATGTGGTCTCTGAAGGATGTTCTGTATCATGTGAGGAAAAGGTAGGGCCATCAGTAAAACCAGGACTGTAAGTATGACCATCAGAAAGATAAAAGATAGGATTACTGGTTTGATCTTCACCAGAGACAACTAGAGGGGTGGACACAGTACCTGGGAAACCTGTCTTATAAGGAAAGTGATTTTCATTGAAAATGACATCTCTAGAGGTGTATATCCTTCCTGAAGAATCTAGACACATATGACCTTTATGATTAGGGCTTGGTCCTAGATAGACACACTGTTTGGTGTGGAATTGGAACTTATGGTTCTGGTATGGCCTGAGATAGGGGTAACAGACAGCTCCAAACACTTTAAACTGATCATATCTGGGTTTCTTCCCAAATAAGGCTTCATGGGGTGACTTGTCAAGGAGGACTAGAGTTGGAAGGGAATTTATAATGGTCACAACATACCTAAAGCCTTCCCACCAAAACTTAAGTGGTAGGGAGGCTTGAGCTAACAAGGTAAGTCCTATTTCCACTATATGTCTGTGTTTTCTTTTAGCCTTGCCATTTTGAGCATGTGCATAGGGGCATGGATGTATGAAATTGATTCCAGTTTGTTTAAGGATAGGTTCAAAACTTCTGTACTCCCCTCCCCAATCAGACTGCAGGGTTTTGATTTTCTTGCCAAATTGGTTTTCTGCCATAGCTTTAAATTCCAGAAAGGCATTAAGGGCTTCAGATTTTAGTTTGAGAGGATATATCCAGGTGAACTGGTATGATCATTCACAAAGTGTATATAATAGATGTATCCATTTGAGGATCTGATTGGTGAGGGTCCTCATAGGTCAGAATGAATAAGTTCCAGGGGTTGTGTAATTTTAGTATCAGACTGAGAGTAAGGCAAGTTATGATGTTTTCCAAATTGACAGGCTTCACAAAACACAGACATTTTATTGATTGGAAGATTACATTGCTTAGACACTAGGTCAATGACCTTGACAGAAGCATGCCCTAATCTTCTATGCCACAATGTGGATTTTTCTTGAGAATTAACAGAACAAACTAGAGACTCTAGAGGTCCATTTTGAACAAACTCATTAGGACCTTTAACAGGCTGACCATAACAGACACCATGACTTTTATTCTTGGATTGAAGAGAGCTCAGACTAGGAGTTTGGAGTTGATACAGACCATCATTGACCTCACCTTCCAGCAGCACCATCCCTGAGACCTTGTCTTTCACACAACAACCAGAAGCATAAAATTCAACAACAACAGGATTGTCAGTGATTAATCTGGGTACACTAAGAAGATTTTTAGTAATTTCAGGTACATGAAGAAGGTTTTTAAGTTTAATGACACTATTAGGACCACAAATTTTGGACTGACCAATATGAACAATGGAAAGTTGCTCACCATTTCCAACTGTTAGATTATCTGAGCCTTCATAGCCAGAATTGATGTGGAGGTTGTTGAGGTCTGCTGTGACATGACTGGAAGCACCACTGTCCATACCAATTTGAATCACTCACTGTGTCTGATGAAGCAAGATAAGCATTATTGTTCCTCTGAGAGTTTCCAAACTGAGTTGGAGCACCTACATTCGAATCAAATCCGTGCCAACAATCCACAGCTGTGTGTCCAGTCTTGTTACACACTTGACATATTGGTCTGCTGTTTCCTGAAGAATTCCCAGTTGCAAGACTTCTTCCTCCTCGTCCCCTGGAGCTTCTACCTCCTCTATTTCCTCTTCCTCTTCCAGACCCATGGTCTTGATTTCCACTTTGATATCCAGATCGATTTCCTGATGATCTATTGCCCCCAGATCTTGATACAACATTGGCTGATGGTAGGCCCAAATCCACATTTGCAGAGGGATTCAAACGAGCAATCAAACGTTCATGAGTCACCAGTTGTGACTGAACTTCTTGCCAAGACAAAGAGCCAATTATTGAGGTTAGATTCACTATGACAGACTCATACTCCTTACTCAGACCTCCAAGGGTAGCAAGAATTAATTCACCTTTTGTAATGGGGTAACCAACAGCAGCCAAACCATCTGAGTAAGATTTCATTTGAGCAAGATAATCCATCATAGATTTTGACCCTTTTTCACTACGAGTTAGAGCTGTCTTGTACTCGAGCATTCTTGCTTCAGATCGATTGTTGTACAGGATTTCCAGGCTGGTCCATATTTCATGAGCAGTTTCAGATCCAACAACTTCCAGTAAGGCTTCCTCTTTTATAGAACTCATCAACCACCCAACTAGAAGCTGATCCTTAGTGTACCATTCTTCATATGCTGGATTTGAAATAGTGGTGGCGGACATAGTTGCTGGATTGTAGGTGGATATGATTTCCGGTGGTTTTGGTTTTGTACCCAGGAGATGACCGTCTAACTTGTGTCCATGAACAATGGGTAGAATGGTGGATTTCCACAACAGATAATTAGATCTATCAAGTTTGATAGTGCAGGCTTGGTTCAGATTGTTGTTAAAAGGAGCTAAGGAGCTTATTGAAGATGTAAGTGGAATCTGGGTTGATAATGGTTGCATGACAGAGGTAACAACAGGATTTTGTTGCATGAAGCTGGAGAAATTCGGAATCGATGGCCGGAGGTATGAGGTGGAGCCAAAAGCGGGGAACGATCCAGCAGTGAAAGGAAGGGTAGAAAATTGGGATTGAAATCCGATTGTGGTTTGAGAGATGTGTCCAGCTTCAGACCTTTGCTGAGGTGTGGAAGCTGGTGGTGTTGTAGAAGCAGGTGGTGGTGTTGTTGGTGGAGCTGTAGCTCCGGTGGTGGTTGCCTCTCGCCGGCAGTGGCCATAGCCAAGAAAGGCTCTGCTACCAAGTTGAATTTCAGAGAATAATATTATTGCATTTCATTGAATGTCTTGGTTACATAAAAATAGGAAAATACTAAGATGGAATGTTATCTAGATAGAATCTAGTACTAGATCTTCTAGTACTCACCATAACAACTTTCTAGCAAAGACCATAATACCCTTTCAGTTCTTATCTTCTAACAAGTTAGAATAAGAAAGATGGAAGAGAATAATATTAAGGATATTTATTTCAGATTGAAAATTCTCTGTAAATATATGTCATCCAATGTCGAGTACATATGTGAGCAGGGGCGGACCCACCCTTTGGAGTGGTGGTCTCAAAACCACCCCAAAATTTGAATTTTATTTTTATTTTTTTATAATTGAATTAGTGTAATTAATTATTAGTATATTTACTTAATTCTTCCTAATCTCAAAACAATGCTATGATGGTCTAGTGGAATAAGATCTATACATTTTGTCTTACTTATCCTCCACTGAAATATTTATAGCATTTTTTCTTTATCTTATACGATTTAAATGTAACATTTTTTCCCTTTACCATAGACTTTTTAAATCAACATTATTTTTTTCTAGCTTATACCATCTAAATCTAATCAATTTGGTACATTGTACCACTGAAATGGTTATAACATTTTTTTCTTTAACTTATGCTATCTAAATCTAATATTTTATTTTTCTACCTTAGACTTTTTAAATCAACATTTTTTTCTTATCTTATACCATCTAGATCTAATTATGTTCGTAACTTGATGTATAATGAATGTAATTCTTTAGCATTAAGATTTTTTTGTCTAGATATACATATTAGTGAAGATTAAGACCACTACAAGAAAAATTTCTGGTTCCGACACTGTATTTGATGATTTATTAATAAACATTCTAGTAAATGAAGGCATCTCATTTATAAGGTATTTAAACTTTAAAAAGTGACCTGATTATTCAAATGTAAATGTACTATGCATAAAACATTAGAGGCCAAAAATTCCATTTAAAAAATAATAAAATTAAATGGAAATAACAAACAAAATGCGAAAAGGACTACAGTAATAGCAAGAAATATAAGAATCCAAGAAAACAAATGCAGACCCCATTTTGCAGTCTGACATCAGTTAACTTTTATTTTAAAAAATGAATTTTGTTTGAAATTATGTTTGAATTGTATTGGTTTGGTGTATCGTGTAAAAAAAAAATAGAAGAAAGAAAAATTAATTTATTCAAGTGTATATAGTTTTTTTAAATGAATTTTGAGTTTTATTATTAAGTGAAATCAAGCAAACAATTGTCTACTACATGCGAAGGAAAGTGCACGCCCTATGTAACTAGGTCATTTGCAAACAAATATCTACCACATTCGAATGAGAGTGCACTCGTATGTTACTAGGTCACTTGCAAACAAACATCTACCACATTCGAATGAGAGTGCACTCGTATGTAACTAGGTCACTTGTAGACAAGTCCATGTGGACAAGAAGATGAATATATATGTTTCCCGTTCTCTTAACGAATGAAAAGGAACAATGCGAAAACGCACCGCTCTTAATTAGTATTGCAATCTGAGACCATGCAAATGGAAGGTAAGTCACCATCCGAGGGTCGCTGCAACCATTGTATGCAAGAGAGGGAATCCGTCTCAACCTGCACTCGTCGAAAGCTTACAGATACCATGAGAAAAATAGCTTGATAAATTATCAAGAGCTAGATTAAGAATCCAAATTGCCCCAAATCGTTGTGAGATTGCATGCACAATCTGTCTTTCATGCCAAATATTTATAGAGTTGAAAGTAAAAATAAAAATAAAAAATAAAAAAATTGGGGTGAATAAGTGAAAAATTAAATGGTCACCAAATAATCGGAATTTTCCTCTAATAAAATAAAATAAAAATAAAAAATAAGCTTTCAACAAGCAAAAAAAGAGAAAAAAAAAAAGAAAATCAGAGTCACAATCATCTTCCGGGAACTTCTTTCCTAGTATCTCCACATGCACCGAAGTGACCGGTGGATTGATCAATACCCCACAGTTTACATCTAACATCTAAACTATGTGGTTCGATTAACCAACCGATCACTTCACTCTAAAATCCCTCACCACACAAGAATTTTCCTCATCTTCCTCCCCCCTCACAGGACACTAGAAGGGTTGTGAGGTTGTCTCAAGAAACACCTGACCCGTGATTCCTGTTTAAACATTGTACATTAAATTCTTCCCTTCATCATCATTCGTTTCTCAAAAAGCTACTTTCTTTTTCATTTGAACCTACTCAGTTCCTCTGTAAAATCACACTATTTATATCTCTACTCGTTTCTTTTGTGCAAAAGTTTGCTCCTTTTTCTCCAGCCCCTTCTCTTTATTCTTTTGCCTTTTTTTTTTTTAATTTTTATAACTGCAACCCCATGTTCTTTTATAATTCTTCCTACATGTTTTCATGAGTTCTCCTTATTGATTGCTAAGTGGGGCATTTGGGTTTTCATTATTTCCTCCTCCCTCACGGTGGGTTTTGTCTAAGTTTCATCAACTCTTTTATGCTGTAAAGATTCTTCATTTATTTCATTTGCAGCTGAAATGCACCTATGGAGTGTCTAAAAAAGTGAGCTTTTTGGTGGGTTCAAGTATTGCAGGTTCTTTGTGGTGCTAAAAACCTCCTTAATTCTTGCTCTTTTTTGTTTGTGAAAGGATAAACTTGCCATTATTTCTAATTCACCTTACTTTTGCTGATAAATGTTTGAGCAAGATTTGGGTCTTCTTCTTCATCTTGGTTCATGGTCTACTTGTTGAGCAGTTGATTTTTCCAGCACAATAGAAAAGGTTCATTTTTTTAAGGTGGGAGTGGGGGGTGGGGGTGTGAGTGGGGAGGTGAGTAAAGGGCAGCCCAAAAGATGACATTTCTTGTTCTGCTTGATCTAGTGCTTTTTATCTTGGTGTCAAATTCCCGCCTTGTATTTGCTCAGGGGCATCAGGATGAGGCTACATTGTTGGCCATTGGCAAAGAGCTTGGATTATCTTGGTGGGGTCTCAACAACAGCTCAGATTTCTGTTCTTGGCATGGAATAGGTTGCAGTTTGAATGGTTCAATGGTGGAAAAGCTTGATCTTGGTGGTTATGGACTGCAAGGTAACTTAACTTTAATTTCTGAGCTCAAAGCATTGAAGTTGCTTGACCTATCTGATAATAACTTCCATGGACCAATCCCACAAAGTTTTGGAAATTTATCTCAGCTTGAGGTTCTTGATTTGTCATTTAACAAATTTGTGAGCTCAATCCCTGTTGAACTAGGTACACTAAGGAATCTTAGGTCATTCAACCTTTCAAATAACTTTCTAATTGGAAGTATACCTGTAGAGCTTCAAGGCTTAAAGAAAATTGAGGAATTTCAAGTCTTTATTAATAAACTGAATGGTTCTTTGCCAAGATGGGTTGGGAATGTTACTAGTTTGAGAGTTTTTACAGCCTATGAGAATGATCTAACCGGAAATATCCCGGATAATTTGGGCTCGTTTTCACAACTTCAGCTGTTGAATCTTCATTCTAATCAGCTTGAAGGGTTCATACCAGAAAGCATTTTTGCTATGCAGAAACTACAAGTGTTGGTTTTGACACAGAACAAACTGACTGGTACCATCCCTGCAGCGATCGGGAATTGCGTAGGGCTTTCGAGTATTAGAATTGGCAATAACAATTTGATAGGAGGCATTCCTAAAGAGGTTGGAAACATCACTAGCCTCACTTATTTTGAAGCAGATAACAACAATCTCTCGGGGGAGATTGTGCCCGAATTCGTGCAATGTGCCAACATTACCCTTCTTAATTTAGCCTCAAACGGTTTCAGTGGAACCATTCCTCCAGAATTTGGCCGTCTTATCAATCTACAAGAGCTGATTGTTTCTGGAAATAATCTATCTGGAGACATACCGTTATCTGTTCTTAGCTCCAAGAATCTTAACAAGCTCGATTTGACCAACAACCAATTCAACAGTTCTATACCAGAAGGGATCTGCAATAATTCTAGACTGCAATACCTCCTTTTGGGTCAGAACTCAATAATGGGAGAGATACCTAATGAAATTGGCAATTGCATAAAACTTCTTGAATTGCAGTTAGGCAGTAACTATCTGACTGGAAGTATTCCTCCGAGATTGGACGCATGAGGAACTTGCAAATCGCTCTAAACTTGAGTAACAATCATCTCCACGGAACACTTCCAGACGAGCTAGGTAGGCTTGACAAGCTTGTTTATTTGGATCTTTCCAATAATCAGTTATCTGGGATTATTCCATCAGCTTTGAAAGGCATGCTAAGTTTGATAGAGGTCGATTTTTCAAACAATGATTTTACGGGCCCTATTCCAATCTTTGTACCATTCCAAAAGAGCCCAAACTCAAGTTTTGTGGGAAATAAGGGGCTTTGTGGTGAGCCTCTAAGTTCATCTTGTGCAAACTCAAATGGTACATCCCTTTCAGGTTACCATCATAGGGTGTCTTACCGGATAGTATTAGTTGTTATCGGCTCATGCTTAGGGATTTTTATTTCGGTGACTATTGTCGTGTTCCTTTTCATGATGAGAGAGAAGCAAGAGAAAGCTGCTAAGGAGGATAGGGCTATTGATGAAGAAAATACTGAAAAACCAATCATAACAGCAGGAAACGTCTTCGTTGAAAATCTTCGACAAGCTGTTGATTATGATGCAGCTGTTAAGGCTACATTTAAAGAATCAAATATACTGAATATCGGTACTTTTAGTACCGTATACAAAGCAGAGATGCCGTCTGGAATGATCTTATCCGTAAAAAAGCTGAAAATGATGGACAAAACTTTAGTTCATTATCAAAGCAAAATGATGAGAGAGCTTGAAAAGCTGAGTAAACTCAACCACAACAATCTGACAGCACCAGTTGGATTCGTAATATATGAAGACGTCGTGCTTTTGTTACACCATTACTTTTCTAGAGGGACGTTAGCTCAGTTTCTGCATGAATCATCCAAGAAACCAGAATATAAACCGGATTGGCCTACGAGGCTCAACATTGCCATTGGAGTTGCAGAGGGATTAGCGTTCCTTCATCATCTGGCTATTATTCACCTCGATATTGCGTCGATTAATGTCTTTCTTGATACTAGCTTTAATGCTTTGCTAGGTGAAGTTGAGATATCAAAATTGTTGGATCCATCTAGGGGGACAGCAAGCATTAGTGCTGTTGCTGGCTCATTTGGATATATTCCACCAGGTACCATCTATTTATACCTTTGTTCATATACTACAATGCACATATACTACTGTTTGTTATCTTGTCCCGTATTTGATACGGACACACCAATACTTAGGTTCGTACATCATGTAAAATGCTTATGCCTGCTAAATTTTGAAAAACAGAGTATGCATATACAATGCAAGTTACAGCACCTGGGAATGTTTATAGTTACGGGGTTATTCTGCTTGAGATTCTTACAACAAGATTACCGGTTGATGAAGAATTCGGAGAAGGGTTAGATTTGGTGAAGTGGGTTCACGGGGCGCCTTTCAGAGCTGAAACCCCTGAGCAGATACTCGATGCGCGGCTTAGCACTGTATCGTTTGCTTGGAGAAAAGAAATGCTTTCTGCTTTAAAGATTGCATTGTTGTGCACAGATACTACACCTGCAAAACGACCAAAGATGAAGAAAGTTGTAGAAATGCTTCAAGAAATAGTGAAGTAACCCGAGTTTTAATTCCTTCAAGAATCAGAAATCCATTGGCCAACCAACAGCACCAGCAATCTAAGAAGGTTGTATCGAGTGATATGCAACCTTTTATACGGAAGTTAGTACTATAAAGTTTCTTTTGAAATAGTGACCAAAATTGGCCTTGTGATCTGTAAATGGTTGGGGGCTGCTTCCACTTCGGGGAGATTCTTGTGTAGGTGTTTATTGCATAGACATATCAGGTGTATGTCATTTGTACAAACTCACTCAGAAGTGTGATGCAATGGATAAGTCTCTTAGTACAAGAATTTCTCCCATTTTGATTGAAATGTGCCCAACATTGCTTGTGTACTATAGAGCTTTTATTGAGGATATTGAATTGAGTATAATAGTCATCTTCCTACATTACTACTTACTAGGGTCTTAAAATTGGACAAGAACCTTGTTGAAACATGTTATCATCCATGGCGGATGTTGTCATTTGAATCCCTGGGAGATTATCCTTAAATGCAAGACAATTATGTAAAAGAAAGGATTTCTCAAAACACCAACCAATTACATTATTCAGAATTCGAAACAAGCAACATGATGAGAAAGTCGTAATGAAAAACGTTCTACAAAATAAACATACGGTGCATGCCAGCACAATCATATCCAGGAGTTCAACACTACCCTCCTTTATACACCATATGATAAACATTGCTCAATCTGAAAAACAAGTCTTTCCAGTATTATAATAAAAACACAAGGATATAAGTAAACAACGTTGCGAAGTAAATGCTACATCTTGATCTACTCAACGCGGTTCTTGACAATGAAGTTTTGACGGCTAATAGGGTTCATGACCACAGGGGGGCCAGCAGTTCGAGGCCATGCCTGAAACTTCTTGTCAGTCTCTTCCCACCAATCCTTGTTTGAAACAGTATGTGGAGTAGTACCTGATACACATGGCAGGAATATGGTCAAATTCGTCATGAAATCACTAACCAAGAGCAAACAACAAGATTTTAGTAATACTAAGGGCTTACCTCCAAAAATCTTTTGGTCAGAAATGATATGGTCACACACGTATGCGACTACAAATGATCCAGCAAGAGCAGAAACTATGTATTTGCCTGACATCTTTAAATTCTAGGAGCTGAAAAGATGTACCCAATACTGATATAAGTAGGGGGTAAGCCAGTCATAAGCTTCAAACACTATTATTTTCCACAAATAATCATCAAATGGAAATACGCAGCAAAACTAAGATATAATGCAAGCCAACCTCCCACCAACCCCTTCCCCCGTCACTGACACAGGCATACACAATATTAATCTTTCCAACATAGTAAGGTTGCGTAAAACAGGTCTAGATCAACCCTTCCTCTGGGTCATCGGACCTCACATAGAGAGCTTCTACACACTGGCCTGCCATTTTACAAATAATAAACTTTCAAAGAAAGCATATGGTTAGTGCATATGATGCGAATTATCCCAAATTGGGGTTACAATACTTTTGCCAAAGCATAACCACCAGAAGACTGTGAAATATGAAGGCAATATGGAAAGGATGGAGTAAACTCTCAAAAGCTAGGAAATCAACACACTAGAAACCAAAGAAAAAGAACTGGAAAAAAATTATTGCAACCCTCAGTACTCTATTAAAAGATAGACTATTGCACTTAGTTAACCGATTTTTTAGGCGATCTTTTCAGGTAATGTCCCAACTTATGGTGCCCTAAGAACAACAAAGGTGCATATTTTTGAATGAGCATAGACAAATAGCACAAACCTTAATATATATGCTCAAAAGATGAACTGATGTGATATTTAGGGCATATGTATAAAGAAAAAAGAAAGCCTTTTGAATAAATAATATGCCAGATATGAACCTCCCATTTTCAGAACATCTAAGGCAGCTCTGAAACCAGGGAGAAAAAGAAGAATCCCATGCATTCATAGGTTCTTAAAAACATCATCTGTCATTGTTGAAAATTAAGTTTTATTTTGAACTGATTGTATTGAAAGAATCCCAATGGCACTATCAAGAAGTAAAGAGTGACGCCATTAAGTTGCTTTTGTTTCCCAAAGACTAATGGCAAGCTATTTCAAGTGGCACTAAATATACTCAAACCCCATGATGATCAAATAAAAAAATAAATATCAGATTTGCAGTCTATTCTCCTTTCAAACACAAAACTAGATGGAATCATAGAACTTAGCATATTGGAAACTTAAAAAGTCATTAAACAACAAGAAACATCAGCTATCCAGTTTCTCACTCATGCACAACATTTCAGGTCTAATTCCATTTCTAAATCTCCCCAAAAAAGTGTTAGTCCGAAGTAAAGCACTATGAATTTCAATTATTAAATTAAAAAAAAAAAGGGGCGGGCTGGGGGGGGTGTGGGGGTGGTGCGGAACCCGCACAGGCAGCACAGCTTATAAGCCATCAAAATCCACAAGTCGACTCCATCAGAATCGATCGACTCCATCAGAATCGATCGACATGATGAAATTCGACCACAAATTAAAAAGTTTTCTAAGAACATTTGAAGCATCTGAAGAGATCAACTGAAGAAAAAACAGGGGGTAAATCGAACGAAATCTAAACCTAAAATTTCAACATGTAAGCAAATCAAATAATTGCGCAAAAAAAAAAAAAGGCAGCTGGTACTCACCGTCAATTGATGTCAAGGAAACGAAGAAATCGCGGAGAATGCTCCGCCGCAGGCCGCAGACCGCAGTATCTTTATACCATCTAATTCGGGTTATTACATATTTACATCTTTTTAGAGTCATATTTACATATTAGAACCTTATACTTTTATGTAATTTTAATTCTCAAAAGCGGGATTATTTTTCTCTACAAAATAATTGCCTTTTCTCACTATTTTAAAACTCTCATTATTTTAAAACCAGATCATATTTATATATTGAATTTTTTTACATTTTTTTTAATATATTTTTGTTACACTTTAATATACTTAACAAATTTGACATCAAACTTAAGAATGAGATTCGTTAAGTATCCTAAAAGATTAACAAAATTGTATTGTTAAAGGTAAAAACTATTACTTTTTTTTTTGAGAAATAAATATACTAGTTTGGAGACAATTAAAAAGATAAGGAACAAAACTGTCAATATCACTTTTTATTGCTATTATTTTGTAACAAATAATATGGTGCAAATGACATGACGCATACTCTAACGATTGGCCGTCAAAAGTTAATCAACTAATTGATCCTGTTAAATCTTTAAAAAATAGATAAATATAAAAAACATATTGTTAGGGTGAAAAGCTATCATTATGAAACATCTGAACGGGGTAATGGTTATAAATGATATTAGTGGAGGAGAATTTGTCAAAAAAGACATAAGTAGTAAAAAAAATGATAATTATAAAGACAATAGTGGAGGAGAATTTATCAAAAGATGACATAAGTAGTAAAAAAAATGATGAAAAATAACAAAATACATCTGAAATGACAAAATTATCCTTGCCACATTTAACGATTTCAATTCCACCATCAAATAAATCCACTAAAATTAATCCACTAATTTATTTTAATATCAAACAAACTCACTATAAAAAAAAATGGAAGAATGTATAATCGTCAAGTGGAATAACAATCTATAATTTTGGTATGTAATACTACGTACATCTAGACATGACCGGTTTCTGGTCCATGCCACGACCCTCCGGTTCCGGGTCCAAAATGGAACCGGAACCGCCGGTTCCAATTTCAAGCCGGTTCCGCCGGTTCCCTGGAACCGGCAGGTTTGGCGGTTCCCCGGCCCAGTCCGGGTCTCGGCGGTTCCCTGGTCCAGACGGTTCAGATCACGGTTCCGATTACGGTTCTGATCACGGTTCCAAAAAAATCAAATTTTTTTTCGCAAAATTTGTATAACTTACGGTAAAATTAATAATAAATTCTAATTGGTTATTAAACTATATATAATATAAAAAAAACATGAAGTTTTTTTTAGAAACATCATCAGTACAAACATATTGTGTCTCTAAAGTAGTACTTCATTGAATCCCGAGACAGATCTTAAAACATCTCATTAAAGAAACGTTTTATGCGTGCCTTGGATATCATTCAATTCTGTTTGTTTTATCACATTTTCTTCTAACAAAAGTTGTGTTATATAAAAGTTGTGTTATTCAAGTTTTATGTGTTTTATATAGTTAATTTTATAATTTCATGAATCTAAACATAATTTAGCATGTGAGATATAGAATAGAATTGTGGGTAAAAAATGATTAAATGGATATTTATTTATAGTGTGATGAGTGTGTGATATTTAAAATTTAAAAAAAAAAACATTATTCAAAATTTTTGAATATATATACGTTGGAAACTTGGAGTGTTTGGTGACCAAACTTTGGTCCACTTGGAAGGAAAAATTAAAAAATTAAAAAATTAAAAAATAAAATAAAATAGAAAACCGCTGGTTCGTCCTCCCAGTGCTCGCTGGGATCACGGCTCGAATCAGGCGGCCGGGTCGCCCGAATCCGGAACTGACCAGGTCTATGGTACATGGGACTAATGTCAATTAGTATATGAATTTTGACTTTTATAACATTTGTTTAATACATGAAAGTAATGGAGTAAATGTCAATTAATACATGAATTTTGTCATTTTTAACATTTGTTTAATATACAAAAGAAGTGGACGGTTTACCATAAAAGAAATAGAAGAATGAATACGTCATTATTCGTCAAATAATAATTATATTTTTATGCAAGACTTGATATACATTTTTTTATTTGAAATACAAAATATGATGTCCAGATGGTGTCAATCGTCAAATGTAAATAAATGAGACCAAAAATGTCATTTTCATGTAATAGTAACTATATTTATCTAGGAAATTAGAAAATAGTCCAAATTAGAGGAAATTATTAGGTTTCAATCCGGTATTTTTTTTTTAAATTGTAATTAGGACAAATAAAATTCATGTGGACTAATATACCCCTTTCAATGTTAAAAGTGATATAAGGAAATATAGTAGCGCCTTTACTAACACCAATTGGTTTTAGTACAACGGTAAGCGCTTGATTCTAATATGGTATCGGAGCAGGAGGTCATGGGATCAATCCTTGCTTCCAACATTGTTTCCCCAATTATATTGTGCAAGTGTTGGGCCTCTTTGTTGGCCTTGTGTGCCCTTTATATGCCTTTGTGTGCCATGTTGGCCCGGGCTTGTTATAGGCCCACACTTGAGGGGGCGTGTTAAAAGTGATATAAGGAAATATAGTAGCGCCTTTACTAACACCAATTGGTTTTAGTACAACGGTAAGCGCTTGATTCTAATATGGTATCGGAGCAGGAGGTCATGGGATCAATCCTTGCTTCCAACATTGTTTATATTGTGCAAGTGTTGGACCTCTTTGTTGGCCTTGTGTGCCCTTTATATGCCTTTGTGTGCCATGTTGGCCCGGGCTTGTTATAGGCCCACACTTGAGGGGACGTGTTAAAAGTGATATAAGGAAATATAGTAGGTTTTGGGGATGAGGCCCCTCCTCTTATATGGGCTTGGACCTATGTTTTCCACATGGTATCGGAGCGGGAGGTCATGGGATCAAACCCTGGCTCCCTCAGTTTATTGTGCAAGTGTTGGGCCTATTTGTGCAAGTGTTGGGCCTATTTGTCTTGTTGGCCTAGTTTGGTCTTGCCTTTGTGTGCCTAGTTAGAGGCCCACATTTGAGGGGGCGTGTTAAAGGAAATAAAGTTGCGCATTTACTACAACCAATTGGTTTTAGTATAACGGTAAGCGCTTGATCCTAATATTCAATGCGGTGCTACTCCTTCCTTGCTCAAAGTTTTTTGTCAAACAAATTATTTCTCCTAATTACTCAATCATATCTTTCGATCACAATTCTCTTACCAAAATTCATTTTTTTTCTTTCTTTTTTCGTGATTTCTTTTGTCATCTGAGTTCATATATTTTCACCGCATATTTGAAATCTAGTTTTACCATGATTCATTACTATTCAAAGGGATAGACCGAACCAACTCACTAACGAAATTTCAAATGAGGTCCCCCGAAGCACACTTATTCGCTCCGCTGAACGAATGGAAGGAGCCTACTAAACAAAATGTATTGCTATGGAATGCTTTTTAAACCCTTGTTCAACATGGAAAGAGAAGAGTTGGTTCTATGTCACCGGTCTGCCACCCATGTTATTTGTACATAAACGAGCCTATAGATTTGGTTTAGAATCGAGTGATGAACCTTATGATTCTGTCGTTAGTGAGAAGCAAGTAAGCACTATAGCCCTAAAGCATTAAAACATATGTACTTTTTACGAATGGCCTACGCACCTCTATTTGATGTCGATTCATCCACACTTCCATTCCACCTACATCTTTTGATCCACAAAGTAGAATAACACGATTCTCTTACCAAAAATTTTCTTTTCATGTGAATTTTTTAATATCTGATTTCATATATTTTCACCGTATATTTTTAAATCTAGTTTTTCCATGCTTCATTCATTATTACTCTAAATAGTACTCGTACTAGGTTTTATGTCTTTATTTTCAATTAAAGAGCTTAAGAACTCAATACCTTCAACCGTGGTGATTGTGATACATTATTTCGTCATGGATTTTTTGCGGTTAAAGCTTGGTTGGTGTAGAATTACTAAAAAGGGTTAAACCCTAACCTTGAAGGTCCCCACTCGCCCGAGGTTGATGTATAATTACTAGATCCAGATTGATGTGGGTTATATCTTTATGCATCATGTGTTTCAACAGTTCAATGTTGGTATGTTTATATTGAGTAAACATCTGTCATTGACTGCCTAGCTCCCTTTATTGCTAGATTTTTTACGTCATAGTACAAACAAAGTCATTTTTAAGAAAATTTATTCTTTTTCCTGTTCTCTTTGCAACCCTTCACAGACTCTTCAATCAGAAAGCTGTGTTGTTGGAGATACATCACAACAGATTGAACCACTGATTTTTATTAGTTTTTGATATTTCAGTATTGTAAGGACACTCTCAGCAGAAGCCCTATACGGTGCTCTATCCTTAAAATGAAGATAAAAAATAGAGTTTTGCCTCAAATAGCTCCTACAGCAGAGGCCCTATCCCTATTTATTTTTAGGGATATGAACAGTGCATCCTTACTTGTGGGGATGCACTATTCACTGCCCTAAACATATTTAATTGTTAAAAATTATAGGGAAAGGGATAGAGATGCTGCTGGAGTGAAATAATAAATATTTAATGTGTATATATAGGGTTGTGAGGTAGAATATGTATTATTTAATATTATTTGAAATGTTATAGGGATAATGATAGGGATGCTGTTGTATAGGTTTTTGAATTGAGATGTTGTAAAATAGGGATATGTATTATTTTATATTATTTTAGGGATAAAATTTGGAGACTCTGCTGGGAGTGCCCTAAGATGGAGTTGAGCTCACTATACATAAGGTGTTACTGCACAGAATCACCGTAAAAATACTGCGACTAAAGTATATTACTGCATGCGGAGGGAAGAGTACTGTATTGGGGTCCACTGATTCGAATGCTCTTTGTTACTGAACTACAATATCATGAATCATAGATTCTGATGTAGAAGATCTACAACGAAAACAGATAAAACGATAAAACAAAAGCTAATCCAAGCTTTTAGATAGTTTTCACTCATTAGAGAATTCAAGATTACATCTTCTCACAACTAGGAAGCTTAAGGTATTTATAGGCTAAGAGCCCATTTTAGGTAAAACTACACCTAAAGCCCATACGGCTAAATCATTTAATAATTAAAATTAAAACATAATAAAAAAGACAATTAACTTAAATTGGATGTGCTACATCATCTCCATCCCCCTACACAGAAAGCTCGTCCACGAGCGAGTCCATTGGTGGTGACAAGTCAAGCACATTGAAACTCCCGAGCTCACCAATAAATGCTTAGGTGGATCAACACCGTTCACCACCTTATGGAAAAACTTCAAAATTCTCTTAAATTGTCCCTTTCTCGTCCAAAATGCTCAAACATAAAGAGATTGTAACAACACTCCGCTTAGCCATGATCAATGTTATTGGAGTTGATCTCATCATTCCAACCCTCCTATGAAATAACTCGTCCACGAGTTAAATCGGCACGGGTACCAAAATGTATATTGTCATTGAATAATCTGATATAGATCAGAGAATGTTCCAGCCCATCTTGTTGGGTCTAATTCAGTCACATGTCCTATCTTGGAGGATATTTGAAGAGCCATGATCACTGCAGCAACATGTTGTTTCTTCCTTGAAGTTGGTACAAGCAAGAGTTTATCAATCAAATTCAATAGCTTTACATCAGAATCACATGCCAGGACAACCCTGTGTATGCTGACTCCAAGTAAATGCAGGAAAACAAGATGGGGGGAAACTTGAAACTATATGCCTTCAAAAGCATTATCCAACAAAAAAATTTGCTCAACTTTTATGACACTTGGAAGATACATTTTTCGACGGTATTTTCATTCAAACCATCCAACATTGGTAGTGAAAATTTCAGACTGCAAAGCACAGTTGGTAGGCATCAAGATTCAAGAAACATTCTAAGATAATACCAGAGTAGAGAGATATACATTCATTGAACTCTTTCATTCCTTCATCATAAGAGAAACCCATATGTTCTCGAATAGCAGAAATATCACCATCTATGGATCTGTACTTGATTTTCCCTTGCATCGAACCAATAAATCCCCATTTAAGTGCACCAGTGCCCACAACTACATACTGGAAATCAGAGTCTACCCTAGGGATACGGAGCATCTCCTTCCATACCTACCCAGTAATATTTCATCTTCAATCTCAAACAAGGTTTTACCAACAACAAAAATCTCAAGACTGGTTTCAAACTTCATTAGTTGACTGAGAGAAGCATGGATGCAATAATCGCAAAGTGCATGAAAATTGCTGCAGTGGATACATCGAATCAGGTGGCCTCCGTGTCATAACGAGTGCATACATCATAAATAACTAACTAGTCGAGCAGTAGGTAACAGAGAGCCATTTTATAAAAATGCAGCTCCGATCGATTCTTCTCAGCTGGCAAAGGTGACTCAAATCTAGAGAGTCCCAAGTGGCTTAAGATGTGCCTACATTTCCGTAAAGTCGAGAATATTCATCAACAAATCTGCCTCAAATAACATACCTTCTTTTGTTACCACCAATCAAGCTCCAATAACACGGCCATATCATACTCAAATTAGGATTTTCCAAGACATCATCGCTATATACATCTTAATTAACATGCTTCCAGCTACCTAAAACTAATCAAAACATCTCCGATGTTTGATTTGCAAGCACTTTTAAATCCCGGTTACCTTGAAGATTTTTAAAAGCTCAGTAAAAGTTCATCGGGTTGCCCAGATAATGTAATCTGTTTATGCAAGTCATGGATACACAAGCTGTGACAGGCAACTAACAAGATTAAACAATAATCTGCTGATAATCAAGGCTTTCAGCAACACAGGCACACACATATTACACACACACAAAATTTAGAGCCACGCTCAATCCCTTGCACGTCATCCACACTCGAATTGACACAAGTAGTTAAGAAATTAATCAATCAATCAAAAACACAGTAGCTCGAAACTAATATGAGGCCTGCCTAGCAAATTTCAAGATTAGTATCTAGGGTGTCAATGAAGGTGTGGTGCTGGAACTTACCCATCAACAGTCGAGCAATTTCACTGTTCATTTTCACTCTAGTTGGATCTTGAGATGTATTTTCATTCCTTCGAAGGAGAATCACGAGCCTGACAAACGACGGTTTTTTAAGATTTAGGGAAGAAATGGTACAGATCCAAAAATACCGGCGCACCGATTTTGGATAACAGGAGGAGGGTAGTTATTTGTGCGCTTTAATATTAGTTAATTTTCGTGTACTCCATGCCATAGAATTCACTTGTCAGCCTCGTAATTCTCCTCCGACGAATCGAAAATAATGGGTTGTTTTTTCTCATCTATCTTATTGGCTTCAAGCTACAAAGCTTTGGTGGTGTTATTGTCAGAGCAAAACGATTTCTTCTTTTATAAAAAAAATAAGAATAATGAGTTGTTTATGTTTAGCCTTTATGAATCAAAGAGATGTTAAATGAACAGGGTCTTTCGTAAACAAATTGGTGTTTTCTATTTTATATTTTTAGGAACGATATATTTTATTCAATCAAATCGCGAGAGAAAACCCTAAAAGCATTACAAGAATGAAAGTACAGTCTCTGGCAACTAAACCATTATTCACTTCAAGCTAGACGGAGATTACGAACACTACTAACAATCTTAGAAATTAAAACATGAATTGGGGGCTTCACAGCATCATCGTCATGATGGACTTTGTTTCTCCAATACCATATCGTATAAATCGTCTCACAAAAGAGATAGGGTCAATCCTTATTATCACCCATTTTCTACAAATTATCAGCTATCCAGTTTTCGGTATTATCTGGGGAGAAAAACCGTGGCCAAAGATGTTGAGGGACTAGGGATTTCCAAAGTGACTTTGTAGCTGTAAAATCCCTTAAAGTATGAATGTGTGTTTCAGCTACTTGGTGACATTGGGGGTAGTCGCCAGAAGAACTCACATTTCTGTCGTAGAGAAACTCCATGGTTGGTAATGCATTGTGCGTAGCTTGCCAGAGTAGGAAGCTCATACGGGTCGGCCTATGCAACTTCCAGATACGTTTCCAGCATTCTTCCGTTTCAGGGATGGTAGATGAGTTAAGGGACTTATAAACTGTTGCAACAGAGTATTTACAATCAGGTGCCTCCGTCCATACAATGTTTTCCCCAGCTGTATCAAATCCATGCTTGAGTATGTTGGCTGCATAGCATATAGTCCGCCATATAAGGGAATCTGTGGGTTTTGGCGGTTCAAAAGGACTACCATAACGACCGATCAAGACATGTACCCACAGAGATTGATCATCCGTTAGCAATTGCCATACTAAGTTACCCGGAAGAGCCACGTTCATCCGATAGAGTTTCTTGATACCCAGGCCTCCCTCCTCCTTGGGATGGCATAAAGTACTCCAGGCCAGGTAGTGCATCTTTCTTTCTCATCCGTCATTGCCCCAGAAAAAATCCTACAAAGTTTTTCCATACTATGAATGACCCCAACAGAATCTTCATAGTTCGCATAGTATAGTAAGCCTGGGTTGAAAGGGAGCTGTTGATCGTGATCAGTCTACCATCTTTAGATAAAATTCGCATCTTCCATCTTGCCATCTTTTTGCTCATCTTGTCAAGTATTGGGCTGAAATTCTGTTTAGTAATCCTAGAGTGAATAAGGGGAATTCCAAGATATTTACCTAGGTTCTCTGTGTGCTGCATATCCAGTTTTTGGCTGAGAAGAACCTTAACTTGATTAGTTGTGTTCATAGATTCGTGGAACTTGGACTTATGGGTACTGATCTTCTGACCGGAAAAATTGGAGAATTTTTCAAGAACCGCTTTGATGATTTCTGCTTGTTTTTCAGTGGCTTCTCCAAATAAGATAGGATCGTCAGTAAAGAATAGATGTGACAAGGGGGGCCTTGTCTGCTGAGTTTAATGGGTTCCCAGTTCCCTTGTTGAACCTGTTGATCTATGAGAAGGCTTAAGATTTCCATGCATTAGTCAAAGAGGTAGGGGCTAGGGGATCCCCTTGTCTAGGACCTATTTGGGGAGTAATTGGATCTAGTTTGTTTCCATTCCACAGTAAAGACAGTTTATTCGATTTAAGTCCAAACATAATGAAATGAACAAGAGTGTTTGAGAGGCCCAGGTGCTCTAGGATTTTCTCAACGAAGTCCCAATTCACCTTGACATATGTCTTTTCTAGATCAATCTTCAGCATCATCTATCACTTCTTTCCTTGCTTACTTTTAAATTGATGGATTACCTCATGTGCAATAATAACATTTCCAATACTCCCTCTACTAGGGATGAAGGCTGACTGTGTAGAATTGACAAGTTTCCCTATAACGGATTGAAATCTATTGGCAAGCACCTTAGTAATGATCTTAGCACACACATTAGTGAGTGCAATGGGTCTAAATTGCTCCACTTTCTCTGGGGGTTGGTGATGTATTATTTTTATATGATTAATTATACGTAATATTATTATGTTTTATTAATAAATTCTATGTAAAATATATGAAATTATGATATAATTAGTATGAAATATTAATCTTTATAGTTTAGTATAGTTAGTAGTAAAAGTTAGTATTTATAGTAAAAAGTTGTAGTTTTTGTACCGGTTTTAGTAACCGGAGTATTGTGTCTATTTTACACGGGTATTTTGTGTTTATTTCATTGCAGAACCCTAAGATGAACTGAAATCCCGAAGTAGAGACACTTTTTGAAGTCAATTCAAGTCGTTGGGAGGAAGTTATAAAGCGTCACTCAATGGTCAAGTGGTTAGTTGTTTTTAATAAAATCCCGAAAACGACACGTATTAGGAATGGCTCGTTAAAAAGACATTTTCTGGGAAAATGTTCTTCACGAAAGTTGAAGATCTTCATATAAGATTTCTAAAGCACTTTGAATTATGAAGATTAGAGGTCTACAACTCAAATGGTGGTCAAGTGGCTAATTGATTAGTACTATTGAAAAATCTCGAAAAGGACACTTAATACAAATGGCTCATCTAGAATACGTTTTCTGAAGAAGTGGCCTTGATGAAAGTTGTAGAGAATTCAACGAGCTTTTCAACGGAAGTTTGATTATGTCATTCTGATATCAAGAATTCAAGTTATGATTTTTAGAAGTAGCTGTGTAATTATATATAATTATATATATAATTACACAGCATATGTAATGATTAAGGTAACATGTGGTCACATGCTTATAACTAACTGTAATGATTATCATCATTACATCGGACCGATCCGGCCAATTTTCAGGACCGGTCCGGGAAGGGAGTTTGCCTATATATATGGGAGCCTCAGCATTTGCATTGGGTGTACCAATATATATACACAATATTCTATATATATTCTCTATCCCCTCTTTTCTTTAGTTTGTAAATAGGCTTTAAGCCATGAATAAATTAGTAGTAGTAGTAGTATCGTGATAATGCTCGGGAAATTATCAGAAGTCCGGTGTTGCTAGAGTAGTTGTTATGTCCGGAAGAATACAACTTCTGAATCAGCATCTGTAATCGGGTAACTTTTCTGAAGTATTTATGTTTATGTTTGTTATTTTCTTCTTTTTAGTTTTTATAATGTTATTAGGCTAAATCTAATAACTAGCCAAAGTTATGTAATCGTATTATTTCGATCTTTTCGTTAAAAGAATGATGTTAAAATAAAAATGATTAAATTGAGTTAAAATGAATCTTTTTCTATTTCGCTACGTAAATGATAACATATTCGGAATGATGTAATCAATGATGAATACCACATATAACCTGGCGATGAACTGACCAGAGAAGTCAGGATATGAGTAAAAATAGAAAAACTGGAGGGTAAAAATGGCCGTCTGATTAACGGAATCCTATTTCCTACCCGGGGGTAGATTTGTCCTAGTAAAACAAATCTTATTAATTTTGTACTCAAGATCTTAATAATGTTAAAATCACAGTTTAATTGAAACTACACCGTTTGTATTAAATCGATCCGCTTGACAACCGGAGCCTCTTGAATAACATCGGCCATCTGACAAATGGAATCACCTCTTTTATCCGGGGTAGATTTATACTCGATACCTGTTTTGACTAACTAAGTTTAGCATGGGGCAGTTGTGGACATTGGACTGATGACAATTTGACATATGACAATTTCATACGCTCGTGTGAGGAGGAATTGTTGACAATAGGAGTACACCGTTTCATTTACTCAATTGGACCTAATAAAAAGGAAGATCGAGTTAATAGCAGCTCTTTGGTGTTTAACCACACTTAAAAGAATTACCACTTTTTCCCCGAGGATTCGACACCGACTCACCACTTTATCACTACAATTTGACCCGGTACACTGCCGGTTAGGATCCGTCTAACCTAGAAAAGGTCTGTCCCTTTCTTGACGCCGTTTCTAAGGTCTGGTTTTGGTGACGTCAGTTGGTTTTAGGTATTAGGGTAACAAGGGTTTCATTCAACTTCGCATCAAACTGTCCACAAGAGAAAGCATTATAAATAAACCGCAAGATAGCAAGACTTACAATAGGTCAATAGCGTTTGAGGAAGCATGCCGGTATACCATCAGGACCCGGAGCTTTGAAGTTGCCCATTTGGAAAATGGCCTCTTATACTTTGATCTCAGAAATCTGTCTATTCATCCACTGTCTATCTGAGGTGCTTAGGGTGGGCCAGGTAACTCCCCGATTCCAATTAGGGGGGTTGGGTCACCGTGTAGAGTTTAACATAAAAATCCTTGACCATATCTTTGATCCGAGGCATATCAAAAATCCACTGATCCTCGTTATTCTTCGTGCAAGTCACTTTCTTTTTTGCCGACGCTTGACAGTGGATAAATGATAAAAATGGGTATTTCGTTCACCTCAGCTAGCCATTGCAGTTGCGATCTCTGATGCTAGTAAGTTTCTTCTTGCTGAAAGATTGAACTCATTTCAAGTTTTAGGGTATCATGAAGGTTAGCAAGGAAAGTTGATGGGGCATGTTCCATACTCAGTTCAATCCCCGTAATCCTTGCCTGACAGTTTGCTTTCTTGCGAAGATGTTACCAAAAACCTGTTTGTTCTATTTCGACGCAACTTTAGTAAAGGTAGATATAGTAGAGGTGAGATATCCATCTAAGTCTTTCCAGTTTTGCAAAACAAAGTCTTCAAACTCACAGTGGTCCATCCAAGCTCTCTGAAAAAAAAAATTGATGTTTTTGCATTTGGGAACGGGAGTATCTGTATCCATCATAATAGGGTTATGGTCAGAATGAGATCTTGGGAGGTGTTGGACAACAGCTCGACCAAAATTTTCCATCCAACTCGTAGTACACCAAGTCTTTGTAGAATATTATTGTTCTCTTTAGTAGTACCACACCACGTGAATCTCGGCCTTGAAAAGATACTTCCTCAAGTTCACACTGTTGAAGGAAGAGCCGGAGTTTAGTTCGGTGAATACCTCCAATTGCTCTACCCCACAACTTATCCTTTTGATAGACCACTTGATTAAGGTCTCCTAAGAGACACCAGGGCAAGTCAAACATGATTTTAAGCCTAGTCAAATAGTCTCAAAGGCCGTTTCTAGCACTAGGTATAGGAGATGCACAAACCATTGTAAGTATCCAATTGATCTCAGATTCTTCATAACAGACATAGTAAGGGATTGGTTGGTACATGTTATATAAGAAATGTTTACTCTACTTTCATCCCAAAAGCACCACAATCTGCCTCCATATCCTCTAGCTTCCACTGCAAAAAGATTAGTAAAATTGGTTTTCTTGAGGTTTTGACAAGCTCTATCACTAGTACTTCTAGTCTCCATTAAAAAAAGAATACCGGGTTATGTTGGGTCAACATTGATTTTAAGTGACGAATGAGCTCATTTGAAGAATCCTCTCTACAGTTCCATTCTAGGATCTTCATAAGGAAGAAAATCATTAGGATGGGTAAGGCGAGGCATCCCTTGACCCAACCTGAGCAAACAAAGGGTTAGCATTTGCTAGGTCAAAATCCATGGATTGAGTTCTAGCACCATATTGTTGATCGGGGGTGTCTTTATGCTTTCATCTGGTTTTTTAGTAGTGGGAGTGGGCTTGGGGTTATTTGCAATCTTTGGATGTTGAGAGGGTTTCTTGGAATTATTTGAGACTTCTGAGAGGGCTGTTCTTGTGGTTGTGGTTAGTCTTGATCTACTAGCCGAGGGTTTTTTATTCTGGGCATTTTGGAATGTGGAGTGGGGATCGATTCTTTGCTACCTCCTTTTATTGAGGCATCCATGGAATTTGTATCAATTGTTTTATCACCTTTTGGGTTGTATTTTGTACCTGACGTCTTGTCTTCCGCATTTCTCTTTTTATTATTCTATTTTTGGATTTGCTCCTTAGTGACCTCTCTTGTTTTAGTTTGTCCTCCACGAGGTTCCACATTTAGGGCATTTCCCCTCAATTCTATAACTACTTGTGGAATTTCTCATTCCTCTATTATGTCCTTCCCTCCATATGTGTATCAGACTCACCAAGGATCTCAAATCGAGAGCCTGAAGCAACACTGGGCTCGTTGTTGTTCCATAGCAAGGGGCTTGGTTTGGGGTCCCTGCTGAGTTTCGTGGTCCTGTTGGGTTCCTTTTTACTTGGGTTGGGAAATCATCCAGGGGCCATAAGGCTGTTCTTTTGTTGGTCCCTGTGGTGTGTTGTTGGTGGCAGGCTCTCCACCGGAGTGTTAATCACTCAGTTGAACATTGGCCGGACAAGTCTCCTTTCTATGCCCGAATTTACCACAACCAAAATATATCATCTGCAATCCCTTATACTCAACCTTGAAATTTCTTCCATTCAGGACCACTGTCGAATCTAAAGCACAGTTCAGCTTCACCTCTACACATACCCTTGCAAACCGAGCCTTGATATTAGTTTTGGTGATTGGATCAATTTTGACCGTCGTCCCTACGAGGTTACCCAATTCTGTCAGGATATCTTGTTTGAAGCACCAAACGGGAAGTCTTGAGATCATATCCAGGCCAAGGTTGTCTTGATGACATCATTTGAGGGTTCAAATATGGTGTCCATTTAACTACGTGCAGATAATGCCCCTGTATGACCCACGGACCATATGACAAGGCGGCGTCATAATCGAATGAATTGGTAAATCTGATGATGTAGAAACCATCCTCAAGATCTACCACTTCTAGCCGGCCTTTGGATTTCCACATACCTGATAAACGCTGGCATGGAATTTTGTAAGAGACTGTCTTACCAAGCAATTTGATGACGAGAGCTTTCTGCCATGGTCTCCACAGCTCAAGGCAGCGTTCCAGGGGGATCGTAACTGACTTTTCCGTCGTCTCTGGCCCCATGAAATTTTCTGTCGCATTCTTCCAATATATGTGTTCCTCGTCATCTTCTACACCGATGTACCATAGGAATCGGTGGTTTGCTCCTTGACAACTTCGACCCCTGACCTAGTGGCCCAAGCTGATTTAGATGGCGGTGGATCCGGTGCTTTCGGTTTCTCTACACTTCACTGCAGTAGGTCGATCTCTTCCTGTGTTCGATCAACGGCCATGGAGTCCATGGCTTTGGATGTGGCAGGGGGAGGAGGTAGGAGAGCGATCGGCGGGTTGTCTTTTTTCCTCTTGCTTTTGTGTAAGAATGTTGTGTTTCTTGATTAACACCTGAAAACAAACTGGTGTTTGACACATTAGTATTCATGGTCGTTCGTTTGTTTAGCCTAACGAATCAATATTGAACAAGATTACTAGCGAACGTTCGATTATGTTCGCTACTTATATATAAAAACCAAAGCACAACCTAACTATAACACACAATATGATAAGCAATATACTCATCTAATAGATACTCTAAAGTAAGTTTATAGAATACCAATAGAGTTTTTCTAATGTTTTCTACACTATGACGTATGAATATTACTTTGTACTTTGCTACATGCCAAACTCGAGTTAAGCTTGAGCTGAAAGACAAATATACATTTAGCTAGTCAAACTTGAACACGAGTTCAAACAATTAGTCTTTATAAATGAGTCACGCAAAAACATATTTTTTTGTTCGTATATTAAATAAACTCGTGAACAAGCTCGTGAGTCGCGACCTAAGCAAATCAAGGTTGAACATATTTCATTTATTCATTTATTTAAATATCAATCACGAACTAGCTCGTGACCTAAACGAACTTAAGTTTGAACAACAGATACTCGATTCAATTTGAGACAATAGATACTCGATTCAATTCGGCTCGTTAAGAGCTTCAATCATTATCCATCTTTTCTATACTTTTTTTTTTTTTTTGGTTAAATGGGGATTTTTATTTATGGACATCAATTTGTACAAAAGGTTCAACCAAGCGTATAAAAGCTACACATATGAAACTACAGCTACACTACAGAAAAAAGCTATGTTTGCCAGGCCAATCTAAGCTCATGAGCTTTCTGAACCGCTTGAGATAAAAGCACCTCTACCAGGGGTCTCTGTTTGTCACTATAATGAAGAAATTCATTTCGCCAATACCAGATACTCAGGATGATCTCTCGGAACAGGAACCTCCGTAACTCCAGATTGTCCTTCTTATACATATTTCTGCTGAGACATCTGTCAAGCCATTGGGGTGTTTCTTGAACCGAAGTAAACTCGTGCCAATATTGTGACTGAATTACATCTTTCCACAGTTTCATGACCGCAGTCACGCAAAGTATGTAGGCTCGTTTCTTCGTGACTTTGGCAAGTAGCACAAATATCCGAAGCAATGATGTGACGTCGGTATAAACTAGCTGCTGTCGGGAGGGAGTTTTGGCGAATTTTCTATACTTTTTCTGTCCGACTTATTTTTATAGGCTGAAAATATTGTTTTTCCCTGGCTAATATGAAATGGCATCGTACTTGATAAAACGTATACGAATTTAATGAATGTGTACGTATCCTTTCATTTCTGAAAGGGGGAAAAAAAGAAAGAAAAAAAAAGAACATTGTTTCACTCTTAACGTGACGTAATAACATGAAGGTGGACAATAACCCTTTACATATTGACAAACATGTGTATTGAAAAACGACTAGTCTGATTGTTTGAAGTTTAAAAAAAAAATTTATAAGCGAAAAATATGTGGTGAGATAACAATGGTGTAAAAATAATATAGATTTGAGGAGTTACTCTATCACCCTTTATAACAATTGTCCCCCTTTTATAAATTGTACAGCTACTCAACATCAACGTAAACCCTAAAATTCATGTAAGTCTCAAGTAATATAAGAGTAATTAAAGATTCATGCGGGACAAAAGAAACAACAAACTCGGAAAAATAGACCCTCAAGTCGTTCAATAACTAACTCAAGCAAAATACAATTGTTGTCACACTAGAATCATAAACAAATACTAACATCCATTACAACTTAACTTGACTAAAAATGAATCTGTCGAAACCCAAAGAACTCCATGACACCATTCTTAAACTTGCTCTCCATGCTAATAATCCAACTCGTCTTCAATCAGTATATCTTCTTTATCCAAATAAAAGAGTGAGCATTCAAGACTGTCCAGTAAAGAGAAAGAATATCAAAAGAGAGACATGACATTGATCCTCTTCATCCAGTTACAAACCAGTTGAAAACATAACCTGGAAACAAGGAGATCCACTTTAAAACCTCTTTAAACAATGCATAATAAAACATTCGATTGATCTTGCATATACTTGTTCGTTTCATTAATTACTTACCTATCGTGTTTAGCCCGCTCATCAATGTTATATAAGCCACTTACTACTCCATACTTTACTTGTCTACTAAACATAACATATCCGTGTCTCGTCATCAAGTTACTGTTTCTTACTTAGCATGAGGGCAAGGTGCAACACGAAACACGGGTAATATGACTCGCCATACATCCAACATAGGTCTAAGTCACGATACCCCGTTCGGTACATCGTCTTACAAACAACATGGGTAATGCAACTAGTCATACATCTTCGGGGCCTATGGTACTCTACTCAAGACATTGAAAATCACTAATTATAAACAAGTAAGAGCACATAAGTTCATGTTAAAGTCCATCATAGCAACACCAAACTCTAATCATATCTCCACTATTCGTAACCAAAACGCATAAAACAATTTAGAGAAAAATAACTAAAAAACATAATTATGCTATGAAAACACAACACACGTCATAGAATGAGCCAGAAACCAAATCCTGGAGTGTTGTCCGTGCACTTTCCTGGGAGAGTGGCCGGGAAAGCGGCCTAGACTTGCACTGCATAACTACCTCCTGACCTAGCAGATACCCGGAAACACATAATCGTGTCCAGGATTGTGCAATTTAATAGAAAACAATAACCAAAACAACTTAAAAACATAATCATTAAACTAAACACGTAACCTTTTGATAAGAACTCCTTACCTCGAAAACGAGCCGAAATCAAAAGTCAAACAACGGACAAACTACGATTACCCTTCGAACTCGTGCAAAACTACAAACAATCGGTAAACCCGAACATCAATTCTACGATCTCCAACTTAAACAAGTTTAGAACTTACAAAAGCAACGAGTGAGTGATTATGATGCTTGCCTTCACAAGATGTATCTAAGCCTGAAACTGCTGATGGAATCAAAGTTGCTCGGAAATCACTACTGTGATTTGATGAACGAACAGAGAAAGCCACTAGAACCGCCTAGAAACCATGTCCGGGCGCTTTCCTGGGTGAGGTGCCGGGACAACGGGCTAAAAGTCTTTGAAAACACGAAAACCAAGTCTCTCGGGGTTAGGGCTGTAAATGAGTTGAGCTACTCGTACTCGACTCGCAAGAGAGATTGACTCGATTCGTTTTTTTCGAGTTCGAGTTCGAGTCGAGCTACTTGGATAATTAACCGATCCGAGCCAAGTTCTAAAATATATTAATCGAGTAGCTCGCAAGCTTAATTGAGCTTGATTAAATAATTATTCATTTAATTAAATTTATTAGATTTATTATAAAATATTATTTTTCATAATTAAAAAATATTATGCAAGTCGAGTATTAGACGAGTCGAGCTTGATCTTGCCATATTTCATTAAAATTAAATGAATTCCAGGAAAATAATCGAGCTTACGAGCCTAGTCGCGCTATATCGAGTACTTAGTGAGTCAAGTTCGGTCTTGCTTTTTAAGGCTCGATCGAGCTCGAGCCGAGTTTCGAGCCTGAACTTTTTTAGTCGAGCTCGAGCTCGAGCCCTAGAGAGTATCGACTCGACTCGGCTCGATTACTCCCCTACTGGGTATCTAAGAGCCTTTCATAGGCTCTTTAAAGAACTAAGTCAGTTTCAACGACTTGGAGGAAAAGAGAACCTAAAAAAGATTTAAAAAATGGAAAACAAATTTCGAAAACGCTAAAACACCGGAGGGTTTTACAGAAGAGGATGAGATTTTCATTATGTTGGGGAGAGGGGAGATTCGAACCCTGATTGAAACACCATGAAGTACTATGACCATCACCACTAGGCCAAGTTCAATTTCCAGGCATATTTTTCCAAAGCAACTTTTTTTCAAGTTCTTCAACAAAATTCACATGCAAGGGCAACATTGTTTATTGACACCAGGTAAATACTAATATCTCACAGCAAAATACACAGGCTAAACAATTTCACAGATCCAAAAGTTTCACACTAACCAAAACAAAAAATAACACAGCCAATGTCAAATGAATGTTGGAGAGAATCATTGTCTAATGTGACAAGAAAGCCAGCCCTGCGTATAAGAAAACAAAGATGATATATACATATATATGCACACACACTATATATATGTATATATGCTGTTATAGACAAATTTCAGACTGCAAAGCAGAGATGATAGGCATCAAGGCATAACAAACAGACCCTTACATTCTTTGATAATACCAGAGTGATGATTCACGGATATGCGTTCGTTGAACTCTTTCATTTCTTCAGCATAAGAGAAACCACATCTAGTTTGATCCCTTCACAGCAAAAAAATCAATTTCTATGGATCCATACTCAATTCACTTCTATGGATCCATACTCGATTCCCCTGGACAAAGTCCCAAAGAGTGAGGCGCTTAATTTGTATGTAAGTGGCTTTGAACGTGACTACATTTATGTCCTGTCAAATTTATCATCAAGAAATATGCCCCGAAAGACATACCTTCTTCTGTTACCAGCAATCAATTTCGTAACAGAGCCACAACATACTGAAAGTAGGAATTCCCAAAACATCATCGCTATATACATCTTAACATGCTTCCAGCTACTCAAAACTATCAAAATATCTCCAGCGTTTGATTGGCAGGAACTTTTTAATCCCAGTTACCTTGAAGATTTTTGTCAAATCAACAAGCTCAGTAAAGGTTCGTCAAGTTGCCCAGATTATGTAACCTTGTGGCAGGCAACTAACAAGATTAAACAAAAAGTTGCTAACAATCAAGGCTTTCATCAATACACAATACACATATATGCATATGCATACATGTATTTTATTATGCGTATACACATATACATATATGGGTAATGCTACTACACCCACAACCATTCAGGCACAACACACAAGCATTCAGGCAACATGTGACACATCCTACTTTTGCAGCAAGATCCATAGACCCGGATGCACAAGTAAGTTGTGTCACTCGAATGGTTGTGAATGTAGCATTAAGTTTTCACCTATTTGAGCAGCCATATTCAATCCCTTGCACGCCATCAACAATTGAATTCACACACTTAGTTAAGAAATCAATCATTCGATTAAAATCACACCATATCGAAAATAGCTAGAGGCAAACATTGAAAATGGGTAAAGAAATTTCAAAATCAACAGAAAAAAATAAAAAAGATGTACCTAGTGTTTTAACCGATAGGTACGATGCAGGAACTTACCCATCAACAAGCGGGCAAATTTACTGATCGGAAATATTGAGTTTTCGACTTACTTCGGTTGGATCTTGAGATGTATTTTCTTCCATCGTAGGAGAATCACAAGCGACAAATGAATGGTTTTTTCAAACCTTTATCTTCCCAGGGAAGAAATGGCACAGATCCAAAAATATTCGTGCACACATCCGCCGCTTAACGTGGAGGTGGTAGTATATTTTGTGTGCCTTTTGCCATTTGTGCGGGTGGAATTTGCTATCCCCCATACGATTCATTTATCGGACTCGTAACTCTCCTTCGACAAAACGAAAATAAGGGTTTGATGTATTCCTAGAACAACAACATTGGTTTGTTGTTGATTCATTATTCTTATTTGGTATACAAAATAAGAATAATGAGTTATAGATATATCAGATCTGCAACAAACAAACAAAAATGTTTAACTAAGGCTGATGACATAGCACTAGGACCAGCCAGGATCCCCTCCTATGTACTTGGAGATCATGTGCATTCTTAGCCACACAATCCCAATAAAAAAATAGTAAAATGTTGTGAATGACCACTTATAATCTAATATGAGTAAAAAGGACAAGGAAAAAAGATGTGGGTGTAAAGAACAAAAAAAAAATAAAAATGAATACTCAATAATACCCTTTAGTATTATTTTCCTAATTTTTTTCTTAAATTATTAATTGCTATTCAATGTTGTTCATTAATTGCTATTCAATGTTGTTCAAACACTTTTCTTTTTTCTTTTTTTTATTAAAAAATTTATTCATCCTATATTTAATATGAATTAATGTTGTCATATTAATTGATCGAAATTAATGGTAAATCTTCTCCAAAAAATAATATAGATACCCGAAAATAGCCCATTTTATAAATAAAAAATAAAAACTCTTTTTAATTTAGTACTTGTTAGTATATCAATCTTTACTCACTGTTACTATATTAAATTTTTTTTTGTGTAAATACATGTGTTAGACTGCCCAGCACTAATCTACTATAATGTCTGTTGCTACATGTTTTTTTGTTGTGACTACATTCTTTGTATGTGTGATACTGCATATTTTTTTCCTGATTAGATTACTACTAGTCATGCAGTAACATCAACATCTTGTAGTAACACATGCCCTTTTCATCATGTAGTAACACCACCATGCACACTCCATACAAAGAATGTAGTTACGCATAATGTAGTATCACAAGGAAAGTCCACATATGAAGTAACACGTATTTCACGTTGGTTCCGTGAACACCCTCCGACGTAATAACACCACTATGCAAAAACCCTCAAACACAGTAACACATAATGTACACCTAAACCCAAAACCACGAACTTTGAACATTAAACCTTAAACACTAAACCCTAAACCTGAATCCTAAACTCTAAACCCTAACCCTGAATCTTAAACCCTAAACCATAAAGCCAAACCCTAAACCTAAACCCTAAAACTGAACCCTAAACCCTAAACTTGAACCCTAACCTAGCATATAGGGTTCAGGTTTTGGGTTTAGGGTTCATTTAGGGTTCAGGATTCAAGGTTCAGGATTTAGGGTTCAAGGTTCAGGTTTAGGGTTTAAGGTTTAGGGTTCAGGTTTAGGGTTTAGGGTTTAGGGATTAGGGTTCATGGTTTAGGTTCAGGTTTAGGGTTCAGGGTTCAGTTTGATGTTTAGGGTTTAAGGTTCAGGTTCAGGGTTCATGGTTCAGGTTTAAGGTTTAGGTTTTAGGGTTTAGGGTTCGTGGTTCAGGGTTTAGAGTGTACATTATGTGTTACTACGTTTGCGGGTGTTTGATCGTGGTGTTTCTACGTCTAAGTGAGTTCATGAAACCACTGTGAAATACGTGTTACTTTATTTGTGGATTGTCAATGTGCTACTATATTATACGCTAATACATCTTATAGAGTGTGCATAGTGGTGTTACTAAATGATGAAAAAGGCATGTGCTACGACATGTATTTTTCTACACGATGTTGATGTTACAACGTGTTATGCAGTGTAAGTGCATTGTATGATGTTGATGTGACTACGTGTTACTCAGTGTAACGGTCTAATACAAGTAGTTACACCCCAATTTTTTTTTTAATATCGTAACAAGTACTAAGGATTGATATAATAACATGTAGTAATTTTATATACAAGTGTGTGAGTGCATGAGTGTCTACATGTTGTTAAGCACAAACTTATATTGGGTTGAAGTTTAACCTAGAAATCTATGTAGTTAACATAGAAAAATATGTAGTACAGATAGTCAATAAATGTAGTTACAGCCAAGAATAATGTAGTAATACCTGTGAAACATGTTATACCACTGACAATATATGTCGTAACAACTAATAAATTAGGTGTAAATTCAGCAAAAAAAAAGTGTAGAAACACATACAAAGAATAAAGTCACAACAAAAAAACATGTAGTAACAGGCATTAGATTAGATTAGTATTAGATAGTCTAATACACGTAGTTACACCCAAAAAAAGTTGATATATTAATAAGTAGTAAATTAATATGCATGTGTGTTAGTGCATGAGTTACTACATATGAAGTACGAACTTATATTAGGTTTAAATTTAACGTTGAAAAAATGTAATTAACGTAGAAAAATATGTAGTACAACTCTAACAAATACATGTAGTAACGTAGAAAATTATGTAGTAATAACTAATAAATTAAGTGCAGTACCAACAAAAAATGTGTTGTAACACACATAAAGAGCATATAGTTACGACAATTTAAATGTGTTAAAATCGAAAAATATTTGTACTTGTCACTATAATACATGTAGTCACAGCCAAATAATAAGATACTAATAATTGTCAACCCATTCATTAAGTATTTTCCACATTTTTCCTAATTTTTTCCTTCATTATTAATTATGAATTAATGCCTGTGAAGTTAATGTTGCCGAATTAATTATTTTCCTCCATCATTAATTATGAAGATATTGCTGCCGAAATTTCCAAAAATCAAATAAAATAATATCCGCCAAGGATCTTTTTTTAAATAAGGGTGTTTCTGTACTCTACCTGTTTTTTGTCATTTTAAACCAGTGTCTTTTTTTCTTGTCCTATTTCATCATTTTCAATCTTATCTTGTCCTATGGCCCACCGCCTATTAAAAAAAATTGCATGTAGGACAACAATGTGAACATAACTTGACTCTTAAATGTACTTGAAGGAATCAATTATGTAGCCTCCAAGGACAGATTTATATAGGCTAAAAGGAGGTCACGTGACCCCCACTGACATTTGAAGAATTTTTTTTAGTATTGAAATGAGGAAAATTTTGTTGAATGGATTTTTTATTAGAATGGATCGTTGGATGACTGCCACGTGTAGAAAAATACAAAACTGCTTTGTTTGTTTGTATACGTGGCAGTTATCTGACAATCCGTTCTAATAAAAAGTTTCTACAACGTAATCACCCGTAAAACGATATAGTTTTACTATTACAAATGTAGTTTTAGGCTCCTGTAATCCAACTGAATTTTTTTATATAGTTTTAGATTTTTTGTGAACCACAAAAAAAATTATGGATCTGCCCCTGGTAGCCTCTTTTATTTCTCATCTGTTCTGATGGAGAATTTTGTCGTGGAGTATTTTTTAAGCTGATATCTCTTAATAGTGTTGTTAACGAGCCGAGCCTAGTAGCTGATGTTCAAGCTCGAGCTCGTTTGTAATCGGGTAGGCTCGGCTCGGATCGTTAACACAAACGAGCCTAAAAGCTTGTTCAAGCTCGGCTCGATAAGTATAAAAAATGTTCGAGCTCGAGCTCGAGATCAAGCTCATGAACAGGCTCGAACTCAAGCTCGGCTCATTCAATAGTGTATTCTTAAGGGGAATGATTTGTTTATTATATCCAATATCCATAATTCAACCCAAAATACTCGTTTAATCAAACATCCACAAAATATTTGTTACTACCTCCGGTCCAAAATATAAGTCATCCTAGGAGTTTTCACAAAGATTAAGGAATTGGTTGAATGTCATTAATTTGAAGGTTAATGTCTAAAATACCCCTTGACTATCATTAATGCAATAGTTGTTAAGTAATGAAAAGTTGTTGAATTCATAATAAATTAAGGGTAAGATAGAGAAAGAGCAATAAATGTTGCATTGGTAATGTAGAATGACTTATATTATGGGACAAGTAGAAAAGTGTAGGATGACTTATATTTTGGACCGGAGGTAGTATTTGTTAAATTGTTTATGTGTATATATGATTTATATTTATTATTTATATTACATAGTATTATATAAGTTCGCGAACACTAACGAGCGTTCACGAGCAGGCTCATGTTCGCTCATTTAGTAAACGAGCAGGAGAACCTGATCGAGCTCAGCTCGATAGCATAAATGAACGAGCTTAAACGAGCCGAGTTCGAGCCTTGTTCGTGAACGCTCGGTTCGTTTAATAGCTCTATCTTTTAATTGTAGGATGTAATATCGCCGGATGGATCATAGATCCACCCGATTACGCAGCGGAAAGTACAAGATCTAGATCTAAACAATCAAAATACATGAATAAAATAGATTTAACCTACAAGGGGCTTTAGATTGCTTACCGGTTTTTTGTGAATAAACACCAAGAACAATCTTCAATCCAAGCTAGTTGAGATCCAAGTTGAGAAGTCACCGTCTTCCAACATGTATCTCCAAGCAACACCAAGTGGATGGTGATTTAAGTCGCTTGACCTCCTCGATATGCTACCTTAGAAAACCCGAAGTTTTCTAAAACTCAAACCCTAAGTATTATAGCCGAAAAATCTAAGCTATAATACTCTCAATATTTTCGAAATTAAGTGTGTCCTAAAGGCTTGGGAGAACTCTATTTATATAGGAGAGTACTCATTGTCCTCCAAGGATTTAATTAATTAAGAGATAATCTATTAGATTAATCCTTATTCCAATAAAAGATAAATAAAATATTTCCCAAACAAATTAGGATAAATAACAGTTATTATCCAATATTCTTTTCCATGAATTATTTAACAAATAAATAGATAAATCACATGACTAAATAATTATCAAGAAAACTAATTTCCCAATAATTAATAAACTTAAAATGCGTCCCACCCTAAATTATAAGGGCAAACGCATATTACACCACAATGTGCCGAGTCCACGAAAAATTTCTTTTCCATGTATTTAATTATTTAGTCCAACTAAACAATTAATCCACATATCAATTAAATAGTCCAATCCAACTATTTAATTATAATTGAGGTGAAACGACGAGAAAACATATGCTATATTAGGAGCCATTTCGGGGACAACAAACCCATATTCAGTAGCTACAATAAATTAAATAATATTATCCGTCAGGCCGAACAATAATATTCAATCTATTAATTCCGGGATTACACCACCATAAACCCGAAACCGAACTCTGCCGAATATATATAACTTACACTCAACCATGAGTTGATAAGCGTCCACTGATATAATCATTACATACGGATAAATCCTCCATAGACTGTTCATTTCGATTCGGGATATCTCCATAGACCCTTCTCGAAACCTCTTATCCTTATTTACCATTAACCCCCTAGTGATAAATTAGTTCATAACTAATATAATATGAACTCCGCGGATCGATCGGTTTCTATGATTAACAAATAAGGGAACTGTCTGTCTACTTCGAGGAGAGGAATGGATTCCATATCTGTGATAGCACAGACTACTCACTCATTCCAGAATAGAGCCAACGAGAAGTGTTGGACAACATACTACGAAGTGATCCTTACTAACACATCAAACCCTACCCTAAGCAGTTGTCTGTGATCACCTCAGGATTGAGATTAATCCATATATGATCATCTTGTGATTCGATAAGACTTCTCGATTACGGAATTATATCGAGAACTCAAATCAAATCGGTCCATTCCTATATGATTATCATCATATATAAATGCCCCAGGTACCCTATTACCGACAGTTCGGATAAGACTGTCACACCGTATAGTGTTCTGGGTGCATTATTAGCATATTAATCATGAGCCCCATACTGATGAATTATTAATTCTATCCTAAGATAATTGTCTTTCGGGCACTACACCTAACAATCTCCCACTTGCACGAAAGGCAAGTGGATTGATTGTTTTAGAGCACACCCTTTATATTTATATCTGCAACATTTCTCCCACTTGCTCAAAACAAGTGAGACGTATCCCTCAAAATTGTACCGTGCAAGTGCATCTTAGTAATTCATCCTTCCAAGCACGACCGGGTGTGCCGCCGCAGGGTAGGTCGGTGACCCGGCGCGTACTTAGAATCCTAATACCATTTGACTTGGTACATCGATCGTAGGTTGGCGGCTTGAGTCAATCTTTGGGATCAAACGTCTCCTTTCCATCTAATCCGTGGTAATTTTCAATATGCTTATAACCTCTAGTGATTGCAAAATCCTTATGAGGTACCTCTCTAATGTTTTCACAATGAAGTGGCATCGGCTTACTGGATAATACTTTATCACATGAGTAAACACTGAGACCGAGATCGATTTAACGATCATCCTCAATCGACCTAAAGCCAGAATCAGTGTTATCACTTATATTCTAGTTTGCACCTGAATATACTAGGTATAAGATCCATGATAACAAAGACTTAACTTTATTTTTTTTTACTCATCATTTTCAAAATTTTCAAATTTGACGCATATCAGAATAAGCTCTTACCCATCATAGTAGAATAGGATGTTTCGTGATAACACCCTACCTTACTCAAATCATAAGGTAGCTTCTTCTAACTGTCGTGAGCTTTTGGTCATCATAGTGGTATAGGACATTTCGAGATAATGCCCTACCTCACTCCAATCATCGACCAGCTTCCGACAAACGTATTTATTAATAATTGCTCACTCACTTTATTTATTCACTTTTCAAAGTCATAAGTTACATCTCACTTATCACATTCAAACTTTATGATATTCACAGCACACGGTCTAACTAAGGTGTAACTATACCGACCTTCCTAAGATGAATCATTAAAAATAATGAAAGATATAATTCAAAAGTCATGCTTCAAAATCAAAGGCTTTCGTGAGTGAAAAAAAAACGAAACTATCTCCATAAAAGTAAAACATGCTATAATTATCTCACTAAGTCACATACTATCATCGTTAGGAAACTACAACTAGCAAGCATCTAGTCCCAATTATATGCTCGAGACTCACAAAAAATTTTAAATTTCGCAGAAATTCAACATTCACTCATATTTCAAAGGATATAGCATAAAAACATACCCAATTTACCCCCCACACTTAAATCACATTATGTCCTCGGAATGTGCGAATATAAAAGAAAAGAAAACTTAGTTGGTTTCAACGGTGGTTGTCGGATGAAAGTTGGCAGAGGTCAGGCCGGAGCATGAATATACCGCTGCAACTCGAATAGACAACACTGGACATAAAAACTTGAAAACCTGCTCAAAAGTATCTGCAACACTCGACATACCATATAATCTCGGGGTACACGGGGTATATGAGCAACACATAACACAAAACACTCACAATGAACGTAAGAGGAATAACCGTCAACACAAAATCAACTAAAGTATTATTTCTAACACAATAAAACAAAACAACCTAAGAAAACAAACAAAGAAAACTAGGCTGCCTCCTAGGAGCGCTCTTTTAATGTCAATAGCTTGACACAAAGTTCAAAAGATCAACCCGGATCGGGCCACTGTGGTTTGACTACCGCCACCACAGTATCAGAATCAGGAGTATTGGGGCGGAAATGATTTTCACCACAACAACAAGTCAAGTGTGCTATAAGATCATTAAACTTTTCTCTCCAAACTACACTGACTCTCTTCTTCTTGTTCTTGCGGATGATAGGCATAGACATAGTGGTATGATCAGAAGTCTCAACAAAAGGTACCTTACGGGTGGATATAGGAACGTCATCATCATCTGACTCAAAGAAATAAGATGGAATCTCTTCACAAATCAGGACATCTGTACTCTCATCTCTTCTTTGGAAATAAAGAATCTCAGGCTTTTCCTTTGGTTGCCCAAAATATTTCTTAAGTCTATGACCATTCACTTTGAAAGCTTGATTACCATACCCGTTCAAAGTAATTACTCCACTTGGATTGACCTCGAGAATCTCAAAGGGACCGGACCATCTAGACTTGAGTTTACCAGAAACAAATGAAGTCTGGTATTATAGAGTAAAGCCATTTCACCAACTTTGAATTCTCGGTCCTTGATCTTAGCGTCATGGAGCATCTTAGTTCTCTCCTTGCTGAGTTTAGCATTCTCGTATGCTCTGAGTCTGAATTCGTCGAGCTCGTTCAACTGTAATAACCTTTTCTCCCCACAGAGTTGGCTATCAAAATTTAAGAATTTAATTGCCCGTAAAGCTCTGTGCTCAAGTTCGACAGGTAAATGACAAGCTTTGCCATAGACCATTTGGAAGGGTGACGTGCCCATCGGGGTCTTGAATGCAGTACGATAAGCCCACAACGCGTCATCCAACTTAAGACTCCAATTAGATCGATTATTGTTCACGGTCTTCTCTAAAATTCTTTTCAAGCTCTGGTTGCTTACCTCGACTTGGCCACTGGTTTGGGGATGATATGGTGTACCAATCTTATGTTTGACACCATACTTCTCAAGGATCTTGTCAAGCGGCGCATTGCAAAAGTGAGTACCTTCATCACTAATGAGTGCTCTCGGACAGCCAAATCTAGTAAAGATATTCTTTTGCAAGAATTTCTTCACGACTTTGTGATCATTAGTTTGGGTAGCTATGGCTTCAACCCACTTGGAAACATAATCCACACAGACGAGGATATACTTATTACCACATGAAGATGGAAAGGGTCCCATAAAATCTATGCCCCATACATCGAAAACTTCGCATTCAAGAATGGGCTTAAGTGGCATTTCCATCCGACTACTCTGCCGTCCAGTTCTCTGGCACCTATCACAACCTTTACAAAAGGCTTACGCATCTTTAAACATAGTCGGCCAGGAGAATCCAGCTTGAAGAATCTTTGCAACCGTCTTCGGTGTTCCATAGTGACCTCCGGTAGGACCGCTATGGCATTGTTCGAGAATATCCCATCGATCATGCTCGAGAACACACCTTGAAGCAACCCGTCTTTACAGACTCCGAACAAATAAGGATCTTCCCATACGAGATATTTAAGATCAGAAAAGAACTTTTTCTTCTCCTGATACGTCATATCCTCTAAATGACCACTCGCTAAATAGTTGACGTAGTCAGCATACCACGGCCTAACCGTTTCAAGCTTCATCAATTGCTCATCGGAAAATCAATGCCTATATCATTGTGATTTCCTGCACCCTCATTTACTAAGCGAGATAAATGATCAGCCACAATATTCTCACTACCTTTCTTATCTTTAATCACAAGGTCAAACTCTTGTAGAATTAAAATCCATCTAAGTAACCTTGGTTTGGCATCCGCTTTATCCATAAGGTAGCGTAAAGCTGCATGATCTGTCCATACAATCACTTGAGATCCTAGAAGATAGCTTCTAAACTTGTCAATGGCAAAGACGACGGCTAAGAATTCCTTCTCAGTCGTAGTATAATTGCATTGAGCCGGGTTCAAGGTACGACTCGCATAATAGATGGGCTGAACCTTTTATCAACTCTTTGACCTAAAACTGCGCCTACGGCGTAATTAGAGGCATCGCACATCAACTCGAAAGGCTTGGTCCAGTCAGGTGCAACTAAAATAGGGGCACCGATAAGCTTATCTTTCAGACAATTGAAAGCTTCTTTGCACTTCGCATCGAACAAGAAATCTACATCTTCTTTCAAGAGATTTGATAAAGGCTTGGCAATCGTAGAAAAGTCTCTAATGAAACGCCGGTAGAAGCCAACATGTCCTAGAAAACCTCGTACCTCTTTCACTGTCTTTGGGTACGTCATCTTTTCAATGGCTTCAACCTTAGCCTTATCAACTTGAATACCAGCATTGGACACCTTATGTCCCAAAACGATTCCTTCGCCTACTAGAAAATGGCATTTTTCCCGGTTAAGCACCAGATTTTTCTCAACACAACGTTGGAGTACCATATCTAGGTTCTCTAAAATTTCATCAAAGCTATCGCCGTAGACCGAGAAGTCATCCATGAAGACTTCCATGCATTTCTCAACAAGTCCATCAAAAATGGCCAACATGCACCGTTGAAAAGTCGCGGGTGCATTGCATAGACCGAATGGCATTCTACGAAAAGCAAAAGTACCAGATGGACATGTAAACGTTGTCTTCTCTTGGTCATTAGGATCAATGGCTATCTGGAAGTAGCCAGAATAGCCATCAAGGAAACAATAATACTTGTGACCACTCGGTCTTTCAATCGGTTGGTCAATGAAGGGTAAGGGGAAGTGATCTTTTGCGGTGACTTCATTCAGTCTACGATAGTCAATACAGACTCTGTAGCCAGTCACGAGACGTAGGGCAACTTCCTCCCCTTTTTCATTCCTTTCAACTGTGATTCCGCCCTTCTTTGGCACAACTTGAGTAGGGCTGACCCACTCGCTATCGGCGATTGCGTAGATGATTCCCATGTCAAGCCACTTTATAACCTCCTTCTTGACAACCTCCTGCATATGCGGATTCAGCCTTCGCTGAGGTTGTCTTACCTTTTTAGCTCCTTCCTCCGCTCGGATTTTATGCATGCATATGTCTGGGCCGATCCTCGGATATCACCCACTTGCCAACCGAACGCGAGGATGTTTTTCTTAAGCACTTCTATCAACTGTGCTTCTTGCTCTTAGTCGAGTTTCAAGAAATGATCAAAGGCAATTTATCTCCATCCTTAAGAAAGATATACTTAAGGTGTTTTGGAAGCGGTTTAAGCTCTAAATCAGTAGGTGGTTGCTCAATACTAGACTTTAACGGGCCACCTTTCTCTTTATGAGCTTGGAGTGGTTGACAGTAGAACACCTCATCTTCCCGAGGCTCAACCCCAGAAAGGTACTGGATCAAATCATCCATCGGAATCCTCCGGTCAACACTTGCTTCCTTTTTCTTGTGATCGATCATTTTTCTTAACTCTTCGTCTTTAAGCTCTTCTGCTAACTCCTCCCAATCATCTACTTCCCAATGAGTAGCTTCTCTCCAAAACTCTACCTCGTCCCAACTACCCATCAGAGCTTCTTCTTCACCAGGGATGAAGTCTTCCTGACTCAGTTCTTTGAAATCATCGTTTGTTGCTGGGCATCTCCATGCTTCTAACTCAATAACAGGCTCAGTATGAGCGAGTGACGATGACTCGTCAATGCCTACGGCTGGAAATGAATTAGAAGATGGTCCGCAATCAGCCGGATCCTCAATGTCCATGACTTCAAAAACACCTATCTCTGTAAGCTCCATTGCATCTTCATAATAGGCATCTCCTCCGTCCTCATATATGGCTTCGACAAACGATATTTCATCAATTACGGCTCTTCCAGGATGTGTCCCTCGTGTGAAGGTGACGGATGTGTCACCGACTCTAAGAGTAATCTGTCCTTTGCGGAAGTCGATGAGAGCGTTAGAAGTGTCTAAAAAGGTTCGCCTAGAATTAGAGGCATCTCCTTATCGTGGATAGTCTAGAATAACCCAGTCGGTGGGGAAGACTAAATGTTCAATTTGAAGGAGAACATTAGCTACACAACCGGCTGCAGTACGGCTAGATTTGTCTACCATCTGAAGAGAAATGGGGCGTTCCCGCATCCTTTTATCTAACCCGAGCTTCTTGCATACGTTTAATGGAATCACATTAATAGAGGCCCCTGAGTCGCATAATACATTTTCGAACAAATGGCCTTCAATCTCGCAGGATATTGAAGGTCCGCCAGGTCACCTCGCTTAACAGCAATTTTCTGTGAAACCATCGCGCAATCCTCGCGAAGCACTTCTTCACCATCCCCTCAAGTTTTCTCTTACTCCCATAGAATTCTTTAAGATACTTAGAGCATTTAGGCATTTCAGTCAATACCTCACTAAGGGCATACTCACTTTAGTGTCCCTAAGTATCCTCCTCACCCCATCATACCGCTTGTCGTTAGTGAGGGCTTTCTCTTTCCTTTTTGGTGGATAAGGAAGGGCCTTATCATTCCCTGTAGCTTGATTCTTTATCGCCTCATCCTCCTTATCCTTCCATCTTACAAACTTTTCTTTCTTTTTCTTAGTCAGGGGTACTGCCTCTTGACTTTCCTTTCTTTCCTCTTCATCGGAATTATTTTCATCCTCCGAAGAATTGTCACTAAGCTCCTCATCGTTGCTTTCTTCGGCATGTGGTTTCCGATTTCCCCCTCCTGAACTCATGGCGTCGGGAGGGGCTACTCGCTTCCCGACATCTTGCCGGGTCCAGCCTTCTTACCACTTCTCGAGTTACTTCGCTCAACTCCTCTTCTTGTCCATACTCCCATTGTGGTGTAATGGCAGTGCAAACATTCACATCAGCTTTTGGATTTCTCTCGGTATAACTCGGAAGTTTACCGTGAGGTCTGCTTGCTTGCTGGTCTGCCATCCGACCAACTTGTCTCTCAATTGCTTTAACACTAGTAGACAAAGTCTTCACCATGTCTACCATCTCATCGAATTTGTGTTGAGGGACACATGAGGTGGTATGATTGTTGTTCTGAGTTTGATTCCAGCCACCTTGGGGCCTTTGGGAGTTCTGAATTGGCCTTTGATAGTTCGAGTTGAAAGAAGTTGAATTTGAAGGGCCAGGTGGTAACTTGGCTTGATTGAAGTTTTGTCTTTGAAATCTGAATAGTTCTGGTTCGCTCTGGTTGAAGTTTCGGAAGGGTTGGTTTTGATTATCCATTAAGTTTACCTCCTCCGTCATCTCAGTCCCTGCCTGTGTTTCAAGATAATTTGAATCAAGGCTGCATCCGAAGATTGGCCAACCGCTTGCTTATCAATTCCATTTGAGCAACCAACAGTTGTGTATCAGGATTGCTTACGGTACCTTCTTTCTTAACAATATTGGTCTTCTTAGGAGTCGACCACATATTGTTCTTGGCTATTGTCTCAGCCACTCTATAGGCAGTCTCATCACCTCCCCCTAAGAAGGATCCATGAGATGTGGAGTCAAGATAGTCTCTATTAGGTTGAGAGACACCTCTGTAGAATAGTTCCAACAACTCATGTCTATCATATCCGTGATTGGGGCACTTTCTCATCAAAAGATTCAATCTTTCCCAAGCTTTGCCAACAGTTTCATCCTCCAACTGCTCAAACGTAGCTATTTCCGTTTCATCTCCATAATCTTGCCTGGTGAAACCCACTTAAGAGCGAAGGCTCTTTTGACATCATTCCATGTATGGAGGGAATGATGTGCTAACGATTTAAACCACCGACTTGCTTCACCTTTCAAAGCAAAAGGAAATAGCTTTAACTTTACGATCTCCGAATCAACACCAGGATAATGGCCTGCTTCACAGATTTGTACAAATGTGGACAAGAAGTCGTGCGGGTCTTCTTGAGCAGTGCCATGGAAAGAGCTATTCGAACTAGAGCAACTACTCCGTTCTTTAGATCAAAGTTCGCTCCTCCCATGTCGGGAGGACGAATAGGTCTATGTCCCTCGAGAAAATCTTGGTTTAGATATGGAGTGTAGGGGTCCTGGTTCGATTGATTAAGTCGGTTTTGTCTAAATTGTTGAAGTTGTTGATTTATGCCAGCTTGTCGATTCTGTTGTTGCTGCAGAGCTTGCATCTGTTGAAGGAGTAAATTTAACCGAGCTTGGGGGTCGATTTGGAATTGGTGGATCTTGATCCGCCATTTTGTCCAAATCGGGAGAAGCCTTCTCTTAAGGATAGATCGTTCAGGCTCGGGATCAAAGATCGAAGTCCCTTCTTACTTCTCGTTTGCATAAACCGGAAGAAAGGAAAAGGAAGAAATCAACCTTAGGGTTGATTAGAACAAGTTTAGAAAAGGTTTGATGGTTTAGAGGAGAAAAGAAGATAGAAAAGAAGTGATGATTTGAGAGATCGAATCAGGCGTCCAGTATGAATGGACGTTTGTTCAGAACTGAACGCTCGTTCAGTTGAATGAACGCTCGTTCAGAGGACAGAATTGAAGTGGACGGGCGTTCAAGTTGTTGAACGCTCGTTCGTAAACGAAAACCTAAAAACTAAGATTACCAAAAATTGAAAACGAGATAAAAATAAAAACAGAAAAGACTTATGGAAATAAAATCAAACAAATCTAAAATTACGGAAACAGATCTAAGCTATATATAAAAGAAATAAGGAAAATAATTGAAAGAAAATCAAATAAAATAAAACCGTAATAAATGTAATCCTAAAATTAAACGAAACTAGAAAAGAAACCTACCTACGAAAAGTTTAAAAACAAGAAAAACACTAAGACGGAAAAGAAACGTGTTGAAATCTTCTAGGGCCAAAAAGGAAGGGAAAACAGTGGATTTTGACCTTGAAAACGCACTGAACGGCCTACGGCGGTTCACCACGTCGTCGGCGTCGGAACGAAGCTTTCCGAATTGGGGTCCTGCGTTCCAAACGGACACTCGAGCCGAAAGTTATGGCCAAAATACTACTGCGTGCTAAAAACGATCCCTTTTGACTCAGAAAATTGTCCTATGAAGAATCCGACAACCGTTACCGACTCCCCGGCAACGGCGCCAAAAACTTGTTCGGTAAAAACTAGTTTTATAATTTATAAACCGAAACACCCCAAGTATAAGGATCGTAGTATAGGGTGTTTACGGGTCGTCCTAAGGGAGTGGAATGTTTATCGGATCAAGGAACAATTATTCTAACGATTATGTCACAATTATTAACTAAACTACTAAACTAAGGCTAAAACTAACTAAAACCTAAACCTAAGAATTGAAAACAGAAAACAGAAATAAAACAAGCTGAAAAATAAGAAAACAGAAAAACGGACGAGCGTTCACTAAAGTGAACGAGCGTCTGAAAACGGAATCTAACGGACGGGCGTCCTACTACGAACTGGAACAGAAAATTGCAGAAAAACAGCAGGAAACTAGGGTTTATCAAACTAGAATTACTTCCAGATCCAACAAAGAACTTATCAAGCCAAACTGCCTCTTTAGCTGCTCCGATAGCTGCTATGTATTCCACTAACAGAGTCAAATTGGCAGTTCCGGATTGCTCCATACTACCATACTATGAGAAACCACTGAGCCCGAGATTAACGATCATCCTTAATCTGACTGTAAGTCAGAATCAGTGTAGTCAACAACACTCAGGTATGCACCTGAATATAGACGCATATTACTCCTCATTCTCCGAAGGTACTTTAGGATGCACTATACTGCTACTCAACGTCCGAATCCAAAATTCGACTGTTGACTTTTAATAACCTGACTTTCTATATCCAAAAGAGAATCTATCCTATTTTCTCTATATCCGAAGACTAAGAGAATTATTCCATGAGGGGTGGGTAGGAAACCTCTGGTTGAATATCACATACAAAAATGTATTATTATATTAAACAATAAGATTGATGGGATACTGCCACAACTTGTTCTCATGAACTCGACCGAATCAAATTCTAAGAATGTAGTCCACTTCTCTAATTCAGAGAAGCTTTGGCTCATCAGTTCTTGACTTCAAATAACACACCCATGTTGTTCACAACTGTTGCAGTGTTACCTTGCATTTACACTAACATCTACTCTTTACCAATATTGATTCTCTGGTCTACAAAAGACTCATAAATATTCTGGTCAAGCCCACATATTTCAAACTTGTGGCTTGTAATGACCTAAAGGTTTGCTTTAATCCACCGATGGATATAAGCATAGGCAAGCAATATGTCATTGGCTTTAAGCTAAAACCCTTCCGTTCCGAATGAATCTAAGCTCCATTGTACGGCAAGAAAGTTTTAGGGCATCACCCTTATTAATCTTTCTGCTTTCGATGGAGTCAAGCAAGGTTGAGTGGTGAGAAATTTTTAGGGCATCACCCCTATTAAACTATCTACTTCTCAGGGAATTACCCCTAGACCACTTGGCTTTGCCTTGAAAAATAAACTTTCCCATTCATTCAACTCTTCATCACATAGATCCAATTACTCCCACTGGGCCTAAGACACTCAGGTGGTTCTACAAGATTGTGAATAGAACTGGAGTACCAAAACTCCATTTACAGGTTTATGGCTTTAAACCAACCTCATTTTATCAAAATCCTATACAGTCCTTCCAAAAGACCATAGGTTATCAATCACCCCCAGCAGACTGTAAAGCCTGCATAATCACAGCGAGTCAAAGGATAAACAATACTCCCACTGCATTTGGGTGGATTGACATTCTGATCTAGTTCAGTAGTATTTATCAGCGTAACCCCCAACAACCAATGTTGGATGTGGTCTGATTAAATATGATAGTAACTCCTTGAGTAACATTACTTCAAGGTCTAAGGTTGTTATTTAAACATTCTTTTAGAAAGGTTGTGACAGTACAACCGTCACTTCCTGATCTTTAGAATCTTATAACCAACCTTCACTTATTGCATTAAGATATTTCACGAAAAGTCCCCATCTGAACGTGTATGCAAAATCTCCAGTCCTACCTTCAAGCACTAATGCTAAATGCCTCTATCTGCGGAAGTGGAGTAAATGTACTTCACTTATCATCCACAAATTCATAAGCATCTTCTAAGGTAGACTTCTCAGTTTTACATGATAATGCAAACCGTTATTTTGCAATCAATATTTTAATTGAGTTAAGCAGTGTATCGTAGCATATCTATAACTATATAAGGCAATCCATGGTTCATCCTTTCAGTGAAATCATTTCACTCGGAGGTAGGCCAAGCATCCATGCCAAAACTGTGCTATAGCCTATATCTGAGCATGGAATACTCTCTTCTCTAGTAATATCAGAGATTCCTCCAAATATTTAGATAAACTATCGGCATTTCGAGTAGTTATTAGACAAATTGTCTACCACTCAAAACCTCCCACTAGCTTGTATCCTTCATAAGACCCTCAAGGCAATATGATTAAGCTTTCATACTTCTTCAGCTTCTATTATCCTTTCCCAATTGAAAGGTTACATAGTCATTTTTCCTTTGAGATAGTGTTCTTAGACCGGAGATAGGAATCATCCTTAGCCACTCTTTAGATCTTATCTTTAGGACATGTGCACTAATGAATAGATGCCGAAGAACCGTTTATCTTAATATGGAAACCGTTTATCTTAATAGTTTATGATGTGTTACATATACATTTTCAGCATTAATTAGTGGTTTTGACTTTATCAGACAAAAGTCCGAGTATCGGAATCGTACTACAAATGTCATATTCACTTTCTTTAAGGCAACTATATTGTTGATGTGAAAGTGAATCCATTTGTTCCAATGAATCTGAAAACAGAAATTAAACTTCCGTGATAAGGATTAAAATCCAAAATTTCATTCCTTATATCACTCCCACTATCTCAGCTGAAATAATTGTCTGTTGTCTACTCTTTAATCATTAATGCCTAGCCACATTGTTCTTACAAATCGAACTTAGCTTCAGGGTCAAATTACCCGATTAAGAAAATCTCTAAGGATTCATAAGTTAGTGATCCGAAATCACTTTCCATATCCCATGCTTTCTTTTATTAATAGTTCTGTTTAGCCTTTAACTTATTTAGTTTTGATGACTTACTTTTTTAGACATTCTTTCCCATTCTTGGATTTCTTTAAAGGAAATAGCCGCGAACTAGCAGTTCATTTGAGTAGACACTACTCGTGAACTGTGGGATGTCTAGTGAGATTGATGCCAATCATTCTCGTCATCTTTGAACTAATTTTAATTTGTCTCCCGTTCAACACGAGTGACAGCAGTGACATACTTATCAATGTCACTTAAGTTTGTAGGCTCAAGAGGAACATCCTCTTCTGAAAAATTAATTTGCATTCTCGATTTTTGAGTTCAACGTTCTTGTTACTTTTCCACTTTCACGAAGTCATCATCGGTTAAATTAAATCATTTAAGCAGTCTAGTCAACTTGGGATGATATGCATTGTAAAATAAATTATGACAGAAATATAATCAAATCATACGCCACTACTAATAATGATTTTAGGAATAATAAATGTGATGTCATGTATGCAGTTTATCCTACTGTTCGGTAAAAACTAGTTTTATAATTTATAAACCGAAACACCCCAAGTATAAGGATCGTAGTATAGGGTGTTTACGGGTCGTCCTAAGGGAGTGGAATGTTTATCGGATCAAGGAACAATTATTCTAACGATTATGTCACAATTATTAACTAAACTACTAAACTAAGGCTAAAACTAACTAAAACCTAAACCTAAGAATTGAAAACAGAAATAAAACAAGCTGAAAAATAAGAAAACAGAAAAACGGACGAGCGTTCACTAAAGTGAACGAGCGTCTGAAAACGGAATCTAACGGACGGGCGTCCTACTACTAAGAACTGGAACAGAAAATTGCAGAAAAACAGCAGGAAACTAGGGTTTATCAAACTAGAACTTAACTAAACTTAATCTAAACGATTCGATTAAAACAATTAAAGGAAAACACAGCAAGGCGACTGGATTTCACCTATCAACCAACAATCCCAACTAGATGGTGATCTAAAAAGACATAGTTTTTAGTAGTGATTTATTCACGAATTCAATTAAATATCTTCAATCAAATTCTAGGGTTTCGTTTATCTTTTCAAATAAACTAAACATGCAATCAAAACAGGATCACGAGATTGTTTCCAAACTCTTACTCAACTAATCATGCATAATCTCTTACAACACAATTAGATGCATTACTTTGAATAAAATCAAACTCAAATAACATACTTTCATATATTGATTCAAGCATAAAATAAACATAGATCGTTTCATCAAATCTTAATTCAATAAAACTTAAACAACATAAAACAGATCCAAAGTAATGAGAAACTATGAATTAAACTCACTAAACATAAGCATCGAACTCCTCTAGTTGGTTGTGTTGATGATGGGCTTCCTCCGTCGACTCACTGCAAGGTTTCTAGCCAACAATCATGTTGAATATGATTGTTGGTTGGGAGATTTGCATCTCTGTGAAATTAGGGTTCTCTGGCCGCAGCTTTTTTGGTGAATTTTCGATCTCAATTATATGGTATATAAATTAGGGTTGGGGCTGCCGCTTTATTTATAGAGCTCTAAGTCGGTTAGGGTTAAGTCGGCAACGGACGCTCGTCTGGTCTTGTGGACGCCCGTCCAGAATGCCTGGACGCTGAGTAAACGCTCGTTCATCCTCCGTCTGAACTCTCTGAATGTAAAACACAATTCCGGACGCTCGTCCAAGATGCTGAGGGTCGGATTTCATCATCTTTATCCAATTTCTTTGAGCCAATTCCAACTCTATCTCTTATAATTCGACTTGAGCTTTATTTATCCTCATTATAGCATTCGAAAATTAACTCCTACATGATAAATAAACAATGCAAAAATGTAATAAAATCCAAATAATAATAATTCCATCAAATTAACACTTAAAATCATCAATTTTGCATACAACCCTCTTAAAATCATCTTTATTAAATAATTACACTTAAACCCTTAATTCTCATGTAAATTACGCAAATGTGGGGAAAATAATAATGAAATAAACCCTTAATAATCATATAAATATGGCCTTAACACCTACCATTCCAAGGATTTAATCTCACACCTCAGTGCCGCCAACGGGTAGGTCAAAAAGGTGATAATTAAATTGAGACAATCTCTCTCAACAATTAACCGAGAATCAGACATCCTGGTTTAATTATTGATTACCTTCCTTTTTCAGCCAAGATATTTCCAAAAATACCCTTTAGAGCGTGACCTACTATTTCAGATTTTTAAGTAGACCCCGAGTATGCCGCCGAAGGGTAGGTCAGTAACCCGACGAGTACTCAAAATCCTATCCTTTCGGAAACCAAGCCATGAATTTTGATAGCGGTGAAGGCCATCCGAAGGGGGCCGAAATCAAAGCAGCATGAGACGTCACCATTCTCTCACGGTGCTTGAGTCAATAGTAGAGGCCGAGGGGTCGGTTGTCACCTTCCCCGCTCCCACTCATTATTTTGAAAATTAAGTAGTCTCATTAGGATTTTCAAAATTTCTTTACAATCCGAAAAATAATAAATCATGAACATTTTAATTTAATCCTCCCACTAGTTCATCGGTACCAAATACCGTTTAACTAGTGTCACTATATTCATATTTTCCAATTTTATGGATTTATAAAAATTCCTTGTGTAGACACTACACAATTTAAATTTCACCAAGAATTTTATAAACCTAATACATTAGGACTTATGAATTTCCCAATAATTTGAAAAACAATAAATCACGAAATTTAAAGCCCCCACTAGTTTATCGGTTCCAAATACCGTCTAACTAGTGACACTATATTCATGAATTTTCAATTTCTCAATTATTTAGAAATCTTTTGTGTAGATATTACACAATTAAAATTCCCGAAGAATTTTACAGTCCTAATCTTGTCATGATAAAAATTTAGGATCTTAGAATCTTTTCAATAATCGAAAACAATAAATACCGTCTAGTTAGTGTCCTATTTTTCATGACTTTCCAAATTTTCGGTTATTAAATCATATTTATGTAGACACTACATAATCAAAATTCTCAAAGAATTTTAGATCCTAAAAACAAATTTACCCAGTAAATTTTATTTTTATAATGTGAATTTTATATCCAGATAAAATTCTGTTTGTTCAATTGCCTGAATTAATTACCGTGTTCATACATGTCTAATTAAAGTTATAATTAATTATCTACATGTATGCATATGCTAAGAGTGGAATTCATGAATATTCTTCCACGCATATATAGATAATTAACATATAAAAGATGCAATTTTTATTCAATTCCACTCCTAATTAATTAATTATGCAATCAAAATCGCAAAATCGCAATAACCTAGCTCCGATACCACATGCTGGATTTACAGAAACCCAAATCCGGATCTGATTCATAATTGGAATTCAGATCCGATTCACAGCACCGCTCGAGACACTCGATCATGCACAGCGGAAGCTACGAATTACATTCGCATGCGATTTTACCATGATTTAATTCACAAAATAAATAAATTAACTACAAGAAAGTTGAAGATTTACCCAACGGAAGAGAAGCCGTGATTTTCCGGATTGTGTCTCCAAGCGACGACTGGTGGACGTCGATCCTCATAGTAGAGCCTCCTCGAATATGCTCAAGAAAAACTCCAAATTTTTCTTCTCCCAATGACTAGAACGAGAAACTAATTTTTCTTCTTCTTTTTAGTTGTATGTGGCACAATTTGTAGTGTATCATTGTGTTGGGGGGAACTCTCTTTATATAGGAAATTAACTAGTCAAGAGAGAGTTATCATTTTCACAATGCAACTACCCTTTTCCAAAAGGAAAAGATATTTGCCATAAAATAAGAGATAATTCTCATAAAAGAGATAAAATGAATCTCTTTTTTTTCTCCATTAATTATCTAACCAATAAATAATTGATTAATTACACATGTGACATAATCTAGGAAAATTTCTTTTCCTAATTTCCCCAACATGTGTGGCGCCACATGCCATTACCAAATAAATAATATTCGCATATTCATTAAATAGAACAACTATTTAATTTATTATCGAGGTTCCACAAAATAAAAAAACACTCGCGTGTTAGGAGCCAACCCGGGGACCATGGACCTATAACCAGGAGCTAAAATAAATTGAATAAAATAATAATCGAATAGAACATTTCTACGCAACTTATTAATACTGGAATTACGCCACCATAAATCCAGACTGAACTCTATCGATTATAGATATAACTTATTCTTAGAAAGTCGAGTCAATAAGTGTCCATTGATATAATCTTTACATATAGACTAACCCTCCGTAGACTATCCGTAATGAAGCGGGATTGTTTCCGTAAACCTTCTTCATTACATCTTATCCTTATTTACCATTAACCCACTAGTGATCAATTAGTTCATAACCAATATGAACTCAGCCAATCGATCAGTTCCTAGGATTAACAAATAAGGAGATTGTCTTTCTACTTTCCGCAGGAAGGGATGGATTCTGTATCTGTGAGACACACACTCCTCACTCATTTTAGAATAGTGCCAATGTGAAAGTGATTCGGACCGCGCCTCTTAGCAATCCTTAACAAATACATCAAACCCTATCTTGAAACAAGCAGGCGTATGCAATCACTTCAGGATTAAGGTTAATCCATATATGATCATCTTGTGATTTAATAAGATTTCTCAATCACGGAAAAAATATGAGAAATGCAGATTAAATCGGTCCAGTCCTATATGACTACATCATATATAAATGCCCCTCTTAGACAACCAATATCGACGGTCCGGATAAGACGGTCACACCATAAAGTGTTTTGGGCGCATTAATGGTGGTTTAATCAATAGACCTCATACTTTGATTAAGTTCACCACAGATTAATTGTTCAAGTGTATCACCATAAACTTAATCCTCGCGTGTGACACACACTAAGTTATATGACTACATATGATACGACTTGGGGTTTTCAGCAGTGTATTACTTACAAGCACAAAGAAAATAATAAAATGAGAATAAATCATCATTTATTAATTATAGAAACAATTACAGAAATTGTCATTCGGGCGCTGCTTCCAACAGATACAAACAGTGACTTGTTTGAATCAAACCCGAGGACACACAAGTTTTTGGTCCGATGATGCTTTCAAACTTATGAATATTCGTTTGCATATGTTGTGCCTTTTATAGGCTGAAAGTACCCTATAAACTAATGGTGGTACTCCTTATACGAAGGGGTAAACTCATATCAGTTCGGCCAAACATTGCAATTTGTGGCTTCATGTGATGAAACTTTTCGCAGATTCATGAATACTTGAAGAAGGACATCACTTCAAAATTCATGAATACGAAAAAATGCAGCTATTCAAAAATGCATGAACCTCTTCATGAACTCGTATGCATGTATCTGTTTAGGTTTTGGGGGCGTTGCGATATAATTAATTCGTATGGCAACTCGTATGCAAACAACAATTGAAAAATAGTTATTTATGAAAAAATATCTAACACTTGGGTCCTCAATGATTAGTCACTTAAGCAAACATGAAGTAAGTATTTTGTAACCCAAACTTCATTAATTTTAGGTCTTTTAACATAAAGATGTGTGAATGTATCTATCCCACAGTCTCTATCATTTTCACCAAATGCAAAGACTGATTCTAAACATTACCTACCAATCTATATGTAGGGAAAGCTTTGTGAATGAGGTCCAACCCTATGATTAATCTTTTTATTTTCTTGTTAATATTAGTGTGTGAATGTGTATTAGAAACATTATCAATGTGTACGTATATGATCATTCTTACTTACAATAGAATGGTATGTGTGAGCTAGTCTTCTGAAAGACTTGAATGCATCCTTACCATATATGAATGCATGAGACTTTTTGGATTTCCAAGACTGAAAATTATCACCACTCATAGGCTGTGAGGTATATGCATCTCGTGATCTTGTGTCAATAGGTTGCTTATGAGGCTCTCTCTGAGAAAATTTAGGTTTGTATGGTTCTTTGGAAGTACTTGAGATAAAACTAGTCTCTTTCATCCTATGTCAACTATGGGTTGGATCCACACAACCTAATTAAACCTCTTTTGCCCTTTTATATCCAAGGTGGATGGATAAGTTAATCAAGCTACTTGTTATCTATTATCAAACTTTTGAATAGTAAGGTCGAGGTAACTTATCTTCTCCTTTATAGAATCAATTTCAGTTTGTAACCCCTGCATCGTTAGCTTTGAAACAGCAGCTGCATTAGTAAGGGTTTTAATCACTTTTGTCTTCTCAGATAGTTGAGCTTTTAGCTGGTTGTTGTCAATTTTAAATGTGACATTATTACTTATTAGCTTCCCATTAATCACAACAAAGTCCTCAGACATTTCCAATAAAGGTGCAAATCTATAATCATAGAGGTCAGAATATACCTCATCCTCAGCATTGTTTTCAGCTTCATTCTTTGCGTCATCATGCTCATTGTCATCATCATATATATCAGCCTTCAAGCAAATATTTGCATTCTCATTAGAGTCTCCAACATTAGTGTCAGATGAATCTCTCAATGAGGCTTTAGCTTTGGAATCCTTCTTCTTATTGCTATGCTTTCCAGGAGTGTGATCGTCCTTCTTCCTAGGACATTCACCTGGATAACGTGTTAGTGTAGTGCTCATTCTGTTTCCAGTACTTGAGTAGTTGTGAAGACTTATTTGGTTGGAGATGATGTAAGGATATGTTGTTCAATGGATAATGTATTGACTTGTATTTGGGATCTTGTTGTTGTTATTTATGTTAGTTATTGATATCAGGACTATATTGTGTATAAAAAACACGGAGATTGTCTATGTTGACACGATAGCCGTTTTGCTAGCATGGTAATACCAGTTCAGCAGTGGCCTTGCTCGTTGTGGACATCATATGTTCATATTCTTGTTATGGGATTTGTATCTTCTTCTATTTCTTATTTTTCTTTCAATCTTATTGTTTCTTCATTAGTTCTTTTGCCTAAAACTCGTATGATGTCACTGTATTTTTAAAGTTGACGTGTTCAATTGTCACAGATTGAACACATGCCGAACGATATTTTTTCATTTTACCCCTAAGGTGTGATTGGATCTTAACATTTTTAAATCATAGAGCTTCTTTTGACCGTAACATTATTAATACATGGCCTCAACAATTACGAATTATATTATGTGTGCTCTTTATTGAACCCAAACCATTTAGGGAGGGGGAATTTTTTTCAGTTATTTGGTATAATAGCAAGCCCATGACTCGAATACATTAAGTTACATGATTAACATCTCTATATATTCTGTGAGACAGGAGGAGTGGGGACCCTAATGGTTAGGATTTAATCATTAAATATATAATAGGTTTAAAAAGATAGTGTTTTTTAATTAATATTTTTATACACTTGTCACATATATTACATTACACCTCTACATTAATGAAGAAGCTTTCTATCAACCCCATTAGCAAAAGCAACGGCAATAACTAGCAATACAGAAAGATGGGCACTTTAATTATTCATTTTTCGTTGATTAGATTACGCTAATCTTATCGGACTTTTACTTTAAATATGACTAAACTAAATGTATCATTTTTGTTTACTCAAAACTTAGGTTTGCTTTCGTCATTTTGAGTATAATAAAACTTAATTAAAGATGGAGATCAATCGTTGTTTGCATGTTTGATGTCGGTCAATAACTTGTTTGGAATATTTGATAGGGCAACAAAAATTTGAAAGATGCAATTAGCTAAACTAATTGTTAGGATTGTGAGAGAAAGTCTCGCACAATGTAACCTCTGATTTTTTTTGTAAGGGTAAACAGGGCGGCCCTAGGATTTTCGACTATATCTGTTTATAAAAATAATCACATATATATCTGTTTATAAAAAAATCCTAAGGGGGTCAACTGTAGGATCATTAATCCAACGTTGGGCTTATATGTGAAATTATTATTTATTACGGATTGTCGATAAATATTAGCCCGATGTAAAAGTGATCTAATTCGGTTTACGGTTGTTGGGCTATAATGTATAATTAGGGTGTGGGTCTTTTATGTGTAGAGTGTTAGATAATTGAGGTTTGAATAACAACAACAATGTCGAAAAACACAGGAAAACTAAAATTCGGAAATTCGGTTTGCTTGATATGAACGTAGAATCATGTAAACACTTTCCTACAAAAGTTATTTGCCCCTTACTGAATGCCTAGGGTGACACAAATACTTTTGTGAGATAAGACTACGTTTTCCCTTCAAATTTAGGCACAAAAGATGAAGATGTACTCTTGAAGATAGTTTAAGGTGTTTTTACTTTCAAAGATGAATGTGCTTATCTTTTCTATATGTTTAAAGCACTCAAAAAGATCTTATATATTGATGGAAAAACCGACCTCTTATGTATGCAACCTTTGGAAATAAGTTATATACATAAACAGTTGAAAAGGACTGAAAAGACACACCATTTCAGAATTTCGGACCGCATCCGTACGGATGAAGTTATTATCCGGACGGATATATCACAGTATCAAAGTTTTCACCGTTTCAGCTTTTCATCCGTACGGATAGATTTGTATCCATACGGATAACTATATGCTTCTCTAAATTCTGAATTTTGGTCCTTTAAGTGGATTTTCAGTCCTTTAAGTGATTTTCCCGAACTATACTTGATCATTTAAATCCGTAAACTCGTAGATACTTATATGAGTGTACACACCGTACCTCCAGACTCATATTATAGCATTCCGAGTTCACCCATCTTTGTACCAAACCCCGATTACATAAATGAACATGGTAACACTTAAATTACCAACAATCCTCCCCCATTTAAGTGTAATCCTTGGTTTAGCTGAATAACAGTAGAAACATAGCAACTCATGCATCAATGATAATGTCACGAAGATTGAATTATCACTTAGTAAAATTACACATTTCAAATATTCGAGTATTAGGGTGTGTCTAAGCATTGAACCCCTTTACACGTTTTGAATACATGAAGATAACATACACATGAGTTAATATAACTCCACAAGCTTATTCTTGACACTAATTATTCAGGCCTTGTGTCCATATCCATTCATGAGCATATAGAAAGCCAACTCTCGAACTTTCTTGAAGCGGCCAAACTTCATACTCATATAGGTGAACCTTTATATAATCGTGCACCTGCAATAGCACTCTGTCAAAGACTCATTATGAAGAATCCTTCATCCTTAACTTATAGGTAATAGCACATACCTCGGGATAATATCATGTGCTCAAATCTAGATAATAGGCCTTCCACATTGAATTCCGCCTCTAACATTGTATTAGAAGGGAATTGGGTATCCTATCACCAAGATTCAAATGAGTTGTAAACCCATCTCGATAACAGACTTTTGTACCAAGTCTCTAGCCAATCCTTTTGTTAAGTGATCAGCTAAGTTATGTTGAGATTTCACAAACACAACCGAAATCACGCCGTGAGTGATCAACTCACGAACCGCGCTATGTCTAACGCCCAAGTGTCGCGACTTACCATTATACACTTGACTATAAGCTTTAGACAAGGTAGAAGCACTATCACAATGGATAGAAATGGGTGATATTGGTTTTGGCCACAATGGAATTTCATAAATCAAATTCCTGAACCACTCAACCTCTTTTCCGGCTGCAGCTAAGGCAACAAACTTGGACTCCATAGTCGAGCTAGTAATACATGTTTGCTTTTTGGAAGCCCATGAAATGGCACCTCCTCCAAGTAAAAACACCCAACCACTTGTAGAAGAATGATCCTCTACATTGGATATCCAACTAGCATCCGAGTATCCTTCTATTACGGAAGGGTGACCAACATAAGTCAAGCCAAAATCCTTGGTAGACTTAAGGTATCTTAGCACACGAGTTACAGCACGCCAATGATGGTTGCTTGGATTACTCGTAAACCCGCTTAGCTTTCCAACCGCATAAGCAATATTTGGACGTGTGCTAGTCATAGCATACATCAAACATCCTATCACCCGAGAATACTCAAGTTGTAATATCGGATTTCCCGTATTAGGCATGAGTTTCTCATTAGGATCCATGGGAGTGTTAGCCGGAGTGGAGTTATCACAATTGAACTTCTTCAACACTTTCTCAATATAATGAGATTGTGTCGAGAGAACCCTTTGTCACTCCGTTTTATCTTGATTCCTAGAATCACATCCGCCTCCCCCATGTCTTTCATAGAAAAACTTGATGACAAAAATGCTTTGCAAAGGTCAACTTGATCTTGGTTAGTTCCAAAGATCAACATGTCATCAACATATAAACAAATTATCACACCATTACCGGTATTGTCAAATTTGCTATATATACACTTTTCTGATTGATTAATCATAAAACCATGAGACAAGATAATTTCATCAAATTTATGATGCCATTGTTTAGGTGCTTGTTTAAGACCATACAATGATTTAACAAGCTTACAAACCTTATGCTCATTTCCAGGCAAAATAAAACCTTCCGGTTGTTTCATATAAATTTCTTCTTCCAAATCTCCATTTAAGAACGCCGTCTTAACATCCATTTGATGGATTACCAGGTTGTTAATTGCTGCCAATGCAATCAACAATCTTATTGTGGAGATTCTAGCAACCGCATAGGTATCAAAATAATCAATACATTCCTTTTGTCTAAAGCCTTGAATTACCAATCTGGCTTTATACCTGTCGACAGTGCCGTCAACTTTCATCTTTCTTTTAAAGATCCACTTGCAACCCAAAGGTTTGCAACCACGTGGGAGATCCGCAAGAATCCACGTGTTATTTCCCATTATGGAATCCATCTCATCATTGACGGCTTCTTTCCAAAATGACACGTCTCGAGACTCCATAGCCTCCTTAAACGTCTTAGGATCCTCATCATTATTATAATAATATGAATATTGGAATCCTATTTCATCTCTTGTTCCTTCTACCAAATAAGTTTGATAGTCGGATCCAAAGACTTTGCTTTCCTAGCCCTTTTGCTTCTACGAAGCTCCAAAGGTTCATCTTGAGAATTAATATCATTATTGTTCTCCACTCCAACATTAATCAGAGTTATATCCTTCGGTCTTCGTATAGACGAAAACCGATTTTCATCAAAGATAGCATCTCTTGATTCAATCACGGAATGAATAGCAATTGAATCATTAGGCTCTATGACATAGAACCTATAAGCCTTGGAATGCATAGCATATCCAATGAATATACAATCAATGCCTCTTTCACCCAAGGTTTTAATCTTAGGCATGGTAAGCCTTACAACAGCCCTACATCCCCAAACTCGTAGATAACTCAAGTTTGGCTTCTTTTTGAACCAAAGTTCATATGGGGTAATAGGATTCCTTTTATTAGGAACTATATTCAGCAAATAACAAGCCGTTAAAATGGCTTCTCCCCAAAATCCCTCACTCAAACCTGAGTAAGATAGCATGGAATTAACCATCTCTTTAAGAGTACGGTTTTTCCTTTCCGCTATACCGTTTTGCTATGGCGTGTAAGGCGCCGTAACCTCATGTATAATCCCACATGACCCAAAAAAGGTTGGATCAAAGTATTCACCACCTCGATCGGTACGCAACTTTTTAATTTTAGAGGTTAATTGCAACTCAACTTCATAGATTTTGAATTTATCGATTGCCACATCTTTAGAATGAAGTAAAAACACATAATAGAACCGAGTGCAATCATCTATAAAAGTCACTACATATCTTTTGTTGCCAAAAGAAGGTGTAGCACAAAAGTCACATAGATCACTATGGACAAGATCCAAAAGCGAAGACGACCTTTCAACACTATGAAAAGGTTGTCTAACCAATTTGTTCAATAGACATGTATCACATTTATTTATATTCATATCAAAAGATGGAATCAAATCATGTTTAGACATTAATAACATGCGTTTGTAATGAACATGTCCTGACCGATCATGCCATAAAACAGAAACATTAACATCATGATTCATACAAACATTATTCACAACATCATGCGAAATGTTAAGCATAAACATACCATTACAAAGATAACCAAATCCTATGAATACACCAAACTTACTTAAAATGTATTTGTCGACTCAAAGACTTGTTTAAAACCATCTTTACATAACAAACTTCCCGAAACCAAGTTTTTCCGGATCCCCGGAACAAATAGTAAATGTTTTAAAGTTACAAATTTTCCAGAACTAAAAGGTAAAACAACAGTTCCTCTTCCACGAATGGCGGCCTTTGACTCGTTTCCCATAAATAGCATGGATCCATCGTTAATGTGTTCATAATCTTTAAACCAACGTTGATCCTTGCAGACATGCCTTGTCGCACCCGAGTCAATCCACCAAGCAACATCATCATCCTGCACATAAAATGCCTCGGAAATTAGTGGTACATAATTCATATCGGAATTAAATCCACAAACAATATTCTGACCTTGATGTTTAGGAGCACCTTGGTCCTTAGACCCTTGCTCCGAACTGTTGTTTGGCCCTTTCTGATTTTTGCCAAATCGACAATCAACTTTAAAATGCCCAACTTTTCCATAAACCCAACAAGCACCTTTCGGTTTCTTGTTGGCATCTTTGCCGTTGTTTTTAGATGATTGCACTTTTCTTTTCTTCTGGTTCTTTTGAGAACTTTCCCTGGTTTCCACCAAATTTATGGAAGTCGAATCCATTACCTCTTTACCCTTGGTTTTACCGTTCTCTTGCGCCCTTAGAGATTCCTTTATACGCAAGTGACTACCAAGTTCTACCAGAGATAATTCTTCTTTCTTATGTTTGAAAATGTTTAAAATATTTCCAAGATGGTGGCAATTTATCAATTATACTTGAAACAGAAATAGACTCATCCATTTCCATTTTATGCTGTGCAAATTGACCCAAAATGCGAAGAAGTTCATTGTACTGTTCCATTACCGAACGTGAATCCACCATATTATATTTCATGAAGTTTCCAACCAAGAACTTTTTACTGGATGCATCTTCATCCATGTATTTTGATTCTAACGAATCCCAAAGTTCTTTAGCAGATTCAACATTTTGGTAAATATCGAACAGAGCATCGGACATACCGTTTAGAATGTGGCCTCTACAAATGTAGTCATCATTCTCCCACTTGTTCTTCTTCCTCAGTTCCTCCAACGGTCCGTCATCCATCACTTCAGGCATTGGTGTACTAAGCACATACACAACCTTCAAGGTTGTCAACAAAAAGTGCATCTTTCTCTGCCATCTTCTGAAATTTACTCCATCGAACTTTTCCAACTTCCCAAAGTTTGCAGTCATTTCTTTGACACTCGACATTGTAAACTAAATAACTTTTGTAGACTGTTAGATAATTGAGGTTTGAATAACAACAACAATGTCGAAAAACACAGGAAAACTAAAATTCAGAAATTCGGTTTGCTTGATATGAACGTAGAATCATGTAAACACTTTCCTACAAAAGTTATTTGCCCCTTACTGAATGCCTAGGGTGACACAAATACTTTTGTGAGATAAGACTATGTTTTCCCTTCAAATTTAGGCACAAAAGATGAAGATTACTCTTGGAGATAGTTTAAGGTGTTTTTACTTTCAAAGATGAATGTGCTATCTTTTCTATATGTTTAAAGCACTCAAAAAGATCTTATATATTGATGGAAAAACCGACCTCTTATGTATGCAACCTTTGGAAATAAGTTATATACATAAACAGTTGAAAAGGACTGAAAAGACACACCATTTCAGAATTTCGGACCGCATCCGTACGGATGAAGTTATTATCCGGACGGATATATCACAGTATCAAAGTTTTCACCGTTTCAGCCTTTCATCCGTACGGATAGATTTTTATCCGTATGGATAGCTATCATCCGTACGGATAACTATCTGCTTCTCCAAATTCTGAATTTTGGTCCTTTAAGTGGATTTTCAGTCCTTTAAGTGATTTTCCCGAACTATACTTGATCATTTAAATCCGTAAACTCATAGATACTTATATGAGTGTACACTCCGTACCTCCAAACTCATATTATAGCATTCCGAGTTCACCCATCTTTGAACCAAACCCCGATTAAATAATATTTAGGATTTGGCCAATATTTTTTGTCTCTTAGAAGAACAGGATGAGTATTGCATTTTTTGTTTCCAATAAATTAATAATATTTAGGATTTGGCCAATATTTTTTTTGTTAGACCTTTTACTTAATAATTGGTCTATATGTTACGTTAAGATCTAAAGAAATAAGTAACCCGATTTTGATAGATAATTTTTTTTAAAAGGTCAATACGGTAAAATCAAACATTGATATATTGCGGTATTTGTATTTATTATGCCTCTAAGTGGATCTGTTGAAGCGATATGTCGCCAAAGTGACCTCTACGTGGAAATGGATTCACGGTGGGATGTAAAACAGTTTGTGTTTTACATGTAAATAGTATTTGACCCAAAGGAAGGATATTATTTGGCGGAATTGGAAATACACATGTGGTGATAAATACGTGACAATTATTTGGTTTCCATGTGGGTAATAGATGCGTTCCAAAGATTGATCTATTATTTGACAGGATTTATTGTCGGTGTTTGATCACTACGCCAACATGTCAATTACGAGTTAGTATTATCATCCAAAGATGAGAAATTAATGTCGTGCCGGCATTTTGTGATGGGAAAATATATCATAAATTTGTTTGATTTTGGATATTCTTCGGATCTTATATATGAAAGCCTAAGGTCATTAAGTTGTTTTCTGTATTCAATTATAAATTCAGCTTTAAAATATATCTGCCAATTTAAGTATTACATTCCTCCACTAATGGCCATCATTTCAAGAGTTAGAAAGAACAAGTTTGTTTTTTGTCCTTAACATTATGGATCTAGACTTGACATTTAGGTATGATACTCTTAAACGTCTCAGTCAGGATAGTCTAGACAAACATATTTGTACTTTGACAAGTGAGAGTGATCAAACAGGTTGAGTCTAGTGAACATATAGGAAGTCATTCCGGATACTCTTAAAAGTGGCATAAGGATTGGTGACTATTAAGAAATTTTTTGTAGTTAATAAAGTTGCATAATGCCTATGAAGAGAAATGAGAGGCATACATTGTCTTGTCTAAGCTAGTCTCTAAAAGGTACTAGGGCTAATGCAACATATAGGGCACATTCTGGAAATGGCTCATCCGATTTCCAAGCTTCAGGTCCTTGATTTGGATATCTGTGATGGTCTTCTGGTGCAATTTATCATTCTTTTTCTTTATATACAATATGGTAAATTAAATGTCGGTTAATATGACATAAGGAAAGGTGGGAGTTGACGAAAATGATTTCCTACTGCGTGCAAGAAGTGGAATGATTGAAATCTGGGCAACCAAAAAGTGCCAAATATGGTCACCAATAAAGGTAAGAGCACAATAAAAATTTAAGGTTAAGGAAGCTGTTGGTATTAATACTATTGGCAAAAGTAACAACATAAGGATATTAGTTGTTTCTTATGTCAATAGGTAGTTACACAATGAAGATTGCTTTTAATGTCATGCTTGCTGAGCAAATTAAGTTAAGTTTTTTCTTTTTGGTTTGTTAAGGGTTGAGTTGATTTATGTGCTTGAACACACTTTGGGGGGATAGATTCGGATACAACTATTCACTTATGCGTGAATATGCAGAGTAACAAGCGTTATCGATCACCAGTTGATGTTGAAATATACACGTTTGTGGGTGATGTTGATACAGGAAAGATTAAGGCTATTCGGAAACTAGATTGTTACCGAAGATTGAACATTTTCTAGATTTGGAAGAGACTTATTAGGCCGTCTTTATCGCGGAATTCGCCTGTTCATTTCTTGATTGGACAAATAAGGACATTATGTTCAATTAAGGGTGATACCTTTAATCTATTCCAGTATTCATATCAAATATGTTCAAATCATTAGGCTTTCAGTGATAATCAGTGTTTGGTGGATACCATTGTATCCTTAATGAAACTCTGCATTTAGTTCTTATGGCATAAATCAAAGTCAACTAATGATGGTTCCTATATGGTTTGGCATTAGCATATAAAAAAAATTCCTTGAAAAATAATATAAAGGCTCGTGCGGATGGAACATTTGGTCCCCTTGATATGTCAGACGGATTTTGTCTGAGTAGGTTGTATTAAGGGGTAACAAACCAACATAAGAAGATTAGGTATTTGATTGCTCTAAATACGTCTTAGAATTGATACATATGGTCACTTGTCGCCTATAACCTACGGTATATTGGAATGGTCATCAATAAAGTATCACATTCATAGACAATTATTCGCTTTTAATTACCTATATATAATAGTAGTCAATACGGAAATCAAAGTTAGCGACTTACATTCTAAAGAAATACCCATTACAACAGTAACCAAGACCCCATATGACATATGGACTGGAAAACCCAGATTCGGTGTAATCATATTGGAGGTTGTCCAACTAAAGTTAGGCCTTATAAGCCAAAAGAAAGAAAATTGGACTCAAGAATGGTCAACTGTTATGAAATGTGGTGTTCTTAAGAGATCCAGGGGTTTTAAGTTCTATGGTCCTACTTCCAGTTTTTTGTTTTTATTATTAGACGAGATCTGCAAGGTTCCTTGAGGATATTGGGTTTGGGGGGAAGATAAGGTATGGAATATTGTCTTTAAAAAAGAGCCTACGGTGGCGGTTGGTAACAATTTGTTTTTCCCAAATGGGATGTATACTATTGACAAATACGGTTTATGACAATATTCTTGAACTTCCAATTAGGCAACCTCAACATCCTCAAGAACATATATAAGAGCTGTAGGATGTAATATCGTCGGATGGATCAAGATCCACCCGATTACGCAGCGGAAAGTACAAGATCTAGATTTAGTCAACCAAAGCACATAAAATAATAGATCTAATCCTACAAGGGGGTTTAGATTGCTTACCTGTTTATTGTGAATAAACACCAAGAACAATCCGAGATCCAAGATCCAAGAATTGAGAAGTCACCGTCTTCCGACGTGTATCTCCAAGCAACACCAAGTGGATGGTGATTTAAGCCGCTTGACCTCCTCGATATGCTACCTTAGAAAAACCTGAAGCTTTTCTAAAACTCAAACCCTAGTATTATAGCCGAAATCTCTAAGCTATAATACTCTCAATATTTCGAAAATTGTAAGTGTGTCTAAAGGCTTGGGAGAACTCTCTTTATATAGGAGAGTACTCCTTGTCCTCCAAGGATTTAATAATTAAGAGATAATTATTAGATTAATCCTTTTTCCAAATAAAAGATAAATAAAATAATTATCCCAAACAAATTAGGATAAATAACATTATTATCCAATATTTCATGAATTATCAATTAACAAATAAAAGATAAATCACATGCACTAAATAATTATCCAAGAAAACTAATTTCCCAATAATTAAATAACACTTAAAATGCGCCACTTATACCCTAAGGGCTAAACGCATTTTTCATGACACATTGTGCCGAGTCCACGAAAAAACTCTTTTCCATGTATTTAATTATTTAGTCCAACTAAACAATTAATCCACATATCAATTAAATAGTCCAATCCAACTATTTAATTATAATTGAGGTGAAACGACGAGAAAACCTATATGCTATATTAGGAGCCACGTCGGGGACAACAAACCCATATTCAAGAGCTACAATAAATTAAATAATATTATCCGTCAGACCGAACAATAATATTCAATCTATTAATTCTGGGATTACACCACCATAAACCGGAAACTGAACTCTGCCGAATATATATAACTTACACTCAACCATGAGTTGATAAGCGTCCACTGATATAATCATTACATACGGATAAATCCTCCATAGACTGTTCATTTCGATTCGGGATATCTCCATAGACCCTTCTCGAAACCTCTTATCCTTATTTACCATTAACCCCCTAGTGATAAATTAGTTCATAACTAATATAATATGAACTCCCGGGATCGATCAGTTTCTATGATTAACAAATAAGGGAACTGTCTGTCTACTTCCCGAGGGAAGGAATGGATTCCATATCTGTGATAGCACAGACTACTCACTCATTCCAAAATAGAGCCAACGAGAAGTGTTGGACCACATACTATGAAGTGATCCTTACTAACACATCAAACCCTACCCTAGTCTAAGCAGTTGTCTGTGATCACCTCAGGATTGAGATTAATCCATATATGATCATCTTGTGATTCGATAAGACTTCTCGATTACGGAATTATATCGAGAACTCAAATCAAATCGGTCCAGCCCTATATGATTATCATCATATATATAAATTCCCCACTAGGTACTCTATTACCGACAGTCCGGATAAGACTGTCACACCGTAAAGTGTTCTGGCCGCATTATTAGCATATTAATCATGAGCCCCATACTCAGATTAATCAACTCTACGGACTAAGTTAATTTTAAGTACATCTCACTAACTCAATCCTCTTGTGTATAGCCATACACTGAGTTATGTGGTTACATAAACGAGGTACTTAGGGTTTTCAGTAGTGTCTTAATTATAAGCATACATGCATATAATAAGATGAATTATTAATTCTATCCTAAGATAATTGTCTTTCGGGCACTACACCTAACAATCTCCCACTTGCACGAAAGGCAAGTGGATTGATTGTTTTAGAGCACACCCTTTATATTTATATCTGCAACATTTCTCCCACTTGCTCAAAACAAGTGAGACGTATCCCTCAAAATTGTACCGTGCAAGTGCATCTTAGTAATTCATCCTTCCAAGCACGACCGGAGTGTGCCGCCACAGGGTAGGTCAGTGACCCGGCGCGTACTTAGAATCCTAATACCATTTGACTTGGTACACTGATCAGGTAGGTTGGCGGCTTGAGTCAATCTTTGGGATCGAAACGTCGCCTTTCCATCTAATCCGGTGGTACGATTTCAATATGCTTATAACCTCTAGTGATTGCAAAATCCTTATGAGGTACCTCTCTAATGTTTTCACAATGAAGTGGCATCGGCTTACTGGATAATACTTTATCACATGAGTAAACACTGAGACCGAGATCGATTTAACGATCATCCTCAATCTGACCTAAAGCCAGAATCAGTGTTATCACTTATATTCTAGTTTGCACCTGAATATACTAGCATATTATTCCTCCATCTACCGAAGAGACTTGAGGATTCACTAAACATCCCATTTAGTATTCATCTGCAGGTTTAGATAACCGTTCTTGAGAGGTAGGGTAGACTACATCGTTGAATGTTGCATAAATGCAAGAATATCTTAACCAGGTGAATGGATGGGATTGCCAACGATCGATTCTCGAGAATTTGAGTGAATCAAATCCTTTAGAATGAATCATGATCGCACGTCAGACCCTGACTTCAGATAACACACTCATGTTGTTCCAACTGTTTCAGTGTTCCCATTCACAAATACTAATCTACATACTACTTTACTAATATCGAAGCCCAGTCTATGAAAGACTTATCAATATTCTGGTCAAGTCCACATATTAAAATATATGACTTTGAAATGACCTAGAGGTTTTCTTTAATCCCCAAATGATATAGGCTATGGCAGGCATCCTGCCAAAGGTTCTTTCTGAATAAATTAAGATACCGTTAGTCTCGCAAAAAGGTCTTAGGGAATCACCACTATTTTCTGCTTTGTAACGAATCCGTTATTTGTTCTTAGCTAAAACCCTTATGTTCTGAATGAATTCAGATTCTGTTGTTCGGCAAGGAAGTCTTAAGGAATCACCCCTATTTCCCGCTTTCTGATGAAATCAAGCAAGACTGAGTGGTAAGAGAGATCACGGTCTGGTTAACTCTCTACCTTTTAAGGAATCACCTCTAAATTACTCAGTTTTGCATTTGAAAGTTAAACATTCCTATTCATTCGACTCTTCTCCGTGTAGTTCCAATTACTCCCACTGGGCCTAAGATACTCAGGTGGTTCTACAAGAGTTTCAATAGAACTGGAGTATCAAACTCCATTCACAGGGTTATGGCTTTTAAACCAAACTCTATGATCAGGATCCTATACAGCTCACGAAGGACTATAGGTCATCAATCAACTCTATAGACTGCAAGGTCCTTCAATGGGTAATGGACAAACCATACTCCCACTGCGTTCTGGTTGGATTGATATACTGATCTAGTTTAGTAGTTTTTATTAGTGTTATCACCAACTGCCGGTGTTGGATGTGGACTGAACAAATCAGTTAGTGACATCTTGAGTACAAATACTTCAAGATCTAAGGTTGTTATTTATAGACTCTATCAGACCGAGTTTGACAGTATAACCGTCATTCTCTGATTTTACGAGTTTTATAACCAACCTTTACTCAATGCATTAAGATATTTCACGACCTGAACGTGTACGCAAAATTTTCAGTCCTACCTTCAATCACTAAATGCTAAATGTCTATATTTACGGAAGTGGGGTGAACCGAATTCAGTCCTTATCCACAAATGCGTAGGCATCTTTTAGGTAGACTTCTCTGTTTTTCATTACAACCGTTATTTTTCAACCAATATCTTAAATGAGTTCAACAGCGTATCGTAGCACATCAATAACTATATAAGGCAAATTTATGGTGTATCCCTTACTGAAAACATTTCACTGGGAGGCAGGCCGAGCATCAGTCCCGAAGACTACGCAATAACCTATTTCTGAGTATGGAATACTCTATCTCTGGTGAAATCAGAGATTTCCTCCAAATATTTTGGATAAACTTACCGGAGTCTCGAATAGTTGTCAGACAAGATGTCACTACTTCAAAAGCTCCCACTAGCTTGTACCTTTCATATGATCCCGAAGGTTGTTATGAATAAGCTATGTTACTTCTTTAAATCTATTACCCTTTCTTGAGTAAAAGGAAACTTAGTCATTGTTCCTTGGAGACGGTGTTCCTTTGACTGGGAGATAGGAATCACCCTAGCCCGTCTTCAGATCTTGTCTTTAGGGAATATGCACTAATTAATAGAATAGAAAGAAGCGTTTATCGAAATACGGAAACCATTTGCGTTAATATCTTTTTAAGATGTGTTACTAATACCTTTGAAGCAATGCTTAGTGGTTCTGACTTTATCAAACAAAAGTCTGAGTCTTGGATTCGTGCTACGAATGTTATATTTATCGTCAATAAGAAAAACAAATTATCCTATTAAAAATGAATACGTTCGTTCCAACAAATCCGAAAACAGAAAATGAATTTTCTGTGATACTCAAGAATTGAATCCGAGATTCATTTCCTTATATCACTCCCACTAGTCTATATGAAATAACTGCCCGATGTCTATTTTATTTTAATGCAAAGCTACCTAGTTCTTCCAAAGAATTTAGCTTTCTTCCGAAATCACTTTCCTTATCCTCTAATTTCCAATTTATTAATTTTCCGGTTTAGCCTTAAAACTACTTAGTTTAGATGACAAACACGTATAAACATTCTTTCCCATTCTCGACTTTTCTTAGATGGAAACAGTCTTGAACTAGCAGTTCGTTTGAGTAGACACTACTCTTGAACTGTGGGATGTTCAGTATTACTTGCTTGGACTATCGATTTTTCTAATCGTCAAATCATAAGACCAAAGCTCCCACTAGTTTATCGGTTCCAAATACCGTCTAACTAGAAACACTTTGAATTTATGATTTTTCAAAGATTAGAAAATCCCCTAGAACTAAGCACCCACTAGTTTATCAGTTCCAAATAATGTCTAACTAGCAATGCTTTGTTCATGATGTTTCAAAAGATTGGGAAAAACTCCAGAGCTAAGTTCCCACTAGTTTATCAGTTCCAAATACTGTCTAACTAGCAACGCTTTATTCTTGTTTTTTTCAATGAAAAGAGAAACTCATGTGAAGTCTATTACACATTTCTAATGATTCAGAAAAACAACAAATCATAAGACTAAGGCTCCCACTAGTTTATCGGTTTCAAATACCGTCTAAGTAGCAATGCCTTATGTATATGATTTTCCAATTTTTCAATTTAGAAATTTGTTGTGTAATTACACTTTTAAAATTCACTAAATGAATTTGTCTGATAGTCCTATATCATCTTTTGTAAACTAAGTATGGTCGTCTCTCGTTCAACACGAGTGACACCCGTGACATACCTATACTATATCACTTAATTTTTAAAGGCTCAAGGAAAAAATCTCTTCCGAAAAATTAACTGCATTCTTTTGATAATTACAACGTACTTGTTACTTCCACATTTTTAATGAAGTCCTATTGCTAACAGTTTAGTAGTTTAGAGATTAAAGTTGTAATAAACATGACAGAAAGTTAAATTCAAAAAAATTTCACTACTAGATTTTTATTTTAGGAATAATACACTTGTTTAAAGTCTATCCTACCATTCCAAGGATTTAACCTCGCATAGTACTGTTCGAGAGGGTCGATATCAGCACTATGACGGTTAAACTGAGACAATCTCTCTCAATGATTGAACATTGGGAATCGAACATCCACGAGAATCAGATATCTTGGACTTTAATCATTGATTACCTTCCTTTTTCTAGCCAAGATATTTCTAAAATACCCATAATGAGTGTGACCTACTATATCATATCTCAGAGTATGCCCCGAGTATGCCTACAAGGGGCAGGTCAGTGACCCGACGAGTACCCGAAATCCTATCCTTTCGGAGACCAAGCCTTGAATTTTGATAGCGGTGAACACCATCCGAAGGGGGCCGAAATCAAAGCGGCACGAGGCGTCACCATTCTCTCACATGCTTGCACCTATAGTAGAGGCCGTGGGGTCAGCTGTCGCCTTCCCCGCTCCCACTCAATAGTTTGAAAAAGTGGTGGGTTTACTAATTATGGTTTCGGTCTTGACAATAAGAAACAATAAATCACGTACTCCGAACAGGGTCGGTTATATAGGCAAGCCTACGCCGTCTTATTCGTTGGAACATATGTGACAGTTCAGGCTGATCCAGCAAGAAAAGCCCCGTTTAGCCAGAAGGCTTATCGGCTATGCTAAGTCTTGTCGAACCACTATAACGTACATCACACGTGGTGGGGAGTCGATCGAGCCGAAGCTCGGTTGAACTCGCCCAACCATGGTCAGACAATTTCCGAACCCGTGTACAATGATTTTCCGATTTCTAAATTATCAACCAAAGCGTAATCTCGTTTCTGTTTAAGGTGGGTTCACCGAAAACTCAACGATTTATCTAAGTGGGATTCACCGAGAATCCATCACTAAAATCGTAACGATTGACAAAACCCGGTTCCTCGGTTTTTATAATTAGTTACTTATTTATTAACTACCACATATTAATTAAATAGCTTTTTAACTAATTATACGAGTTATACATGCCTTTATTCGAAATAAACTAGCTACATGTATGCATTGGAGTGGAATCATGATATGATGCATGTCATGGCAATTTTCCGGTTTCTAACACATAATTTCGATCATACACGAAAAAAAAGATGCGGAAAAAATTAAACACAGAGATGGACCGTTGGTACCCCCGACTAACCTATTTTCTAAGGAAAAGAAAAAAATTAATCTAATTCTTCAAGTCTTGATCTTCAAACTTGAATCATCCGGATCTTGAAAGTTTCCATCTCGACACGAACCACGAACGACGATGAGAGGAGGCCGTAATATACCAATATATTAAAAAAATATATATCTATATTATCAAATTGTTTTATAAATATTTTTTTATTATTATTATAATTAAAGGAACACGGCAGGTTTGGTAAAAAAAAAAATACTTTACGGCCATGCAAAGAGTTGCATGCCAATGTAATCATAAAACTTGACATTGCCGTGTATTTATCAAATCAAAATTAGGGTTGCCGCAAACCCAAAATAAAAATAAAAAACGCTGTGACCTTTTTTCTTTTTTTTTAACAACAATCGGCCTCCTCCCGTTTTACCTTCTTGATTATCTTCAACACCATGATCTGTAGGATGTAATATCGCCGGATGGATCATAGATCCACCCGATTACGCAGCGGAAAGTACAAGATCTAGATCTAACAACCATAATACATAAAATAATAGATCTAAACCTATGAGGAGTTTAGATTACCAACCTTTTTATGGTGCAAAAACACCAAGAACAAAAAGGTCAATCCAAGCTAGTTGAGAGCCTAGTTGAGAAGCCAAAGTCTTCCAACGTGTGTCTCCAAGCACCACCAGGTGGATGGTGTTTCAAGCCGCCGGGCCTCTTCGATATGCTACCGGAATAATCCCGAGGATTATCCCAACTCGAAACCCTAGTGTTGAAGCCGAAAATTCTAAGCTTCCAACACTCCCAATAATTCGAATATGTTTTTGTCATAAGGCTTGGGACAACTCTCTTTATATACGAGAGTAATCATTGTCCTCCAAGGATTTAATAATTAAGAGATAATTATTAGATTAATCCTTATTTTAAATAAAAGATAAATATAATATATATCCCAAACAAATTATGATAAATAAATATATTATCTATTATTCCATGAATTATCATTTAACAAATAAAAGATAAATCACATGTTAAATAATTATCCAAGAAAACTAATTCCTTAATAATCAAGTAACTTACAAAATGCGCCCCACTTTAATTAAATAAAGGTCCATGCGCATTTTTTGACACATTGGGCCGAGTCCACGAAAAAATTTCTTTTCCATGTATTTAATTATCTAGTCCAACTAAACAATTAATCCACATATCAAGTAAATAGTCCAATCCAACTATTTAATTATAATTGAGGAGAAACGACGAGAAAACATATATGCTATATTAGGAGCCACGTCGGGACCATTGACCCATATTCAGTAGCTACAATAAATTAAATAAAAGTCTTCGTCAGACCGAACAATTATATTCAATCTATTAATTCCGGGATTACACCACCATAAACCCGAAACTGAACTCTGCCGAATATAGATAACTTATACTCAACTATGAGTTGTAAGGTGTCCACTGATATAATCATTACATACGGATAAATCCTCAATAGACTGTTCATTTCGATTCGGGATATCTCCGTAGACCCTTCTCGAAACATCTTATCCTTATTTACCATTAACCCCCTAGTGACCAATTAGTTCATAACTAATATAATATGAACTGAGCTCATCGATCAGCTTCTAGGATTAACAAATAAGGGAACTGTCTATCTACTTCCCGAGAGAAGAAATGGATTCCATATCTGTGATAGCACAGACTACTCACTCATCCCAGAATAGAGCCAACGAGAAGTGTTGGACCACATACTGCGAAGTGATCCTTACTAACACATCAAACCCTACCCTAGCCTAAGCAGTCGTTTGTGATCACCTCAGGATTGAGATTAATCCTTATATGATCATCTTGTGATTCGATAAGACTTCTCGATTACTGTATATGGCAAATTTATGGTGTATCCCTTAGTGAAAACATTTCACTGGGAGGCAGGCCGAGCATCAGCCCCGAAGACTACGCAATAACCTATTTCTGAGTATGGAATACTCTATCTCTGGTGAAATCAGAGATTTCCTCCAAATATTTTGGATAAACTTTACCGGAGTTTCGAGTAGTTATCAGACAATATGTCACTACTCAGAAGTTCCCACTAGCTTGTGTCTTTCATATGACCCCGAAGGTCGATATGAACAAGCTATGTAACTTCTTTAAATCTATTACCCTTTCCCGATTGAAAGGAAACTTAGGCATGTTCCTTTGAGACAGGGTTCCTTTGACTGGGAGATAGGAATCACCCTAAGCCAGTCTGCAGATCTTGTCGTTAGGGAATATGCACTAATTAATAGTATATAAAGAAGTGTTTTTCTAAATACGGAAACCATTTGCGTTTATATAGTTAAAGATGTGTTACATATACCTATTCAGCATTTCTTAGTGGTTCTGACTTTATCAAACAAAAGTCCGAGTCATGGGTTCGTGCTACGAATGTTATATTTATCGTCAATAAGACAAACAAATTATCCTATTGAAAATGAATACGTTCGTTCCAACGAATCCGAAAACAGAAAATGAATTTTCTGTGATACTCAAGAATTGAATCCGAGATTCATTTCCTTATATCACTCCCACTAGTCTATCTGAAATAACTGCCCGTTGTCTATTTTATTTATCGTTTAATGCAAAGCTACCTAGTTCTTCCAAAGAACTTTAGCTTTCGAGAAAATTGCTAGGATGCATTGGTCAGTGATCCGAAATCACTTTCCTTATCCTCTAATTTCCAATTTATTAATTTTCCGGTTTAGCCTTAAAACTACGTAGTTTAGACGACTAACACGTATAAACGTTCTTTCCATTCTCGACTTTCCTTAGATGGAAACTTGACAATTTGGGTGTGCTGATTGTGCTTTACCGCAGCAGATGAAGGTGTTGGGAGCAGTGGGGCAGAACGATCTTCAACATACATGGTGCTTTATCCGGATTCTTCGTGGGTTCTTCAATAGCAGCTAATAATCGCTTGAATTTTGGGCGGAAATCATCCATTTCTTCCTTATGCTGAGCTCTGAACTGTGCAAAATCATCCTTCATTTCAGATCGGAAATGGAACAACTACTCATTGATCTTCGCTTGAGATTTTGGGATATCATCGGTGGTCTTCGAACGGGTTCCTTCGGCCATTTTTGAGAATCGTACAGCTCTGATACCACTTGTCGCAAATTTAAGTGCAAAATTCCAGAAATTTGGTAGTGTGCAGCAGAGAATTGAAGAATAGGAAAGAGGGAGAAGGGGATAAGGAAATTGAGAGAAAATGAGAAATAAAGGAGAAGAGAAATTAGCCAATTCATTCATCATGTTCATCAATTACACAGTAGATGCCTTATACCTCCAATTCTTACGGCAAATCTAACAAAAATGAGAAAGAATTTGCTAAGAATAACAAACACCCCTTTTCTGAACCTGCAATGAGTAAAAAGCCTCTTAAACCCGAACCAGAGCTAATTTAACTAATCAACCCAGACAGTGATTGAACCAATGGTCTAATTTATTAAATAAAATACAAAACCGACTCGTAACATGACATGTTGTGATTCTGATTTGCACTGCCAGTTGGCATGCAATAGGCTGTCGGCGTCGGGTTTTGTGTTTTCTTTTTACTTTCTTGGTTGTTCTACCTTTTCTCCGCTGTCTTGGCTGCTTTGTTCTCCGGCGATTTGCTCCGCTTTGTTCCTGCTCAAGCTCATCAGGGCTTGCTAATGGCGGATGGTGCTGATCGGAGTCCTTGGTTGCTGGGGTTGCGAGTCAGCAAGACAGTGGCTGTTTTGGGTCCTCCTACTCAGATCCGTTTTGTTGTACATTTCTTTTTGGTCGCCGTTTAGATTTCTTCACTTCAGAACGTGGTAGATGCTTCACCGTTGTTGTTTGAGCTCTCCCGGTGCTCTGCTCTCCATCTTCTCTTGGCTTTTCAGCCATGTCCGGTGTTCGGTGCCGGAATCTTGACTGCAATGGTGTTCTCCGGCGTCTTCTTCGGTTGGCCGTTCTCTATTCGGGATGAGATGTCAGGCTTGCGGGCTCTTTATTCCGTATGGCAGCGGCTTGAGGCGGTGTAGTCTAGCGGTGTTATTGTTGTTGTTTTTGTTTTAGTTCATGTACGTGTACTTTGTACGTATTTTAGTTATGTGTTTGTTGTTGGTCGAATAATAGATTACTTAGAGGATCCATGTGTCTGAACGCCTTATCGGAAAATTTTTCCTTCGGTTCAGCACCCTGGACCCGGTCTATTATTCGACCTAGTTTGTATTGTATTGTTGTTTGTAGTGCGGCTAGGCAGCGTAGTAGTGCGGTACCGTGTTGTAGTGCGGGCTGACCGTGTTGTAAATCTGGTTTTGCTAATAAATGCTTTCGTTTCCGGGGAAAAAAAGAAGAAAAAAACTAAAAACAATCGATTTAACAAGAAAAAATCCATGACGTGTCATATTTTATGCAAGTCGATCTATGTGTAAACTAGAAAAAAATCTTTATCAAGTAGACATGTTACTTGACAACACCCGTCTGAATTGCATGAATCTAATGCAATTGAATGAAATTTTATTTTGTGTATAGTTGTAATGGAATAGACGTAATTTAGTACCATTATAATGTAATGAAAAAAATTCACTTTCATTACATCCGGTAATGAATATAATATATGAACATAAGCACCGATAACCCACACCCACTTGCCCTACCCGAGTGTGGAGAGTAGGTATGACAAAGATGGGTTACAGTATGGTATCTACAAAGGTAATTAAGAGTGGGCAGAGTAGTGAGGGTCTAGTGGGTATGGTAAGAGTGGTGGATGTAAGTGGAGGTGGGGTGTGGATGGGGTAAGGTTATGGGTTACCATGGTGGGTAAGGATGAGGGTAGGGTAAGTTATGAAAATGGTGAGGTGAGGGTAGGGTGGTTGGTGGAAGTAGATGCATGTGAAATGTGGGGTGAGGGTAGAGGTGGGCATGAGGTGGGGTAGGGTAGGTAAAGTGAGGGTGATCGAGGTGCATGTGTGGGTGTGGATAAGGGAGAAAGTGATAGTAGGGTTTGGTTAGGTAGAGTAAGGTATGTAAGGTAGGGTAGGGGTAAGGTAAGGTGGTGTAGGGTAGGGTGAGGTAGGTGGGGGGTAGAGTAGGTTGGGGTACTGAGGTAGGGTAAGTTGGTAACGAGGTAGGGTGTGGTTGGGTGATTGGTGAGACGAGTCATATGTAAGGAATGATGGGTAGAGTAGGGTAGGGTGGTGTGGTAGGGTAAAATGGTAGGTGGGATAGGGCTACCCCACCCCGCCTAACCCCCCTTCCATCCTATCCTACCTTATGAACTATACCCTATCATACCCCACCACACCTTAATTCATTATCTTGTCTTACTCATCACTCAATGTGTCACATTTTATGTAATTTATTTCATTTCATTCTTTCACGTTCCAAACGCAGTTATGGAATGAATAATCACATTCCATTCCTATTGTTTTATTCCATTGCATTTCATTCATGCTTAACAAACATGTCATAATGTAACAGCCCAAACCATAGGAAAGGATAAAATGGTAAAGGTTGTTCGGCACGTGTACACTCGTGACCAAATGCACACATAAGCCTTACGAAATAGTCACATCATACGAAAGAGCGGAAGTTTAAAAGAATATAATAAATCAGAATGCGCGGAAATCGAAACAAGCATTTATTACGGAACTGATCAAACTCAGAACCGAAATGATGAAACAGTATCGAAACCCAACACTATCGTCGGAACGGTTGATCAAGTCGCACCGTCGATAGGGCTAAACTCGGAGTTCTGTATCCTGTTACAAACACATCTAATACTCCAGAAGAAAATATTACTCCAAACGTACACCATAAACATCCTCATTTTATCCAATACTCCAAATTCACTATCAAAAAGAAATAAACCCAATTACTATCTATTCTTCACAGGAAATAAGTAATAACTAAAAAGACATAAAAGTCGATCGTACTACGGGTGCGCAGCCCAAAAATAAAATAAGAAGCAATGTGTCAAGCTGAAAATAAATGAACTCATGGAACATGATGAACTAAGAAGCATATTATTCCTTCGATGGCTCTTCTTCTGTCTCCTCGGATTCTACATAGACCTGGCCGGTTCAGATTCTGGGGCCGGTTTCGACCCGGCGGGTCTCGGCTCCGAACCGACGGGTTTCTGGAACCGGCGGGTCCACGGGTCTACAGGTACCGGAACCGGCAGGTACATGGGTCCACCCCAGTTTTAGGTTCCACCGGACATGACGGTTAGGAACCGGACGAGAAACCGGCGGTCAAACCGGCCCGGAGGACCCGAACCGGCGGTTTTTATTTTATTTTCTCCAAGAATCCAACGTCTATATTTTCAAATATTTTGAATAATTTTTTTTTTAATTTTTTTTATTTTAAATTATCACACACTCATCACACTATAATACACTCTCATTTCATCACTTTTTACTAACAATTCTATTCTAACTCTCATATTATCATAATATTATCTACCATTATAATACATTTCGGATATTGATTTGAAGTTGTTCTGAATAAATTCGTTTACTTTATCACATTCGAAATATATTATTTTGCAATGTCTATCAAGTGTCATCTTTTCAATTTTTTTTTCGTGTAGAAAATGTTACTGATGCAACTAGCGGGGAAGTGAATCCTTCAAAATTTAAAGCTGTTTGTAACTTTTGCAAAATGTGTATCATTACCAGCGTGAAATCGGTTTTGGTTGTTATGTATGACACTTACGAACAAGACATTCCTAGGAATATGAAATTATACGTACGATGCGCGGAGACGTCGAGCCGGGTAGCCGGGTAGGATGTGACATGTAACAACGTCTTCATGCACGTTATGAAAAATCGATGTAATATCAATGTTGAATGTTGTTTGTTGTTGTAGTGTTTTGTTGTATTAATTTAGTTTTATGAATGTAATAGTTATGTAGAATAATCGGTATCCATCGTTTATTGTATTGTATTGTATTGTAATAAATTAATGTAATCGAAAATGGTCGTTATAAGTATAAATCATCGTAATCACTATATGAAATATACGTTTAATTTGCTTACAAATTAATCATAAAAAATAAACAATTAGAAAACTACGCATTATGCTTTAATTTACTTACAAATTATTTAGAATAGAAGTTCCAAGCCGTGTGTTCTTTTTTTAAAATATAGTTATGAAATTAAATATTATATATAGTTTAATAACCAATTATAATTTATTATTAATTTTAACGTAAGTTAAACAAATTTTCTAAAAAGAATATTGATTTCTTTGGAACCGTGATCGGAACCGTGATCTGAACCGTCTTGACCCAGGATTCAGACCCGGAACCGGAGGGTCGTGCCAGAGGCACGGAACCGGCCACGTCTAATTCTACATAATCCTCATCTAAAAATATTAAGGGGGTGAGCACAGCGGCTCCGTAAAATATAGATAATTAATAGGGAACCATGGTAGCATCTGAGAAATACACTCATAGTTCTCTACTAATGCAAGTATACTTTAAAATACGCGTCAGTAAATTATCATAATCATACTCAACACTTATCAATAATTTCTCATTCCTTAGTGATATGCACCGTTACGTTCCGCCGTCATACACATCACACTGTGTACCGTTACGTTCCGCATTCATACACATGCTACCATAATCATCATTATCAAGTGTCACGTACCGTTACGTTACGCATCGCAGTCATACACAGATTGTCATAATGAATTGGCATAATTCCATTATTATGAATAACTATCATGAATGACATCAATGACACTTAACATTACTACATGACATGAATTAAACAAAGTAGAATAATAATAATAATGATAATGATAATAATAATTCGTAAAATAATAATTTATTCTGACCGAACCTTACATGGCAGTGTACTGTATGCTAGACAGACGATCTGCCAGAACTGAATCGGGTCGGAAGTGCTCGTAGTTGCGGCAGTAGCTCTCGCAGTTGCCGGAGCACCGACTCCCGTTCTTTTCTGGCCGATCGAACTACTTTTCCCAGTAAAGTAACGACTCGAAATTCGTGCAATAGTTAATTAATTACAGCAATTAAATACGAATTAAATCAATTAAAATCATAACTTTAGCCTAGCTCATCAATTATATAATCCTTACCTCTAACGGATGTCAACTGCGAAACGGATCGTATCTGAAAAGGCACGAACAATAGGTCTCCTACGAAACACCGAATCACATGATGATCTCCTCGCAATTTGTTTTTTATTTGGATAAAAAACGGTGTACCAATCAATGACTAAACCACACACTTTTCTCCCAATTTTCTTCTCAGCACTCGACGGCTGCTTTTCCTTTCTTTTTGCAATTCACGTGTGTACCCTAGTGGTACTATTTACTATTACCATGTACTTGAACTTTGGGTAAAGTAATAATTATCCATTTTATTTTCTATTTCCTTTTCTTTTGATAAATAAGAATAAATCATTAGGGTTAACTACAAAAAGTCAAAAAAATGACTTAAATACCCTTAATGATAAAAACAGGGTTTTACAATCTCTCCTCTTTAAAAAAAGTTTCTTCATCGAAACTTCATACGCTTGAAGGCGGGAAAATGGTTTGGTATTTGGCTCGCATCTCTGACTCGAGCTCCCAAGTAGCCTCTTGTTTGGTGTGGTTAGACCACAACACTTTGACTAAGGTCACAGTCTTTCCTCCAAAAGACCATGTCTTCCCTTCCAAAATCTGCGCTGGCTGTTCAACGTATGTGAGATTATATTCAAGCAACTCTGGTGCTAGGTCAATCGTTTGATGAGATTCTGAAAGACACTTCCTTAGAAGAGATACGTGAAAAACGTTGTGAACTATCTTCAAAGTTGTGGGTGTTTGCAAGCGATAGGCAAGTTCCCCAACTCTCTCGATAATCTCAAAATGTCTCACACACCTAGGACTTAGCTTCCGTTTCTGCCCAAACCGTCTAACTCCCCAGGCCTTTTGCTGTCTGCCTAACTCTTCTGACGGTCTTGCGCTGCTTTAAGCCTTTCTCTTACTATGGTAACCTTATCAATCGCATCTTGTACAAGCTCGGGTCCAGTGAACCGCTTCTCTCCAACTTCATCCCAGTATAACGGTGATCTGCACTTCCTTCCATACAACATCTCATATGGAGCCATCTTGATGCTTGAATGCTAGGAATTTGTTGTATGCAAATTCTGCTAAAGTTAAGTATTGAACCCACTTTCTCTTATACTCGAGGACACACACCCTTAGCATGTCCTCTAAGTCTGAATAGTCCGTTCTGACTGACCATCTGTCTGAGGATGAAATGTTGTATTGAACTTCAACTTTGTTCGCAGATTATCTTGTAAACTCTTCCAAAACTCTGAAGTGAACTTCGTATCTAGGTCAGATATTATGGTTAAGGGGACGCCATGAAGTCTTATTATCTCGTCTATATATATAACTGTTCCAAATCATCAAGTGAAGTACCACTTTTGATAGGTAGGAAGTGAGCGGACTTAGTCAATCTGTCCACTATTACCCCAAATGGAATTCACATTTCCCTTCCCTTAGGGTAACCCTGTGATGAAATCCATAGTAATCTCATCCTACTTCCACTAGGGAACCTCTAAGGGATAGATCAAACCGGCCGGTCTCTGATGTTCTACCTTCACCTGCTGGCAAATTGCACACTCAGAGACGAACTTGGCGATACTCCTCTTCATCCCTCGCCACCAATAGTGGCTTCTAAGATCATGATACTGTTGGGAGTAGCGCCCGAAAGACAATTTATGTAATTGTTTTTATAATTAATAAATGACAGATTTATTCTCATCTTATTATTTGCTTTCTGCTTATATATTATAAACTGCTGAAAACCCCAAGTCGTATCATATGTAGCCATATAACTTAGTGTATGTCACACATGAGGATTAGGTTTATGGTGATACACTTGAACTGTTAGTTCGTGGTGAACTTAATCAAAGTATGGGGTCTATTGATTAAACCACCACTAATGCGCACAGAACACTTTATGGTGTGACCGTCTTATCCGGACTGTCAACATTAGTTGTCTAAGTGGGGCATTTATATATGATGAGAGTCACATAGGACTAGACCGATTTAATCTGCTTTTCTCGCATAATTCCGTGATTGAGAAATCTTATTAAATCACTAGATGATCTTATATGGATTAATCTTAATCCTGAAGTGATTGCATGCCCCTGCTTGTTTCAAGATAGGGTTTGATGTGTTTGTTAAGGATTGCTAAGAGACGCGGTCCGAATCATTTTCACGTTGGCACTATTCTGGAATGAGTGAGGATTGTGTGTTTCACAGATATGGAATTCATTCCTTCCCACGGGAGGTAGAAAGACAATCCCCTTATTTGTTGATCCTAGAAACTGATCGATCGGCCGAGTTCATATTGGTTATGAACTAATTGATCACTAGTGGGTTAATGGTAAATAAGGATAAGATGTAATAAAGAAGGTTTACGAAAATATTCCCACTTCGTTATAGTCTATGGAGGGTTAGTCTGTATGTAATGATTATATCAATGGACACTTATTAACTCGACTTTCTGAGAATAAGTTATATCTATAATCGATAGAGTTTAGTTTCGGATTTATGGTGGCGTAATTCTGGAATTAATAATTTGAGTAGAATTATTCTGTTCGATGAATATTTTATTCAATTTATTGTAGCTACTGGTTATAGGTCCATGGTCCCCGGGTTTGCTCCTAACACGCGAATGTTTTCTCGTTTTGTGGAACCTCGAGAATAAATTAAATAGTTGGTCTATTTAATGAATATGTGAATATTATTTATTTAGTAAATAATATGTAAAATAGAAAAGACATTTTCTATTAAAATAAATGGCAAAAATGGCGCCACATTTGTGGGAAAATTAGGATAATAAATTTTTCTAGATTATGTCACATGTGTAATTAATTATTTATTTATTTGTTAGATAATTAATGGAAAAATAAGAGATTGATTTTTTAATCATTATCTCATTTGTGGAGATTATCTCTTATTTTTGGCAAATATATTTTCCTTATGGAAATAGGTAAATGCATTGTGAAAAGGATAACTCTCTCTTTACTAGTTATTTTCCTATACATAATTTTTTGCGCCACATTCTAATAAAGAGAAGAGAAAAATTAGTTTCTAGTGCCCATTGGAAGGAGAAAAATCTAGTACTTTTCTTGGAGCATATTCGAGGAGCTTCTATTATGATGCGACGTCCACCAGTCGTCGCTTGAAAATACAATCCGGAAGATCACGGCTTCTCTCTCCGGTTGGGTAAATCTACTAACCTTCTTGTAGATTATTAATTATTATATGGATCATATCGTGGTAAAATCGCATGCGAATTTAATTCGTAGCTTCCGCTGTGCATGATCGAGTGTCTCTATCGGTGCTGTGAATCAGATCTAACGATCCAATTATGGATCGGATCTGGATTCAGGTTTCTGTATATCCAGCAGATACATCTTGTTGTTTCCGGGATGAACCGTGAACCCAGACTGATGAGCCTCTATCAAAATCTCTCAAAGTAACCATGCAGCTCAAGGCACGTACAATCTTCCTTGGAACCATATAGAACCATCTGCTCGTAGTTCAAAATTTCCAGTAGACCCTTCTCCAACCATCCTCTTTGCTCTGCGTAAGAAAGAATCCCTTAATTGGTATTCCTTGATCTTCTCAATCAGGTCTGACTGAGCTATCAAGACTGAAAGCATTGAGCTACCTTCCGTCTTAACCGTGCTTAAACGAAGCTGGTTGAACTCCTTAATCAACTGTGGGACTACTGTCAATGCTGAAACTTTCCCAGAAGATGACTTCCTACTTAAAGCATCTGCTACAAGGTTCGCCTTCCCGGTATGATAGTTTATGGAAAGGTCATAATCCTTAATGTACTCTAGCCATCTTCGTTGCCTCATATTTAACTCCTTCTGAGTGAAGAAGTACTTCAAACTTTGGTGATCCGTGAAGATCTTACAAGTCACACCATACAGATAGTGTCGCCAGATCTTCAAGGCAAAGACCACTTCTGCCAATTCTAGGTCATGAGTGAGGTAGTTCTTCTCACGAGTCATTAATTGGTGTGAGGTATAAGCAATTACTTTACCTTTTTGCATCAAGACACCCTAATCCTATCTTAGAAGCGTCACTGTAGATTTCATACTTCTTATCTGGAGATGGTAGGGTCAAGATAGGTGTTGTCACTAACTTGTGCTCCAACTGTTGAAACGCGTCTTTACACTCTTCCGTCCATTCAAACTTGTCATTTTTCTGAGTTATCCGTATAAGAGGAATAGCTAATAAAGAAAATCCTTTCACAAACTTCCCGTAGTATCCAGCTAAACCCAGAAAACTCCGAACTTCTGTCACAGTGGTAGAGCGTGGCCAATCAACTACAACCTCTATCTTAGCCGGATCAACCATAACACCCTATGCAGAAACCACATGTCCAAGAAAAGCAACATTGTCCAACCATAACTCACGTTTACTAAACTTAGCATAGAGTCCTTTTCCCTTAAGGTGTTGCAAAACTAACTTGAGGTGTTTAGCATGTTCTTCCTCGTCCTTTGAATAGACAACGATGTCGTCAATCAAGACTACAACAAACTTTTCCAAATAATCACTGAACACATCATTCATGAGTCCCCTAAAAGCTGTGGGCGCGTAAGTCAAACCGAAAGGCATGACCAAGAACTCATGATATACCTTGTACTGAAGCACTCTTCGGAACATCCTCTTTCTTGATCTTCAACTGGTGATACCCTGATCTCAGGTCTATCTTTGAAAACACTCTGGCTCCCTGTAGCTGTTCGAACAAGTTGTCAATGCGAGGTAAGGGGTACTTGTTCTTCACTGTCAACCTGTTTAACTCTCCATAATCAATGCATAACCTTAAACTGCCATTTTTCTTCTTCACAAAAAGAACACGTGCACCCTATGGTGAGACACTGGACTGAATGATCTTCATATCCAACATCTCTTGCAACTACTTTTTAAGTTTCTTGAGTTATGTGGGGGCCATATTATACGGTTGTCTGGAAACTGGCTGAGCGCCTAAAACCAAGTTGACTTCAAACTCAACTTTTCTATCTGGTGGAAGTCCTGGTAGCTTCTCAGGAAACACTTCAGGAAACTCACGGACTACTGGAACATTTTCTAACTGAACTTGGAGCTCCTTAAACTCCATTATGAACTGTGCATACTGACAATCCTCATACAACTTTGGAAATGAGCATTACCGGTGAGACGGCAGTGAGGCCACTAAGTCGGCACAAGTGTCATTGTGTCGGCAGCCCTGCTGCTAACTCGGTAGTTTCTGCTTCCAGAATTCTTATGGATCATTCTGGGAGATTCATTTTGCTTAGAAGTCTTCATCATGATTCCATTGAGCTACTCTGATGAACTGTGCGTGGGTGTTCCTGTAGACTTGAAACAAACCTTCAGTCTTCATGGGTCAAAACCTTTCTTGGTGTATTGAACCTTGTCTTCATCAACTCTGAAAGACAATCCTTGTTTTTTAAGGGTAGTTAGCAAGGTGAGAGAGATCTTTAGGTACTCTTGGAAAATTTGCATTAGAGGTGGAGTGGAAGGTCTCACTCTATGAGTTGGCAGTGAAACTTGGACTGAAGGAGGATGTGAAGGAAGAACTAGTGGCTAAATCTGAGGTTGATTGCCACTACTTGATCCAACACTAGAAGAAGAAAGAGAATAAGAAAAAAACAAGAAAGGTTTATCATCTACAAAAGAACAACACAGTTAGGTATAGACCAAGCCTAGGCACTATCAAACTTAGCTCTAAATATCAAAACCTAACAAGAATAAATGCCCGGTCTCATGAACCCGGCGCTCTGATACCAACTGTAATGGCCCAAACCATAGGCAAGGGTAAAATGGTTATAGTCCGTTCGGCACGTGCACATCTCGTGACCAAATACACACATAAGCCTTAGGAAACAGTCGCATCATACGAAAGACCGGAAGTTTAAAAGAATATAATAAATCAGAATGCACGGAAATCGAGACAAGCATTTATTAAGGAACTGATCAAACTTAGAACCAAAAGGAAGGAATAGTATCGAGAACCCGAAACACAACACTATCATCGGAACGGTTGATCAAGTCGCACTGTCGTTAGGGCTAAACTCGGAGTTCTGTATCCTGTTACAGACACATCTAATATTCCAGAAGAAAAGATTACTCCAAACGTACACCATAAACATCCTCAATTTATTCCATTCTCCAAATCCACTATAAAAAGGAATAAACCCAATAGCTACCTATTATTCAAAGGAAATAACTGAAAAGACATAAATGTCGATCGTACTATGGGTGCGCAACTCAAGAAAATAAAATAAGATGCAATGTGTCAAGCTGAAAATAAATGAACTCCTAGAACATGATGGACTAAGAAGCATATTATTCCTCCGATGGCTCTTTTTCGGTCTCCTCGGATTCTACATAATCCTCATCTGAAAATATTAAGTAAGGGGATAAGCACGACGGCCCTGTAAAGAATATATAATTAATAGGGAACCATGGTAGCATCTGGGAAATACACCCATAGTTCTCTACTAAAGCAAGTATACTTTAAAATACGCATCAATAAATTATCATAATCATATTCAATGCACTTATCAATAATTTATCATTCCTTAGTGATATGCACAGTTACGTTCCGCACTCACACTATGTACCGTTACGTTCCGCAGTCATACACATGCTACCATAATCATCATTATCAAGTGTCAGGAACCATTACGTTCTGCAATCATGCATAACACACTATGTACCATTACGCATCGCAGTCATACACAGATTGTCATAATGAATTGGCATAATTCCATTATTATGAATAAATATCATGAATTACATCAATGACACTTGACATTACTACATGACATGAATTAAACAAAATAGAATAATAATAATAATGATATTGATAATAATAATTCGTAAAATAATAATTTATGCTGACCGAACCCTACATGGCAGTGTACAGTATGCTAGACAGACGATATGTAAGAACTGAATCGGGTCGAAAGTGCTCACAGTTTCTGTTGAAATAGTGTCCTAAACCCAATCGGGTTGGACCGGATCCGACCGGGTCGGATCATTTCTACTATTTATTTATGTTTATGCATATATTAAATGCTTTTATGTTGTCATATACATGTTCTTTTAAAGGACCAATTGTGAATTGTTATATGATAACGTCCTTAGTATTAAACTGTGATAGAGAAACCATGATAGGCGATTATGGTTGATGAGATCTCTAATCACTTTAATAAGTTTGATACTTAAATATCTCTAGGCTGATGTACTATTAAATAGGGCATCGATAGTATAAACAGACTAGCACGTATTAGATGTCTTCTATCTTTAAGGGCAGGGATAAATCTCGTCTATCGAAGTGTATAGACACTTGGACTGTACGTGGACGTGTATTAGAGAATGCGTACGTTAGACTGACCCTCTTACACGGATAAGTGTCACACTATGTGGCGGTTGTGTAATTATCCTTAAGACCGGAGTCTTCATGGCATCACGGTGTGGATTGTCATGCTTTGACACTATTGAGGTTTCCCCTAGCCACGGGGCGATCATGCAGTAGTGATTGGGTATGATATTGAAGCATGCGGAGTATACATGATTGGTCGTCTGGGAATCGCGTATCCTATGATTGGGATCGAATATCCGAAATGACCTTTTTATAAGGAATGTCTTACTCTCGTGAATCTTTGCAAAGTGGAAGTAAATGAGTTACTTCGAGAGAGCTTGATATCTAGATTATAAGATACGGTCGTTGATGTTTTAACACTCGAGTAACGACCGTATGGATATTATTACAGCGATAGGATTGTAAGTTACACGGTAACTGTTTCACATGAAAGGTAGTAGTCATTGCATTTGACTCTTCCGATGATTGGGGGTCACGGTGTGTTGCTAGACGCTATCCCGTGATCGTTAGGCATGGAGGGCATTTTCGTAATTTGCACTTTGTAGATACGGCCAACATATTCGGAAGCCTATCGGGTCACACACATATGAACATCTAGCCGGATTAAATTGTGGTTATAGATGATAACCAAATAAGGAAAGTTTTATCTCACGACTATAAAGGTTATAGTGGTAAATTAATATGGTGGTTTTTATCTATTATGAATAAATTAAATACAAGATATTAATAATATTATATTAATTAAAGAATATTCGGATGCCAATTTATTGGCATAAGGGTGGCATAACTTATTAGTGTATAAGATACACTTGGATTATGCAATTTAATTAATGGTATTATCATATATTAATATTAGATATTAATATATATATATATATATATATATATATATATATATGCGTGCGTGTGTTGTACATATATATAAGATATACATGTTCACACTTGTAATGACTACATATTTATATATAGATTTATTTGTGTAATATATATGTGATATATATACACATGTGTAAATTGATTTATGGTAATATAATAAAGATAGTTAATATTAGATATTGACAATATCTTGGAAATATTCAATATAAGATATTGACAATATCCTAGATTTATTTAATATAAGATATTATAATAAATGAGATAAATCAATCAATTATATTTTCCTTATTTTATCGGGAAAATGTTTTCTTCTCCTCCACACCATATGGGGCGCCACCTTCTACTATAAATAAGAGGTGGGTGTCAAGCTCTTTTGTACATGACAATTCCAAGAACTAATAGTTCTTGTGTAAAATAGAGAGCATCCTATAGAGAGTTGGAGAGAGGGGAAAAAGACCGTTCTAGCAACCGGAGTTTTCCAATAGTAATCCATGATGGGATTCCGGCGGGTGTTCGTGTGGACTAGCGGTGGAGGCCGAACACTTGTGCGGCACTAGGCAGAACTACTCTCCTTAGACGGTCAAAGCGTCGATATTTTAGATCAAGCAATGTAACACCGTCTTAAGCTTATTTGTTTATTTCTTAAACGAAGTCTGTCTTGGGTAAAAGAAAATCAAAATTTTGAATTCCGCTGCGTTCCCGCGTAGATTTCATAACAATGGTATCAGAGAGAGCTTCGAGTTTAAGCAATAAGCATGCTATTTTGCGTAGTTAATTTTATCGTTTAAATCATGTAATTAAAAGATGAAAGATTTTTTCTTTGCACAAATTGATACACGAAAAAAAAGGGGGCGGCCATGGTGGTGCTCGGCCGATCAGCGGCGGCACCACTACCGTGTGATTTCCAGTGGCGGCGGCGGCCTCCGGGCAGCCGGCGGCTGCTGGTGTGATGCGGTGGTCCCCGTTTTTGTTATGTGTATTTGTGATTCAATATTGTCCATAGTTGTAATTAATATCTCCTTTGTTTAGTTTTGTCATGTGGCTAACCAATGGTTCAAATAGTTTGAGCCATTGGGATGCCACATGGCATTAAAATAATAATGGTGTTTCCAAACTTTGTTTGGAATATACCTAGGCCCTTTCCAAATATTTGATTTGGGAAAAGGCCTAGGCCTAGGCCACATTCAAAATTTTGATTTTGGAAAGTGGCCAGGCATAAACCAAAATTTTTGGCCTTCCCAAATATTTGATTTGGAATAGGCCTAGGCCCCTATCAAATATTTGATTTGTAAAAGGCCTAGGCCTAGGCCACTTTCAAAATTTTGATTTTGAAAAGTGGCCAGGCCTAAACCAAATTTGGTTTAGGAAGATGCCTTTTGGTTTAGGAAACCAATGGCAAAGAAACAAAAGAGGCTTAATTTTAATTTTGATTTATTTTTATAATAGTTCTAATTAATTAAAATTAAAAATTAAAATCGTTTAAAATTAATCGTTAATTTTATTTCGATTAAAATCATTTAATTAATTAAATGTTAATTAGTTAATTGATTGGATAAAATTATTTAATAGATTAAATGTTAATTGATTAATCAAGACGCAAGTAGTTAAATTTTAATTTTATCTTTTTCATAAGATGTTATTGTATGGATTGGATATAGTAGATATAATATGATTATATGGACCCCGATTGATCATGGATTTGACCGATAGGATAGATATGATTGATTTAATTTTTCTGTTGGTTTAAAATTGTCCTAGGCCGTTATGAAGAACGTGAACTAGTTTATTTTCTGTATTTATCTCATTCCGTTAGCTCCCCGGTTTGCGGCGGATGTATTTATTTTATTAGATAGAATTAAATGTAACAAGAATGGAGCAGAAGATGGAGACCAAAGAAAGAAGAATAAAGATCTCATTGGAGATGGCGCATTAAAGATCATATTGGCGGTTGCAGCTACCCTTAGATTGTGACCCGCGGTTTCGTCAGTTTGTATTCGAAACCGCACCTAGGAAATGTCCATGATCATACCGGTTACTTTACGCATTTATTTATTTTGTGCTTGTATTTATTTTATATGATACGATAGATGTATGACTAGGCACGATCTAGATAAATGTGTAGGATATATATCTATAAAGATAGATATAATTGATGATACCGAAATTAAAATTAATTAAGTGAATTAATTTACAAAAAATACTTCCACAACAAAAATCAAGTCGAAATATTGTCTCCGAATATTATAACGACGGTGAAGAGCCTGTGTTCGGATCCAACTGATCGACCACCGCCGGGAGTTGACCTACCTCGGGTATATCGTCGTTATTGAGATATGATCGTATGAGATCTCGTGAATTTTGGGTTATGACTTGAATAGAGTCTTTCGGTGATTGGCCACTGTCAGGGCCGTCTGACTTTAGAGACAAGGGGTTAACTAACACATAATGATGTGTATCGTCAAAGGGTTGACTAGTCAACCAATGAGAATCACATAGAGATGTGAATGGTAAAGGGTTACCTACCTTTCGAAATTATCTTGGTTGATCGACCACCGCCGGGAATCAAGTAACTAGATTGGATCTCAGCCGCTAAAGAATTTTGGACAATTCTTGAAAGTCAATTAGGAGTAGTTGACTAGTGGGAGCAAAATCAAAAACAAAAGACCATTTTGATTTTGCGTGTATAAACAACAACACTCTTTTATCTTTATTTTTAGGTCGTAGTTTTAGCGAACTTTTATATTTATGTTTTTAATTCTCGATTAGTAAAACCAAATTATGACTGTAACCTTTTGAGAAACGTTCTCAAATATGGTTAAGTAATTTTAATCCTTTAAAATAAGCAATGAGACAAGCAATCCCATTATAGTAGTTGGAGACAGGGAGACTACATATTCAATGCAGTGCTCCAAGACTTTAATTATTAAAGAAAAGCGGAAGCTCGTGATATTGGATACGATCCAATATAATCATTCGGTCATACGATGACAAATTATTCAAACGTTGGATAAGAATGACTAGACCGAATTTTGGAATGGATGTTTTCAAAATTGTAAGATTTAAGTATCGACTTAATTCTATCATTGCTTAAAGGTTAATTAAATAGTCAATGTTTTGAATACGATTCAAAAGGTTAAATAAACTATTTAATAAACGTTAGATTTTCTTTATGAAAGGAAATTAAAGACATAGCTCTTGTGGTTTTTCTTAAGTTTTATGAATACTACACTAAGAAATATTTACAAATGCTTAAAGGACTAAAAAGGAAAGTTAGGGCAGTGCTTAAATAGAGAACTTAATGAAGTTTCTATTCTAGGCAAGTGAGATGAGATAAATCTATCTGAGTTCAAAGTCAACTCTAAGATATATCATACCTTATAAGTGTGATTAAATTAGAAAGATTGAATACAGGTATGGAAGGTGAAACAAATATTGTAACACTTACCATATTCTGGATCTAGTAAACTGATAAGGGAACTAAATAAATGTTATTATGTTCCGGGCCTTATGAAGGACACAAGTTCAGTTATTTGTTAGGATTTAGTTGACATATTCAATTGTAAAGAATAAATGTTATTCCGATAAAGTTGGAAGGTCACTGAATCTAACATACTAGATTGATGTCACTATATAGTTGATATATGTGATGAGATCTCAACTAAATATTTGTATGGCTGTTATCCTTGATATTTGTAGTTGTTCTAGATGTCGACTCTCTGGAAGAGAAACGTATAATCAAATGTCATTTAGATGATGTCTGAACCATGTGATTATGAATCATGTGGGTGATACGTATCTTATCTAAAGATGACTAAAATACCCTTTTATGAAAAGGTTATAAATTCTAGAAAAATTGTCTAAAACCTAAACATACCGATGTTTGTTGGCTTATGAAAATTAATGCCGCAAATAATTGTTTGTTAATATCTATGACTATTTTTAGAAATAGTTGAATGTACTTATTGAAGTACAACAATTCGGAAAGCTTGAAAAGTTCGAGCTAGTACGAATATGAGATTGATGAGCTACCTAGGAATTAATCTTCAATTGGATAGAAGTAATTAATACCTGAAGGGTGTTTCAGAAGTCGTCTGAAAACGAATAAGATTCTCCCTTGAAGGATACCATCTTTGGGATACGCAATTAGATTGTGTTCCCAAAATGAAAACAACACTTTATATGATAAAGGTGTGACGCAAGCCATGCGAAGTATCCCTTACCCGTTTCGGGATAGTGCCCTTATACTTAACCGAGTTCCAAAGAATAAAGGTTGAATAAATTCCATATTAGATATGGAAGAGGACAATGTCGAATCTATCTTAACCGATGATTTGAAGTTGTCATAGGCAAAGTCGGAAAGGCTTGGAGCCTAGTACGACATATGCAACTTTGTGGAATGTCTTAGCTAGCACGCTAGATATTATTTACTTGTCCATGGAGCAAAATGTTTGTCTCCAAACATGCTGTCTTCTAGAGGAAGTATTTCTTCCAAAAGAAACAGTGGGAGTGAATTAGATCTCAAATGAGTTTGAGAACCACAAAGATATATTCAACCAAAGGAAAGTGAGCAGACGCCGCATAGAGATGAGGTGTAGAACACTGCTCAGTGCACACAAAAGTTCTGTAAGTCTGTGGATAACCTCAAGCCCAAAAGGGCTGCTGGTATGTTCATCTTGATGAATGAATATCTCACGACTTATGAAAGAATGTTTGAAAGGCAAGATTGAGAGATATGGCCGGGAGCCCTAATATCTGAATTAGATTCCATCAGTGACAACCAGGTTATGAACCTAGTCTGTCTTACCTAGAGGGAATGTCCCTGTAAGGCTGAGCCCAGTTCTATTCAGACTATGCTTGTTATAACTTCGTATCATGACTATATGATAGTGTTGAAGACGTTGGGCAAACAACTCGATGTTCATAGACGATAAAATGATATGTGAGCCCACGAGATCCATTTATGGACTCAAACAAGTTTCTCTAGACGATTACTTTGTTTGACAATCAAAGGAGTTTGATTTAGTCAAAAGAAGGATATGCCCATGTGCAAGATGGATATGTTGGAATAGTGTCCTAAACCCAATCGGGTTGGACCGGATCCGACCGGGTCGGATCATTTCTACTATTTCTTTATGTTTATACATATATAAAATGGCTTTTCTGTTGTCATATATATGTTCTTTTAAAGAACCAATTATGAATTGTTATATGATAACGTCCTTAGTGTTAAACTGTGATAGAGAAACCATGATAGGCGATTACGGTTGATGAGATCTCTAATCACTTTAATAAGTTTGATACTTAAATGTCTAGGCTGATGTACTATCAAACAGGGCATTGATAGTATGAACAGGCTAGCACGTATTAGATGTCTTCTGTCTTTAAGGGCAGGGATAGATCTCGTCTATCGAAGTGTAGAGACACTTGAACTGTACGTGGACGTGTATTAGAGAATGCGTACGTTAGACTGACCCACTTACACGGATAAGTGTCACATTATGTGGCGGTTGTGTAATTATCCTTAAGACCGGAGTCTTCATGGCATCACGGTGTGGATTGTCATGCTTTGACACTATTGAGGTTTCCCCTAGCCACGGGGCGATCATGCGGTAGTGATTGGGTGTGATACTGAAGCATGCGGAGTATACATGATTGGTCGTCCGGGAATCGCGTATCCTATGATTGGGATCGAATATCCGAAATGGCCTTCTTATAAGGGATGTCTAGCTCTCGTGAATCTTTGCAAAGTGGGAGTAAATGTGTTACTTCGAGAGAGCTTGATATCCAGATTATAAGATACGGTCGTTGATGTTTTGACACTCGACTAACGACCGTATGGATATTATTACAGCGATAGGATTGTAAGTTACACGGTAACTGTTTCACATGAAAGGTAGTAGTCATTGCATTTGACTCTTCCGATGATTGGGGGTCACGGTGTGTTGCTAGACGCTATCCCGTGATCGTTAGGCATGAAGGGCATTTTCGTAAATTGCACTTTGTGTCTACGGCCAACATATTCGGAAGCCTATCGGGTCACACACATATGAACATCTAGCCGGATTAAAATGTGGTTATAGATGATAACCGAATAAGGAAAGTTTATCTCGAACTATAAAGGTTATAGTGGTAAATTAATATGGTGGTATTTATTTATTATGAATAAATTAAATACAAGATATTAATTAAGTTGATTAATTAAATACACTTATATTGATAAGTGGCGCCACATATGTGTATAAGTGATACACTTGGATTGTGCAATTTAATTAATGGTATTACCATATATTAATATTAGATATTAATATTTATATATATACATATGCTACCAGCGTGTGGTGCAACATGCATGTGCATAGTTGTTTCCATAATATATATATATATAAATGGATTTATATGTGTAATATATATGTGATATATACACATGTGTAAATTGATTTATGGTAATAAAATAAAGATAGTCAATATTAGATATTGACAATATCTTGGGAATATTCAATGTAAGATATTGACAATATCCTAGATTTATTTAATATGAGATATTATAATAAATGAGATAAATCAATCAATTATATTTTCCTTATTTTATTGGGAAAAGATTTTCTTCTTTTCTACACTATATGGGGCGCCACTTTCATTATAAATAGAAGGTGGGTGTCAAGCTCTTTTGTACATCATAATTCCAAGAGCTAATAGTTCTTGTGTAAAATTGGAGAGCATCCTATAGAGAGTTGGAGAGAGGGGAAAAAGGCCGGTCTAGCAACCGGAGTTTTCCAATAGCAATCCATGATGGGATTCCGGTGGGCTGTTCGTGTGGACTAGCGGTAGAGGCCGAACACTTGGGCGGCTCTATGCAGAACTACTCTCCTTAGACGGTCAAAGCGTCGATCTTTTAGATCAACCAAGGTAACCACCGTCTACTATCTATTTGTTTATTGCTTAAACGAAGTCGATCTTGGGTAAAAGGAAATCAAAATTTTAAATTCCGCTGCGTTCCCGCGTAGATTTCCTAACAGTGGTATCAGAGAGAGCTTGAGCTTAAGCAATAAGAATGTTAATTTGCGTAATTAATTTTATCGTTTAAATCACGTAATTAAAAGATGAAAGATTTTTGATTCGCAAATCGATACACGAAAAGAAAAAAAAAAGGGGCGGCTTTTGGGGTGCTCGGCCGATCGGCGGCGGCACCCCACCGGAAATTGCGGCGGCGGCGGCGGCTCCCCTTTGGGGGCAGTCAACGTCGGCTGGTGCATCTTTTTGGTAGATCCCTAAATTTTGTTTTGTGTATTTTGTGTTTCAATATTGTTTATAGTTGTGATTAATATCTCCTTTGTTTAGTTGTGTCATGTGGCTAACCAATGGTTCAAATAGTTTGGCCATTGGGATGCCACATGGCATTAAAATAATAATGGCCTTTCCAAATTTTATTTGGAATAGGCCTAGGCCCTTTCCAAATATTTGATTTGGGAAAAGGCCTAGGCCTAGGCCACTTCCAAAATTTTGATTTTGGAAAGTGGCCAGGCCTAAACCAAAATTATTTGGCCTTTCCAAATATTTGATTTGGAATAGGCCTAGGCCCTTTTCAAATATTTGATTTGTAAAAGGCCTAGGCCTAGGCCACTTCCAAAATTTTGATTTTGGAAAGTGGCCAGGCCTAAGCCAAATTTGGTTTAGGAAACCAAAGGCATCCCTTTGATTACGAATCAAAAGGAAAGAAACAAAAGAGAAATAATTTTAATTTTGATTTATTTTGGAATAGTTCTAATTAATTAAAATTAAAATTAAAATCGGTTTAAAATTAATCGTTAATTTTATTTCGATTAAAATCATTTAATTAATTAAATGTTAATTAGTTAATTGATTGGATAAAATTATTTAATAGATTAAATGTTAATTGATTAATTAAGACGCAAGTAGTTAAATTTTAATTTTATCTTTTTCATAAGATTTTATTGAATGGATTAGATATAGTAGATATAAAAATTTTAATTTTATCTTTTTCATAAGATTTTATTGAATGGATTAGATATAGTAGATATAATATGATTATATGGACCCCGATTGATCATGGACTCGACCGATAGGATAGATGTGAATGATTTAATTTTTCTGTTGGTTTAAAAAATTGTCCTAGGCCGTTATGAAGAACGTGACCTAGTTTATTTTCTGCATTCATCCCATTCCCATTAGCTCCCCCCGTGTGCGGCGGGTGTATTTATTTTATTCGATAGAATTAAATGTAACAAGAATGGAGCGGAAGATGGAGACCAAAGAAAGACGAAAATAAAGATCCCATTGGAGAATGGAGCATTAAAGATCCTATTGGCGGTTGCAGCTACCCTTAGATTGTGACCCGCGGTTTCGTCAGTTTGTATTCGAAACCGCACCTAGGAAAAGTCCATGATCATACCGGTTACTTTACGCATTTATTTATTTTGTGCTTGTATTTATTTTATATGATACGATAGATGCATGACTAGGCACGATCTAGATAAATGTGTAGGATGTATGTCTATAGAGATAGATATATTTGATGAGACCGTAATTAAAATTAATTAAGTGAATTAATTTACGTAAATACTTCCACAACAAAAATCAAGTCGAAAAATTGTCTCCCAATATTATAGCGACGGTGAAGAGCCTTTGTTTGGATCCAACTGATCGGCCCTCGTCGGGAGTTGACCTACCACGGGTATATCGTCGTTATTGAGATATGATCGTATGAGATCTCGCGAATATTGGGTTATGACTTGACTAGAGTATTGCGGTGATTGGCCCTCGTCAGGACCGTTTTATTCTAGAGGCAAGGGGTTGACTACCACATAAAGATGTGAATTGTCAAAGAGTTGACTAGTCAACCACCAAGAGTCACATAGAGATGTGATTGGTAAGAGTTACATACCTTTCGAATTATTCCGGTTGATCGGCCCTCGTCGGGAATCGGGGTAACCAGATGGGATCTTGGCCACTAAAGAATTTTGAAAGATTCTTGAAAGTCAATTGGGAGTAGTTGACTAGTGGGAGCAAAATCATAAATCAAAAGACCATTTTTGATTTTGCGTGTATAGACAACAACACTCTTTTATTTTCATTTTTATGTTGTAGTTTTAGCAAACTTTATATTTATGTTTTATTCTCGATTAGTAAAACCAAATTATGACTATTAATTTTGAGAAACGTTCTCAAATATGGTTGAGTAATTTTAATCCTTTTAAAATAAGCAATGGCATGAGCAATCCCGTTATAGTAGTTAGAGACAAGGAGATTACATAATTGATGCAATGCTCCGAGACTTTAATTATTAATGAAAGCGGAAGCTCATGATATGATTAAATCATTTGAAATAAGTTTCAACGAATTAGTCATATATTGGATACGATCCAAGATGATCATTCAGTCATACGATGACAATTAATTCAAACGTTGGATAAGAATGACCACATCGAATTTTGGAAAGGTTGTTTTCAAAATTGTAAGATTTAAGTATCGACTTAATTCTATCATTGCTTAAAGATTAATTAAATAGTCAATGTTTTGAATACGATTCAAAAGGTTAAATAAACTATTTAATAAACTTTAGATTTTCTTTATGAAAGGAAATTGAAAACATAGCTCTTGTGATCTTTCTTAAATCTTATGAAGACTACAATAAGAAACATTTCTCAAGTGCTTAAAGGATTAAAAAGGGAAAAGTTAGGGCATGTGCTTAAATAGAGAACTTATTGAAGTTTCTGTTCTAGGCAAGTAAGTTGAGATAAATCTATCTAAGTTCAAGTCAACTCTTAGATATATGATATCTTGCGAGTATGATTAAATTAGAAAGATTAAATACAGATATGGAAGGTGAAGCAAACGTTGTGACACTTTCTGGATCTAGTAAACTGATAAGGGAACTAAATAAATGTTATTATGTTCCGGTTCTTATGAAGGACACAAGTTCAGTTATTTGTTAGGATTTAGTAGACACATTCAATTGTAAAGAATAAATATTATTCCGATAAAGTTGGAAGGTCACTGAATCTAACATACTAGATTGATGTCACTATATAGTTGATATATGTGATGAGATCTCAACTAAATATTTGTATGGTTATTATCCTTGATTTGTGGTTACTCTAGACATAGTCTCTCCGGAAGGGAAGCGTGTAATTAAACGTCATTCCGATGATGTTGAACCATATGATTATGAATCATGTGGGTTATACGTATCTTATCCAAAGAGGACTAAAATACCCTTTTATGAAAAGGTTATAAAATCTAGAAAAATTGTCTAAAGCTTAAACATACCGATGTTTGTTGGCTTATGACAATTAATGCTACAAATAATTGTTTGTTAATCTCTATGACTATTTTTAGAAATAGTTGAATGTACTTATTGAAGTACGACAATTCGGAAAGCCCGAAAAGTTTGAGCTAGTACGAATATGAGATTGACGAGCTACTTAGGAATTAATCTTCAATTGGATTGAAGTAATTAATACCTGAAGAGTGTTTCAGAAGTCGTCTGAAAAGAATAAGATTCTCCCTTGAAGGATACCATCTTTGGGATACGCAAACTAGATTGTGTTCCCAAAATGGAAATAACACTTTATATGATAAAGGTGCGACACAAGCCATGCGATGTATCCCTTACCCGTTTCGGGATAGTGCCCTTATACTTAACCTAGTTCCAAAGAATAAAGGTTGAATAAATTCCATATTAGATATGGAGGAGGATTATGTCGAATCTATCTTAACCGATGATTTGAAGTTGTCATAGGCAAAGTCAGAAAGGCTTGGAGCCTAGTACGACATATGCAACTTTGTGGAATATCTTAGCAAGTACGCTTGATATTATTTACTTGTCCGCGGAGCAAAATGTTTGTCTCCAAACATGTTGTCTTCTAAAGGAAGTGTTTCTTCCAAAAGAAACAGTGGGAGTGAATCAGATCTCAAAAGAGTTTGAGAACCACAAAGATATATTCAACCAATGGAACATGAGCAGACGCCACATAGCGATGAGGTGTACATCACTGCTCAGTGCACACAAAAGTTCTGCAAGTCTGTGGATAACCTCAAGCCTGAAAAGGCTGCCGGTATGTTCATCTTGAAGAATGAACATCTCACGACTTATGAAAGAATGTTTGAAAGGCAGGTTTGAGAGATATGGCCAGGAGCCATAAAATCAATTAGATTCCATTAGTGACAACCAGGTTGTGAACCTAGTCTGTCTTACCTAAAGGGAATGTCCCTGAAAGGCTGACATGGATAGTAATATGATTACCATAAGGCTATAGTGACGGCTGAAGGGTATGAGGTGTAAACCTTGTAATTACCTTTATGCTGCCAGCTGAGCCCAGTTCTATTCAGATGATACTTGTTATAACTTTGTATCATGACTATATGATAGTGTTGAAGACGTTGGGCAGACAGCTCGATGTTCATAGACGATAACATGATATGTAAGCCCATGAGATCCATTTGTGGACTCAAACAAGTTTCTCTAGAAAATTTCTTTGTTTGATAATCAAAGGAGTTTGATTTAGTCAAAAGAAGGATATGCCTAATGTGCAAGATGGGTAGTGGGAGTGTGTTACGATTTTTGAGTAAGGTATTGGATATCTCTCTCAAGAATTAATACCCCATGTCACAGTCAATTAATGTTTGGTAGTTCAAGGTCTTTTACGAAAGCACTTGGATTAGCAGTTCTTATTTTAGAAATAAGAATCTATAGTGATAGATTTAACTGCTATTAGATTATTGTTTACCTATATAGATGTGATGCTAAAAGGAGTTTAGCATAGATCGCGACGGGGATACTGCTAGCCAGTGTTCTCAAGATCTATCTATGTTAGGATGTTCGTCCTAAAGATGAGGTGAAAGATGATGTTTATGGAAGGTTTCCTTCGCTCCTGCGATAGGAACCATCATAAAGGAAATGCCGGATGTTCATAGTTCATGAAGAGTCATGAGCAAGTATGAAAGTAAATCTGGTAAATGTCGAGAATATCCTTAAATAAGTTAAGGAAGAATTCCTGGTTTATCGAAACTTGGAGTTAGATAAATATAGTTAAACAGATGTATATCCTGAGTCTTATGAAGGCGAGTGGGAGCTACGGTCTGGGTTTGCAGTCACTTTGAATAAGTGATACAGTGAGCTGGAAATGTTCTAGCCTATGGGTCACTGTAAACTCTACAACTTAGCCAAAACACAGTATTGCCTTGGAGGCACAGCGGGAGCAGTACATGGATCTAGAAGGTTCATTCCTGAACCTTGTACGGTTCTTCCACCTTTTCTATATAGCTGATATAGTAAGTGGATTCATTGCTTGAAGCAAGGACCAGGGTCTCGTCAGAGATTCGTGTGTGTGTTGAGGCGGTTCCTTTTGACTTGGTTATTTGGAACGTGATATGAAGATAGTCTGAGTCCCCACGGATAGCGATCCGTTTATGGCTAGGGCTAGTTGCGAGTATTGCATGAGATTCTTGTGTTTCAACTTGGTCTTGTGTGTGCGAGTGATTGGTCTTAGGCCAAGTGGGAGATTGTTGGAATAGTGTCCTTGTTAAGGGTCAAATTGTAGTGTTTTTAAGGATATATTTCACCTCAATTTCCCCCATATACGTATGATTTTCATAGAATTCGAGGTTTATAGTGAAATATTGAGTGAATGGTGATTTAAAGAGTTAAATATGAAAACGTATCAATTTATACGATTATTTGATTGTTTTATATGGTTTTGGATATTGTTACGTTTTTGTGGTGTTTGGATGCAATGTAGATACATGTTTTTGACTTGGAAGAGGATAAAGATGGAGATAAAGCTTGGAATGAAGCATTCAAGCAGCCGAACTTCCGATGCAGTTCTTGATATGATATACACTGATTTGACTCTCGACCTCAAGAGAAGATTTGTAGGTCTTGAAGAGAGGATTCTACAGGATTTTGAATCACTTCATTCCGACTTATGAGGCCCGAGATATGAGCATTACAAGTTTGGATGCTGTTGCTAAAACTAGTGGAAAATCCCGAAAACGACTCGGGATACGACGGGCTAATCAAAAAGGCGTTTTCTGAAGAAGAGTCCTTAATGAAAGTTGTAGAGTTTTCCGAGAGCTTTTTTATGACATTCGGATCATAATTTTTGGAGGTCTACAACTCAAGATATGAATTTTAGAAGTTTTATTCCAATAAAAAAGGAAATTGCAGCCGACATGCAAGCAAAACCCTAATAATCTAATTAATATTCCAGCCGCAATTATTTACTGTAGCAACCGACCTATACCTCTATTTAAACAGCCTGCATGCAACCCTAAATAATACACAATAATTCACACAATATTTCCTGCGGCATTCATACAGCAGCAGCGGCAAGTCTGTGAGGCTTCAAGGCCGGTCACCCGAGCCTTGTGCTCGGGTGATCCGGGGTTAGATTAGATGTAGTTTCTTCCGTTTATTTCGTTGTTGATCCGTGGAGTTCATCCAATGTACCAAAACTATGTGAGTTTAATCTTTTAATTTATTCAGTCCTTTATTTATTTTCATGATGTTTAATTTGTTTTGTATTCTTTCTATGATCTTTGATGCTACTATGTGAATTACATCGGAAGATTGTTTGCTATTGATACGTTTACAAAATACGGAAGTTGAGTAGACTAGATCACCGTAGAAAGATGAGATCTTTAGCCGTTAATTAGTGACAGATTAATGAGTTAATTATCTAGGTTGTTAGATTCGATTATACGAGAGTAATTTGAATCTACACCGAGTTTTGTATTGAAAATCAGTCTCAACATTCGGAAGATGAGAGATTGATAAATTGGATTTACTAAGGAATTAGGAATCCGTAGCTTGAGATTAAATTCACTAAGGAATTAGGGGTTTATGTCTCGTGATAAGGTGAAACCACAAACTGAATTAAAATCATAAATTGAACTAGGATTGAGATCACATAGGTTTGTACATTATTTGATCCCATGTCTTTAGATTAGATTGTTTATTTTATTCCTTAGGTTAGATTATTTGAATTATTTTCTGTTTTTACGTTTTGTCTTCCGTTTCTTGAGTAGCAATTGAGAGAATTAGTGAGATTAGATCCTTCATCCCTTTTCCCTGTGGATCGACCCTGTACTTACCCTACTATGCTATCAACTACCCGATATTTGGTCGGTTAGGAGTTAGTTTGCATGTTAAGTATAGGTTTATAAATTTTCTTTTGTTTTTATGATGCAAAATCCTCCCAACAGTCCTAAACCCAATCGGGTTGGACCGGATCCGACCGGGTCGGATCATTTCTACTATTTCTTTATGTTTATACATATATAAAATGGCTTTTCTGTTGTCATATATATGTTCTTTTAAAGAACCAATTATGAATTGTTATATGATAATGTCCTTAGTGTTAAACTGTGATAGAGAAACCATGATAGGCGATTATGGTTGATGAGATCTCTAATCACTTTAATAAGTTTGATACTTAAATGTCTCTAGGCTGATGTACTATCAAACAGGGCATTGATAGTATGAACAGGCTAGCACGTATTAGATGTCTTCTGTCTTTAGGGCAGGGATAGATCTCGTCTATCGAAGTGTAGAGACACTTGGACTGTACGTGGACGTGTATTAGAGAATGCGTACGTTAGACTGACCCACTTACACGGATAAGTGTCACACTATGTGGCGGTTGTGTAATTATCCTTAAGACCGGAGTCTTCATGGCATCACGGTGTGGATTGTCATGCTTTGACACTATTGAGGTTTCCCCTAGCCACGGGCGATCATGCGGTAGTGATTGGGTATGATACTTTGAAGCATGCGGAGTATACATGATTGGTCGTCCGGGAATCGCGTATCCTATGATTGGGATCGAATATCCGAAATGGCCTTCTTATAAGGGATGTCTAGCTCTCGTGAATCTTTGCAAAGTGGGAGTAAATGTGTTACTTCGAGAGAGCTTGATATCCAGATTATAAGATACGGTCGTTGATGTTTTGACACTCGACTAACGACCGTATGGATATTATTACAGCGATAGGATTGTAAGTTACACGGTAACTGTTTCACATGAAAGGTAGTAGTCATTGCATTTGACTCTTCCGATGATTGGGGTCACGGTGTGTTGCTAGACGCTATCCCGTGATCGTTAGGCATGAAGGGCATTTTCGTAAATTGCACTTTGTGTCTACGGCCAACATATTCGGAAGCCTATCGGGTCACACACATATGAACATCTAGCCGGATTAAAATGTGGTTATAGATGATAACCGAATAAGGAAAGTTTATCTCGAACTATAAAGGTTATAGTGGTAAATTAATATGGTGGTATTTATTTATTATGAATAAATTAAATACAAGATATTAATTAAGTTGATTAATTAAATACACTTATATTGATAAGTGGCGCCACATATGTGTATAAGTGATACACTTGGATTGTGCAATTTAATTAATGGTATTACCATATATTAATATTAGATATTAATATTTATATATATACATATGCTACCAGCGTGTGGTGCAACATGCATGTGCATAGTTGTTTCCATAATATATATATATAAATGGATTTATATGTGTAATATATATGTGATATATACACATGTGTAAATTGATTTATGGTAATAAAATAAAGATAGTCAATATTAGATATTGACAATATCTTGGGAATATTCAATATAAGATATTGACAATATCCTAGATTTATTTAATATGAGATATTATAATAAATGAGATAAATCAATCAATTATATTTTCCTTATTTTATTGGGAAAAGATTTTCTTCTCTTCTACACTATATGGGGCGCCACTTTCATTATAAATAGAAGGTGGGTGTCAAGCTCTTTTGTACATCATAATTCCAAGAGCTAATAGTTCTTGTGTAAAATTGGAGAGCATCCTCTAGAGAGTTGGAGAGAGGGGAAAAAGGCCGGTCTAGCAACCGGAGTTTTCCAATAGCAATCCATGATGGGATTCCGCCGGGCTGTTCGTGTGGACTAGCGGTAGAGGCCGAACACTTGGGCGGCTCTATGCAGAACTACTCTCCTTAGACGGTCAAAGCGTCGATCTTTTAGATCAACCAAGGTAACCACCGTCTACTATCTATTTGTTTATTGCTTAAACGAAGTCGATCTTGGGTAAAAGGAAATCAAAATTTTAAATTCCGCTGCGTTCCCGCGTAGATTTCCTAACAGGATAGTGGGAGTGTGTTATGATTTTTGAGTGAGGTATTAAATATCTCTCTCGGGAATTGCCACCCCATGTCACAGTCAATTAATGTTTGGTAGTTCAAGGTCTTTACGAAAGCACTTGGATTAGCAGTTCTTGTTTTAGAAATTAGAATCTATAGTGATAGATTTAACTACTGTTAGATTATAGTTTACCTATATAGATGTTATGCTAAAAGAGTTTAGCATAGATCACGACGGGGATACTGCTAGCCGGTGTTCTCAAGATCTATCTATGTTAGGACGTTAGTCCTAAAGGTAAGGTGAAAGATGATGCTTATGAAAGGTTTCCTTTGCTACTGCGATAGGAACCATCATAAAGGTAATGCCGGATATAAAAGTCCATGAAGAGTCATTCGCAAGTATGAAAGTAAATCTGGTGAATGTCGAGAATATCCTTAAACAAGTTAAGGAAGAGTTCCTAGTTTATCAAAACTTGAAAGCGAATAAATATAGTTATACAGACGTATATCCTGAGTCTTACGAAGGCGAGTGGGAGCTACAGTCTGGGTTTGCAATCACTTTGATTAAGTGATACAGTGAGCTGAAAATGTTCTTAGCTATGGGTCACTGTAAATTCTACAACCAGGCCAAAACACAGTAGTGCCTTAGAGGCGCAGCGGGAGTAGTACATGAGTCTTTGAGGTTCATTCTTGAACCTTGTACGGTTCTTCCACCATTTCTATATGGCTGATATAGTAAGTGGATTCATTGCTTGAAGCAAGGACCAGGGTCTAGTCGGATATTCGTGTATGTGTTGAGGCGGTTCCTTTGACTTGGTCATTTGGAGCATGGTATGAAGATAGTCTGAGTCCCCACGCATAGCGATCCATTCATGGGTAGAGTTGGTTGCTAGTATTGCATGAGATTCTTGTGTTTCAACTTGGTCTTGTGACTGCGAGTGATTGGTTTTAGGCCAAGTGGGAGATTGTTGAAATAGTGTCCTAAACCCAATCGGGTTGGACCGGATCTGACCGGATCGGATCATTTCTACTATTTCTTTATGTTTATGCATATATTAAATGGCTTTTGTGTTGTCATATAAATGTTCTTTTAAAGGACCAATTGTGAATTGTTATATGATAACGTCCTTAGTATTAAACTGTGATAGAGAAACCATGATAGGCGATTATGGTTGATGAGATCTCTAATCACTTTAATAAGTTTGATACTTAAATGTCTCTAGGCTGATGTACTATTAAACAGGGCATCGATAGTATAAACAGACTAGCACGTATTAGATATCTTCTGTCTTTAAGGGCAGGGATAGATCTCGTCTATCGAAGTGTAGAGACACTTGGACTGTACGTGGACGTGTATTAGAGAATGCGTACGTTAGACTGACCCACTTACACGGATAAGTGTCACACTATGTGGCGGTTGTGTAATTATCCTTAAGACCGGAGTCTTCATGGCATCACGGTGTGGATTGTCATGCTTTGACACTATTGAGGTTTCCCCTAGCCACGGGGCGATCATGCGGTAGTGATTGGGTATGATATTGAAGCATGCGGAATATACACGATTGGTCGTCTGGGAATCGCGTATCCTATGATTGGGATCGAATATCCGAAATGGCCTTCTTATAAGCAATGTCTTACTCTCGTGAATCTTTGCAAAGTGGAAGTAATGAGTTACTTCGAGAGAGCTTGATATCTAGATTATAAGATACGGTCGTTGATGTTTTGACACTCGACTAATGACCGTATGGATATTATTACAGCGATAGTATTGTAAGTTACACGGTAACTGTTTCACATGAAAGGTAGTAGTCATTGCATTTGACTCGTCCGATGATTGGGGGTCACGGTGTGTTGCTAGACGCTATCCCGTGATCGTTAGGCATGGAGGGCATTTTCGTAATTTGCACTTTGTGTCTACGGCCAACATATTCGGAAGCCTATCGGGTCACACACATATGAACATCTAGCCGGATTAAAATGTGGTTATAGATGATAACCAAATAAGGAAAGTTTTATCTCACGACTATAAAGGTTATAGTGGTAAATTAATATGGTGGTATTTATTTATTATGAATAAATTAAATACAAGATATTAATAATATTATATTAATTAAAGAATATTCCGGATGCCAATTTATTGGCATATGGGCGTAACTTATTAGTGTATAAGATACATTTGGATTATACAATTTAATTAATGATATTACCATATATATATATATATATATATATATATATATATATATATATATATATATATATATATATATATATATATATATATATATATATATATATATGCTTGCATGCGTGTGTTGTACATATATATAAGATATACACTTTCACACTTGTAATTGCTATATATTTATATATAGATTTATTTGTGTAGTATATATGTGATATATACACACAAGTGTAAATTGATTTATGTTAATATAATAAAGATAGTCAATATTAGATATTGACAATATCTTGGAAATATTCAATATAAGATAGATTTATTTAATATAAGATATTATAATAAATGAGATAAATCAATCAATTATATTTTCCTTATTTTATTGGGAAAATGTTTTCGTCTCCTCCACACCATATGTGGCGCCACCTTTTACTATAAATAAGAGGTGGGTGTCAAGCTCTTTTGTACATCACAATTCCAATAACTAATAGTTCTTGTGTAAAATAGAGAGCATCCTATAGAGAGTTGGAGAGAGGGGAAAAAGACCGGTCTAGCAACCGGAGTTTTCTAATAGCAATCCATGATGGGATTCCGGCGGGTGTTCGTGTGGACTAGCGGTAGAAGCCGAACACTTGGGCGGCTCTAGGCAGAACTACTCTCCATAGACGGTCAAAGCGTCGATCTTTTAGATCAAACAAGGTAACACCGTCTTAAGCTTATTTGTTTATTGCTTAAACGAAGTCGATCTTGGGTAAAAGGATATCAAATTTTTGAATTCCGCTGCGTTCCCGTGTAGATTTCCTAACAGTTGCCGGAGCGCCGACTCCCATTCTTTTCTGGCCGATCGAACTACTTTTCCCAATAAAGTAACGACTCGAAATTCGTGCAATAGTTAATTAATTACATCAATTAAATACGAATTAAATCAACTAAAAATCATAACTTTAGCCTAACTCATCAATTATATAATCCTTACCTCTAACGGATGTCAACTGCGAAACGGATCGGATCTGAAAAGGCCTGAACGATAGGTCTCCTATGAAACGCCGAATCACATGGTTGATCTCCTCACGGTTTGTTCTTGATTTGGATCAAAAACGGTGTACCTGCTAATGACTAGACCACACACTTTTCTCCCTATTTTCTACTCAGCACTCGGCGGCTGGTTTTCCTTTATTCACGTGTGTACCCTAGTGGTAATTTTTTTTTTTTTTTTCACTAAAACGAAAGGTTGGGGGAAGGGGGAATCGAACCCGGGTCTCCTACCACTGGAGCCCGGGTATAAACCATTAGGCTATGGGCACTTGCCCACCCTAGTGGTAATTATCCATTTTATTTTCTATTATCTATATTTTTTTTTTTTTTTGATAAATAAGAATAATTCATTAAAGTTTACTACACATAGTCAAAAAAATGACTTAAATAATAAAAACAGAGTTTTACACGCAATGATCCGATGTTGTTTACGGAAATAGGGGAAAATGAATTTCAAACAATTTTATTCAACACCTAACAACACATATTTTGTAGGGCCATGTATACCTAGGGGTCAAAATATAGGCCTTTGTTGTCCATGTGAATGGCCAGCCCTAATTAGCATTAACTTTCTTGATCGTGTCAATGATTAAACACATCATACTTCATTGTATACTGATAGTACATCAATGATTATATTATGATCAATATGATTATTTACATCAATGATTATGAATGATATGAATTTTACTGTAAGCAATGATAATTCAAATGTATAATCACATTAATTTAGTTTATTTTATACACTAATACATACTAACTGATCCACTATTTTTTTTTAAATTGTCTTTTAACCCATAATCCTAATTGAATTTTTAAAATTAATACTTATAATACAACTCGTGTCACAAAACTCGTGCTACTCATTAAAGGTACATTACCAAAGTTTAATTTATGCTCCAAGGTAGATTTAGTGTGCACCACATACACTTTAAATAAATAAAAAATGTTGCCTTTTTCTTTCGAGTTCATCCAGTTTCCTTTTTCTTTTTTGAAAGCAGTGTATCCACTACCACAAACAATAATTTGTCGGTCAATTAAAAGGACCTCCAATTATCTCCACTACCACAAACTATAATTTGCATGAAAAAAAAAAAAAAAACTGATGACACACGTGGATGCATAGAATTCTTCTAAGAATACAAGAAATGTGTGACTTTAGGATTTTTTTAATACGGGTTAAAAAAAAATAGATTTTTTTTCTCTTCGCGAGCGTTTGAATGTTTAGCTGTACACATCCTCTTACGGGTGTACAATCCTCTTACGGGTTTAGCTCAAATATATATACAGTAGATCAATATAAATAATTATTACTGAATCGGTTTCATATGTAAATAAACTTGTATTTAAACAAATTTATTCACGGAGTTTTTAGTGGATCAACTGCTCCGTAGCGCCTGGGAAAAAAATGCCATATGCAGATAATGATGAGCCATAAGACTAAATTACCTGGGATGCCTGTGCCCATAAGAAATCGCGGAGCCATCCATTAATAGTAATAGAACTCTGCGCAAAGTTCCCTCCCGTGATATGAGTTATTACCCCCTGATCGCTTATACTGCCCCAAACATCTGATTAGCTTACCGAAGTGGCTTAACGAAGGCTCACCGTTCGCCGAACAGCCAGGGCGAAGGAAGACCGATAAGACAGGTACTAGCTATAGATATTTAAATAAACATAGCGCTAACCCTCTTAAAGCTGCTTTTTCTTCCTTCTTAGCCCGGGCACTGTCCCCCTCCCATTGTATTAATAAAGCTAGTGAACAAAGTGCTTTCCATTGCTCGCACTCCCACTGATTGTTCCTTTCCTCCTGACCGATAACTCAGCGCGCACAGAGCTACTCACTCAACAGTCACTACTTGCAGCCACCCCTGATCCACATGAGACAGTGTGAAAATTTTCACATCTTCATAAGACGGTTTCGATATTTTGAATAGATTTCTCTTTCCATTTTTTTTTATATATATATTTTTTTTATTTTTTAAGTTTCGAGGTTTTCTTTGGCTTTAAAAAAGGAAATCGACGGTGCGAAGGTTGGAGCAAAATTTGTTTGTAGAAAGAGCAAGTTTCCCCGTAGCCTTGAGACTGTTTTCCATGGGAAGTTATTGTTTGGTGTTTCCACACGGTGTGGATACACCGTGTGGCAGTCCCCAGACCACACAGTTTTATTCTGTATTTAAACTGTGTGCTTATGATCGTTTCACCTGTCACTTCACCTCAAAATCCTCACCACGTACACAATAACTTCCCGTTTCCCACCTTCGCGAGTTTTGAGAATTCTAGCGTCTTAGTTGATCTAACCTTGATAGTTTATGGGTTTTCGGTTTCCGTAAGTTTCGCCGATCTCGCCTCAACAGGTTCTTCTCCCACGGCCGTGAGTTTCCTAAGATACGACAACGAGTTTTGATGGGTACAGAGTAAAATTAAAACAAAGCCTTTTTTTTACTGATAAAATTAATTTACATACATATGTGACATATTTCAAATAACATTCAAGGAAAACAATGTCTAAATTATTATAATAGTATCTAATAACGTATTATAAATGACAAAAACAACAAAATTATTGAATCAGAAGCGGGAACACAGCAATATCAGAAACAAAATAGTACAAACAGATACAAAACAACGTAACCGTAACATGCAACATCATAAGATAACAAGCAAACAATATGATCAAGAAAAATGAATTCTCCGTGCATTTTTGGATGCAAAATCGTCAATAATAGTTTCAATTATTCCATATTGTCCAACATATCATTCTGTTAATGGACCGTGGGCGGTCGACTGAGGTATGTTATCCATTATTATCATAGCATTACAAGGGTTTAATGGTAAATGGAAAATGCATATATTATTACCCAAAAAATGTCAAAAGCAAGAATCGGATTCACATTAAGTTACTGGCCGGATATCCATCAAAATAACTTATAGTATTGTTAAAGCATGCCATTTTGGGCATTCTTAAATGATAGGCGCTGAGCGGTCGCCTATCTCGCTCGGGTCCAGAGCCACCGTATAAAGATTACCTGTTGTATTATGATGTGGCGTGAATTATCAGGGTGACGGTAACGGCTGAGCCGTGTGGATATCTGGCTATTTATATGAGATTTCTCTGGTGAGATGGGTGGTGATAGCAGTGGTTGATATGAAAAATATATGATGTTCCCGGTAGCGGGTTCAAACAGTATGAATGCAGACTCAGACTCGACAAATTGACAGGGCTTGGCATGCTTTCATTCATTATCCTGTCTTTTATGATTTACACAATGCTCCTATGTATAGGCGTCGAACTAATTATAATTACGCTAATGACGACAAAACTTAATGAAGTACAATTAGATCTAAGTATAATCCTAGGCTGAGGGGTGATGGCTTGTCCCGAGGTCGTCAATCCTTATGTGAGTTCATAGGTGGGCTTGTCGTTCCGAGTAGGTTGATTCTCGGTTTGGGAGTTGAGTCCGGCCTGTAACTGATGAGTTAAGAGGTTGTGCGTGGGGGTGGCCCCCTGGCTATCAAGGTCCGGACTTGGCCCGAAGTGACACTGAGGCGAACGATGAGCTCGCCAGCCTGCGACTTGAACCCATCATGGCAGCAAGCGGGTTGAGGATGAAGCTGGCGTAAATGCTGATGATGTGACATTTTATCGGATCAGACCCGGGTCCATGAGACCGTACGCGGGTTCCCCAAATCAATGGCCCCTTACTCCGTGCCTTGCCGACTTTCTCCAAAGGAGTAAGTGTAAGGCAGGGAGTAGAGTTTGTTAGCGCTTTTGACGATGATATGTCTCGACCGTTTCTCGAGCAGGGGTTTGGTGCCGACCTTAGTCCCGTCGGGCTTGTAATCGAATCCAGGAAGATAAGGCATGAAATGCTATTCTATGATGTGGACAGGCTTAGAGCCGAGATTGACTAAGTATTCATGGCAGTTAGAGGCGTAACCTCGATTTTGCAAGGGACTTGATGGCTGACATGATGGGCAGCGGTTGCTGATTGGTTTGCAACGCTTCGTTCATCGTGCCTCATGATTACTTTTGAACTTTGAATTTTCAGACACGACGGTTCAGTTTCCCGCCATCGGTACAGTCTATAAATAGAGGGCTACACCTTCATTCATATACTTTTGTGAAAACTTTTCAGCATATTTTTCCGGTGAGTTAGCGATTTCTGGCGAAGGTTTAAGCGTTCGACGGTGATTTCCGGCTGCTTCTTCAAGCAAAAATCCGTAGGCAACCACTCTTTGCTCCATTTACAGGTAATCCTTCAATGATTCGATCGCCCTTTAGACGATATATGCATCATAGCTAGCCTCTATGTGAATTTCTGTTTGAATTTCACAAACCCTTGGGGAATTTTTGCTCTGAAGCCTTTTTTTTTCATACCATTGTTCGTAGATTTTTTGCTCTTGTTGCCATGTATTCCCTTTTGTTTATTCTTGGGTATTTGGCGCTTTTGATCTTGTTTGCATGCAATTTGTAGCTTCTAGTATGTTTTTCTTTTTCCGATAAGGACATAGGGGGGGCAATGTGTCGAGATTTTGAAACGTATTCATCGATCTCGGCCCGGCTTCATAGTTTGGGCGATAACTAATCCACATCACCCTTATACTTTCAGGATATCTTTTGAGTCGGCTACCGAGAGTGACATTGTTTCAGGCGGCTATAAAACTGGAGGTGAGGCTGAGGAAACCTCATCGCAGCAGGATCAGACCGAGCAAGATCAACCCGCTATAAGAGTAAGGGTGAGCGATCGAGGTAGAGTCGCTGTCAATAAACCCACTGCGGCAGACAAATGGAAAGGCAAAGAGAAGGAAAAAGAGCAAGCCCCTGCGAAAACTTGCTCTGCCGCTACCCTTCGAGAGCTTGCGGATCAAAAAGCCTTTGATAAGGAGGTTGAGCGACTGTGGAAGACTTTCAAAGACAACCATGAGTATACGAATTCGCTGACGGCCTTTGACATCCCGCACAGTTATAGGTTTACCCGATTCGAGAAAGATGAAGATCGGAATTTGACTAAGGCCTGCGGTCACGATTCCAAGGACTTTATATGGCTTCACTACGACCATTTTATCACCGGCCTTCGGCCCCCGTTTGATCCGTTTTTCTTTGAGTTCCTGTGGGAGTTTAACGCCTTGCCTTGTGATCTCACTTTAGGAACAGTGAGAGTTGTCATGGCGTTTATCGTGATATGCAGATTTTTGGGTAAAGAGCCTACCATGCCGGTGTTGTTTAAATTTTACTCCTTCTCAAGGCGCGGGATAGACGGTCAGCTCACTCCCCGCAAACTCAAGTGTCATCTACTCTTCGATCTTCCCGATTGGGTGAACTCGTGGAATGCAAGATGCATGCGGGTTGAGTCATCGGTGGGTTGGCCCTTTCCTCACTATGCCACCAACACAACCAAAAAAGCCAAGGATCTGGAAGTGGGTAAGCCTAATGAGGACGAAGCAAAGTTCATCAAGGAGCTCTATAAAATTTTGGGCTATGACACCAAGAGCGGTGCTCAAAAACAGACTTTTAATTGGAGCCGCCTTTTAGAGGTCACCGAGGGGTATTACCGAGCAGTTGGGATATCGGGATCAGATGTTGGAGATCCTTTAGTCAACGTGGTACCTGTTGACTGTGACCCGGCTTGGATTGGGGATTGTCATATTAACATATGCCTTCCTTTTGTTTGTGGGGTTTTCCAAGGGGATCCTAGCCGTAGACCTTCGAGTAAAATTTTACTTTCTGCTTTGCTATTATTCATTTGCTTAATGCCTTTTATGTATGTATTTTGGACTTAAGCAATCTTAATTTTTGCAGCGATGATAAACCCCACAAATCAAATGAACGACGTCATTGCCAAAAAGAGCCGCGGCTGTGGCTACAGAAAAAGAGCTCAAGGCCATTCAGAAGACTGTTTTGCCAATGGTTGATGAATAAACTGCTACTGGCGAGGCTAATTTGGAGACGCAAGCTCAGCCCTCAGTTCCCCGAGCTCGTGAGAAGGGGATAGTAATAAGATCTTCAACTGTTGAGAAGCGGGCTCGTGAAGCCGCTATTGAGAAGCCTGTGAAGCGGAAGATGGTGAAGCCGCTGGTGCCTCGGGGACAATTGTTCTGGATAGCCCTGAGAAAGGTGATGAACCGACATACCCTTCTGCCCTGAAGAAAGCCCGGCTCAAAGAGGGCCAACCCTCCAAATCTTTTGCTCCCCTGCTGACCAGACTGCGATTCCTGACCTCTAGGGAACGAGCGGTAAAGGTAAGGATGTAGTTTATTTTAGCCCTACTCAACCACCTATGATGTAGCAGCATGCTCATCGGAAAGTGGAGATTGCAGGTTGGTCTTCCCCTGATTTTCAAAGGCCCACAAATAAGGCCGATGCCATTCTTCTCGGCAATGCCATTGCTCAGTGACGAGACTCCACAATCTTCCATTGCCTCGACCTGATGAGGTACGGAAGGAGATTGGTTGTGGCATCACGGATCGGATTTACAGGGCCGATAAGGTGGATCCCCGGGATGGCCTCATGGAATCGATCGATGACCTACCCGGGGTCACTAGAGAGGCTCTTTGCGTAGTAAGATTTACTTTTACTTTGCCCTAGTATTTTCCTCTGCTTTGTTTCCATACTTTTTAACTTGTGTTGATTTCAGCTGGCTACCGTCGTGAAACAAGCCGGTAGGATGTGTAAGAAGGAAGCTTAGAGGATAATTTAGGCCATTGGTCAGGTGAAGAAACTAGAGGCCAATCTTGATCACACTGTTATGGAGCTTGGAGCCACTAATAGTCGCCTCATTGAGTTGGAGAAATAGGCAGCTGAGGAGAAAGTGGCCCTTGAGATAGAAATGACGAAGTTGAGGACTCTCCGTGTGCAAGATGAAGCCGAGGACTTTCAAGATAAAATTTTCCGAGCCAAGCTAGCGTGGAAGGACGATCAAGAGAAAACCGTTTCGCTGAAGAAGGAGTTCGAGGCTTATAAGGCCGCTGAAGCTGCGAGGGTGGAGGCTATGAAACGTCAAGCCGTCACCGATTTCAAGAACTCTGCCGGGTACAAGAAACGCTTAATGATTTAAGCCTTGAGTCCTTTGACATCGGCATCTATCATATTGCCCGTTGCGTCAAGTCCATTCAAAGGGAGGCGGCTCCGAGATTGAAGGTGTTCCAAGAGTGGCTTGGCACTGATCCTTATGTTCCAATCCTTCTTGCCTTACATGCCGAATTCCCCTTTTTCTGATGAAGAGGTTAAGGGCTTCAATGACGACCAGCGAGCTTTAGAGTGGAACCCTCCACCCCGGGCCCCAATGAATCTGTGAGATATGATTGAAGAAGCTGCTCGAGTGGAGGAGCCCGACTTGGAGATTGAGCCCGCCACTGTGTCGGAGACTGAAATGCATGTGAACTTACTGGTGCAAGCTCCGAGTTTGCATGGCCCATCTGACCTTCTTGCTCAGCCTTAGCTTCATTTTGTTGTATTTCTTTTCAATTCATTGCAATAATTTGTAAAAACTTTGATGATTTCGCTTTGTATTTGTCTTTTGACAGCTATGTTTGAATCCGTTGTTTAAACTTTTCATGTAATCAAATTTGTTTGAAAAATCCTGGTATTTGCTTGAATTTGTTTTTCGATTTGAACCGGGGGTACCTGGCCCCCTTATCTACGGCGGGCTTCAAATGAGTGAACCTGTCGCGTATAAACTCTAACTCGTGAATCAAAAATATATCCGGCTCCCTTATCCGCGACGGTCTCCAAATGAGTGAACGTATCAAGGCCTTTTGAGAGCACTAAAGTGTATGAGTTAACTTCTTGAATATCCTATTTCGAGCGTGACTTTCCGGCCCCGTGGGTCTTGGTCGAAATTACTTGATTTACATCATTTAATTCCCTCAAAAATGTAAGAGTCTTGCCCTGACAGGCCTCTTTATAACTGCTACCTCGATAACGGTAACCTTTATTGTCGCGTCAGTAACCGACCGAGCATTTACAGAAGCTAGGCCATCTCTTATACGTTTTTGGAGTTTTGAATTTGAAAAGAGTCATCCCTCTTCATTGGATTAACCTAATCTGGACCGTAGGTCCTCCTGGTTTTTCCTATAAAAGGATAGTTGAGCCATCATATTTACTCACGTTTGAGAATTTGAGCTCCTTTTCATTTCTATCCTTTTCGCTATGCCTCCCTCTAACACCCAGTCACCTTTTTTTAGCATAGCCTCGAATGAAGTGCTAGCAAACTACTAGGTGTTCTTCAATCGTTGCACGTTACTGATTGAGGCAGGCTTGAACCTTCGGAAGATAGATGGAGGGTCATGTCTCAGGATCACTTTGTCAGGTTGGGAAGACTTGGTCACCCGGCCTACCAGGCGTTATAACACCACCGTCGTCCGTGAATTCTATTCGGCTTTGTCCGTGGCTGGACCTGCGGAGCCAGTGACGTCCGTATTTGTTCACGGTGTGCAGTTCCATTTACTCCAGCCGTTATCAATGAGTTTTTCAATCTTCCCAACTTTGACCCCGCCCATCACTACGAGCGGGCTTGGGCCTTGGACGAGGATGAGGTCTCCAGGCATGCCCACCAGAATGGCGCCCTTCACTACTTATTCCCTAATGCGTGGGAGTCGGTCCCACAGGGGATTGCATCCTATTTGTCTTATGATGCACGAGCTTAGAAGCGCTTTATCAACTCCCGAGCACTCCTCACGGACAATTTTGAGGAAGTGACCGAGAAGGAGGGCCTGCTCTTGCATGCTATTGGCACCCCAACTGTGCAGGTGGATTGAGGTCTCTTGATGCACTGCGAGGCGGTATCCTTTGCTACGGGCATGGAGAGTGGTCGCTCCCTCCCGTTTCCTTGGTTGATCTTCAACCTTTGTTCCGCCCTGGTTCCTACTTTTCCGTCAGACGAGTACCTTCCTAGGCAGAACATTGTGTTCGACGAGATCCCATCCGGGTCCTCTACCGAGCCCGGAAACTCTTCCGATGGAGGGATGCCCTATTTTTTATTTATTTTTTTGTTGTTGTTGTAATGTTGTTTTTGAATCTTTGATAATAAATGGTGATTGGATTTTCCATACTCTACTTGTGCCTGCATACTTTTGTTCGCATATTTTTCGATTTGAACCTAAATGTATCCGTAACCCGGCCGTCTTGCCGAAACCAGGCTTGCTTACTCGAGAAGATGATGTGAACACATATCCTTCCTGTCAGGCATTAAATTCAGAGACATATGGCTCTCCTAGAAGACCGTGCGTTCATTAGTGTAATAAATACGGATCAAACTTCAATTTTGAATTTGAAAAGCCAGGTAATTTTGACCGTAGGATCCTTTCAACTCCGCCGTTGTTCTGTCTTCTTTCTCTATATAAATGGAGGAAAACATTGGCTGTTTTAGAGCATTTTCTGAAATATGTGCTTTTGTTTGTACGTTCATCATATCATCCTCCTCGGGCTCTACTTCTCCCTCTCGAATGTCTCTTTTCTTCACCACGACATCCGTCAATGCCATAAAAAAAATTATAGGGATTACTTCACCGAATGTGCACACTTAGCCGAGAGGGGCTTGGACATGAACAAGATTGAGGGGAGTGGCTCCATGTTTCGCGTGGTTTACTCCGGGTGGTGTAATTTTCTTTTTCCCAGTGGGAGGTACAACCTTACCCTGGTCCATGAATTTTATGCCATTCTGTCAGAGGCCCAGTCCGTCGAAGAAGTCTCATTTGCTTCCCTTCGAGGTAATCTGTTGGAAGTAGCGCCCGAAAGATGATTTATGTAATTATTTTTTATAATTAGTAAATGATAGATTTATTCTCATCTTATTATTTTCTTTGTGCTTTTAAGAAATACACTACTGAAAACCCCAAGTCGTATCATATGTAGCCATATAACTTCGTGTGTGTCACACATGATGATTAAATTTATAGTGATACACTTGAACTATTAGTCCATGGTGAAGTTAATCAAAGTATGGGGTCTATTGATTAAACCACCATTAATGCGCCCAGAACACTTTATGGTGTGACCGTCTTATCCAGACCGTCGACATTGGTTGTCTAAATGGGGCATTTATATATGATAAGAAATTAAGAATCATATAGGACTGGACCGATTTAATCTGAGTTTCTCATATAATTCCGTGATTGAGAAATCTTATTAAATCACAAGATGATCATATATGGATTAACCTTAATCCTGAAGTGATTGCATACTCCTACTTGTTTCAGGATAGTGTTTGATGTGTTCGTTAAGGATCGCTAAGAGGCCCGGTCCGAATCACTTTCACGTTGGCACTATTCTGGAATGAGTGAGAAGTGTGTATCTCAAAGATATGGAATCCATTCCTTCCTGCGGGAAGTAGAAAGACAATCCCTTTATTTGTTAATCCTAGAAACTGATCGATCCGCGGAGTTCGTATTGGTTATGAACTAATTGATCACTAGTGGGTTAATGGTAAATAAGGATAAGATGTATTGAATAAGGTTTACGGAAATAATCCTGCTTCTTTACGGTAATCTATGGAGGGTTAGTTTATATGTAATGATTATATCAATGGACACTTATTGACTCGACTCGACGTTTTGAGAATAAGTTATATCTATAATCGATAGAGTTCAGTTTCGGATTTATGGTGGCGTAATTCCGGAATTAATGAGTTGAGTAGAAATATTCGGTTCGATGAATATTTAATTTAATTTATTGTAGCTACTGATTATATGTTCATGGTCCCCAGGTTGGCTCCTAACACGCGAGTGTTTTCTCGTTTTATGGAACCTCGAGATTAAATTAAATAATTGGTCTATTTAATGAATATGCAATATAATTTATTTGGTAAATAATATGTAAAATAGAAAAGACATTTTCTATTAAAAATGACATTGTAATTGGCGCTATTATTGAGGATAAATTAGGAGAAGAAATTTTCTAAGATTATCTCGTATGTGTAATTAATTAATTATCTATTTTTGGATAATTAATGAAAAAATTAAGAAATTGATTTTTTTTGGAATTATCTCTTATTATTGTAGCAAAAATATCTTTTCCTTATGGGAATAGGTTTTTGTGGTGTGAAAATGATAACTCTCTTGACTAGTTATTTTCCTATATAAAAAGAGTTCCTCCCAACACAATTGACAATCATAATTTGCGCCACAAATAAAATAGAAAGAAGAAAAATTAGTTTCTTGCCTTAGTCATTTAGAGAAAAAAAAACCTAGGGTTTTTCTTGTGCATATTCGAGGAGGTTCTACGGCGAGGATCGACGTCCACCAGTCGTCGCTAGGAGATACAATCCGGAAGACTACGGCATCTCTTTTTTGTCGATTTCTCATCTCTTTCCGTTGAGGTAAATCTACTAACCTTCTCGTAGGATTAATTAGTTATGTCTCATATCGTAAATCGCATAATGTGCGAAGATCGAGTGTTTCGATTGGTGCTACTACTCCTAGCATGTGGTAGCGGAGCCAGGTTAAAGCGATTTTGCGATAATGATTGCATAATTAATTAATAAGGAGTGGAATAGAATAATAATTGCATCTTTTGTTTTGGTTGACGAGATGGATTGGGGTTAAAAAAAAAAGGGATTGCGGCCCTGTTGCATTAAATTGAATTTTCGAAGAACATCAATAATCTGAACCAACATTATGGTGGTCAAGGCATGAATTCTTCAAATTGAAGACGCGTGTTCGACTCTCCAAGCGTCCTTTTTTTAATGAAATTTTCCAGCCAGGTTAAAGCGATTTTGCGATCATGATTGCATAATTAATTAATAAGGAGTGGAATAGAATAATAATTGCATCTTTTGTTTTGGTTGACGAGATGGATTGGGGTTAAAAAAAAAAAGGATTGCGGCCCTGTTGCATTAAATTGAATTTTCGAAGAACATCAATAATCTGAACCAACATTATGGTGGTCAAGGCATGAATTCTTCAAATTGAAAACGCGTGTTCGACTCTCCAAGCGTCCTTTTTTTTTTAATGAAATTTTCCAGAAACTTTATTTAGAAAGGGAAAAAGGATGTTGCACGGGGGATTTTAACCCACAACCTGTTCGTAGGGAAAGAGGAAGCTCAACAACTCGCCTAGAAGGTTTTTGTTTAAGAAACGGACCAGAATAATAATATATGTAGCGGCGGCTGTATTAGATAATTAGCAAACCTTTTGAACGTAGGGTTTATTTATTTATTTATTAAGCTTATAGATTAGATACGGGGGTACCAACGATCCATCTCAGTGGTTTATTTTTCGCGTTTTATTTATTTATTTATGTGATATAACCATGTCATGCATCATATTCATGAATTCCACTCTTAGCATATGCATACATGTAGAAAATTAATTTTGATATTAGTTAGGCATGTATGAGACGAAATTAATTTAGATTTATTTAGGTAATTAAATTAATTAAAACAAACGGAATTTTATCGGGATATAAAATTCACATGATAAAATAAAATTTACTCGGTAAATTTAATTTTGGGATCTAAAAATCATTCGTGGATTTTAAATATGTAGTGACTACATAAAAGAATTTTAATAATTGAAAAATTGGAAAATCCAGAAAAGTTGGACACCAACTAAGCAAAAGGTTCGAAAATTGGTTCGGGCGGTCAATAGGGCTTCGGCTCGACTCGACTTGTCCGTCCAAGTGCGGGGTTAGCCACGGGTGTCCGGCAAGGTCAAGCTATCCAGCGAGCTGAGGCTCAACGGGGCAACCTTAGCCTGATTTTCAACCCAGCACCCACACACGTGCGACGTTAGCGTCGGGGGTCCGGCAAGGTCAAGCTAACCGGCGAGTTTCGGCTCAATGGGGCAGCCTTATCCCGATTCATCCAGCAGTCGTATATGAACCAACGAAGAGGACGGGTCGGCTTAGCCAATCCCGACACCGTTCGGTGAACTTGGTTAAAGCTCAACCAGGGTTTAATACCGATAAGTTGGTGATTGCTTTTCAAGATTTATTGTTTTCAAATCATTGTGATAAAATTCTACGGTCCTAAAATTTTATCATGACAATATTAGGACTATAAAATTCTTTTAGTGAATTTTAGTTGTGTAGTGTCTACACAAGAAATTTCTAAATATTCGCAAAATTAGAAAATCATTAATATAGTGTCACTAGTTAGCCGGTATTTGAAACCAATAAACTTGTGGGAGTTTTAAATTTTGTGATTTATTGTTTTTTCGAATTATTAGAAAATTCATGAAGTACTAATGGATTAGGATTATAAAATTCTTGGTGAATTTTACTTGTGTAGTGTCTACACAAAGAATTTAAAAATCCGAGAAATTGGAGGTCGTGAATAAGTGACATTAGTTAGACGGTATTTGGAACCGATGAACTAGTGGGAGGATTAATTAAATATTCATGATTTATAGTTTCTCGGATTATTAAGAAATTCTGAAAATCCTAATAAGACTACCAATTTTTTCAAAAAAAACGAGTGGGAGCGGGGAAGGTGACAACTGACCCCACGGCCTCTACTGTTGGCACAAGTACGTGAGAGAATGGTGACGCCTCGTGCCGCTTTGATTTCGGCCCCCTACGGATGGCCTTCACCGCTATCAAGATTCAAGGCTTGGTCTCCGAAAGGATAGAATTTTGAGTACTCGTCGGGTCACTGACTTACCCTACGGCGGCATACTCGGAGCGTACTTAAAAATCTGAAACAGTAGGTCACACTCACAAGGATATTTTAGGAAATATCTTGGCTGAAAAAGGAAGGTAATCAACAATTAAATAGGAGATGTTCGATTCTTAAATGGTTTAATTGTTGAGAGAGATTGTCTCAATTTAATCGTCACCTCTTTGACCTACCCTACGGCGGCACTGTAGGTGTGAGATTAAATCCTTGGAATGGTAGGATAAACTGCATACATGACATCACGCTTATTATTCCTAAAATTATTATATGTTGTGATGTATGATTTGATTTATATTTCTGTCATAATTTATTTTTACAACTACATATCATCTCAAGGTATCTAAACTGCTAAACATATTGTATTGACTAATAACGACTTTGTAAAAGTGGAAAAGTAACAAGAACGTTGAACTCATAAATCGAGAATGCAAATTAATTTTTCGGAAGAGGATGTTCCTCTTGAGTCTACAAACTTAAGTGACATTGATAAGTATGTCACTGCTGTCGCTCGTGATAAGCAAGAGACAAAACAAAATTAGTTCAAAGATGACGAGAATGATTTGGTATCAATCTCACTAGACATCCCACAGTTCATGAGTAGTGTCTACTCAAATGAACTTCTAGTTCACGGCCATTTCCTTTAAGGAAGCCAAGAATGGGAAGGTAAATGTCTACAAGTATAAGTCGTCTAAACTAAATAAGTTAAAACGTAAACCGAAATATTAATCAAAGAAAGTAAAGGATAAGGAAAGTGATTTCGGATCACAAACCTATGAATCCTTATAGACTTTCTTAACCGAGTAATTTGACTCAGAAGCTAAAGTTCTTTTGTTAGAACAAGGTAGCTGGGCATTCATGATAAAGAGTAGACAACGGGCAGTTATTTTAGCTAAGATAGTGGGAGTGATATAAGGAAATAAATTTTGGATTTTAATCCTTGAATATCAAAGAAATATAATTTCTTTTTTCAGATTCGTTGGAACAAATAGATTCACTTTCTCATCGATAATATGGTTGCCATAAAGAAAGTGAATATGACATTTGTATATGATTTTGAGACTCGGACATTTGTCTGATATAGTCAAAACCACTAAGTAATGCTGAAAGGTATATGTAACACATCATAAACTATTAAGACAAATGGTTTCCGTATTTAGATAAAAAATTCTTCAGCATCTATTAATTAGTGCATATATATATATCCTAAAGATAAGATCTGAAGACTGGCTAAGGGTGATTCATATCTCCCAGTCTAAGAACACTATCTCAAAGGAAAAAATGACTAAGTAACCTTTCAATTAGGAAAAGTTAATAGAGCTAAAGAAATATCACAACTTGTTCATATTGACCTTCGGGGTCTTATGAAGGATACAAGCTAGTGGGAGCTTTTGAGTGGTAGACATTTTTTCTGACGACTACTCGAAACGCCGATTAATTTATCTTAATATTTGGAGGAATCTCTAATATTACCAGAGAAACGAGTATTCCATGCTCAGATATAGGCTATAGCATAGTTTTGGCACTGATGCTTGGCCTACCTCTGGGTGAAACTGTTAGGAAATCTACGCGGGAACGCAGCGGAATTCAAAAATTTATTTCCTATTGACCCAAGATCGACTTCGTTTAAGCAATAAACAAACAAGTAGTAGACGGTGGTTACCTTGGTTGATCTAAAAGATTGACGCTTTGCCCGTCTAAGGAGAGTAGTTCTGCATAGAGCCGCTCAAGTGTTCGGCCTCAACCGCTAGTCCACACGAACAGCCCGCCGGAATCCCATCATGGATTGCTATTGGAAAACTCCGGTTGCTAGACCGGCCTTTTTCCCCTCTCTCCAACTCTCTATAGGATGCTCTCTATTTTACACAAGAACTATTAGTTCTTGGAATTATGATGTACAAAAGAGCTTGACACCCACCTCTTATTTATAGTGGTTGGGGCGCCCCTATCAAGTGTGGAGGAGAAGAAAACATTTTTCCAATAAAATAAGGAAAATATATTTGATTGATTTATCTCATTTATTACAATATCTCATATTAAATAAATCTAGGATATTGTCAATATCTCATATTGAATATTTCCAAGATAATGTCAATATCTTATATTGACAATATTTATCTTTTATTATATTACCATAAATCAATTTACACATGTGTATATATATCACATATATATTATTACACAAAATAAATCTATATATGTATATACATTTGGTGCGCACATGCACATCATATGTGAAAGTCACGTATGAGTGCACATATATATAAATATTAATATCTAATATTAATATATGGTAATACCATTAATTAAATTGTACAATCCAAGTGTATCTTATACACTCCAAAATTGCGCCACCTTTAGCCAATAAATTGGCATCCGGAATATTCTTTAATTAATATAATATTATTAATATCTTGTATTTAATTTATTCATAATAAATAAATACCACCATATTAATTTACCACTATAACCTTTATAGTCTCGAGATAAACTTTCCTTATTTGGTTATCATCTATAACCACATTTTAATCCGGCTAGATGTTCTTATGTGTGTGACCCGATAGGCTTCCGAATATGTTGGCCGTAGACACAAAGTGCAAATTACGAAAATGCCATTCATGCCTAACGATCACGGGATAGCGTCTAGCAACACACCGTGACCCCAATCATCGGAAGAGTCAAATGCAATGACTACTACCTTTCATGTGAAACAGTTACCGTGTAACTTACAATCCTATCGCTGTAATAATATCCATACGGTCGTTAGTCGAGTGTCAAAACATCAACAACCGTATCTTATAATCTGGATATCATGCTCTCTCGAAGTAACTCGTTTACTCCCACTTTGCAAAGATTCACGAGAGTAAGACATTCCTTATAAGAAGGCCATTTCGGATATTCGATCCCTATCATAGGATACGCGATTCCCGGACGACCAATCATGTATACTCCGCATGCTTCAGTATCATACCCAATCACTACCGCATGATCGCCCCGTGGCTAGGGAAACCTCAATAGTGTCAAAGCATGACAATCCACACCGTGATGCCATGAAGACTCGGTCTTAAGGATAATTACACAACCGCCACATAGTGTGACACTTATCCGTGTAAGTGGGTCAGTCTAACGTACGCATTCTCTAATACGCGTCCACGTACAGTCCAAGTGTCTCTACACTTCGATAGACGAGATCTATCCCTGCCCTTAAAGACAGAAGACATCTAATACGTGCTAGTCTGTTTATACTATCAATGCACTGTTTAATAGTACATCAGCCTAGAGACATTTAAGTATCAAACTTGTTAAAGTGATTAGAGATCTCATCAACCATAATCGCCTATCATGGTTTCTCTATCACACTTTAATACTAAGGACGTTATCATATAACAATTCATAATTGGTTCTTTAGAAGAACAGATATATGACAACATAGAAGCCATTTAATATATGTATAAACATAAAGAAATAGTAGAAATGATCCGACCCGGTCGGATCCGGTCCAACCCGATTGGGTTTAGGACACTATTCCAACAGAAACGATTTCACTGAAAGGATAAACCATAGATTGTCTTCTATAGTTATTGATATGCTACAATACACTGCTTAACTCAATTAAGATATTGGTTGCAAAATAATGGTTTACATTGTTATGTAATACCGAGAAGTCTACCTAGAAGATGCTTATGAATTTGTGGATAAAGAGTGAATAAAATTTACTCCACTTCCTCAAATAGAGGCATTTAGCACTAGTGCTTGAAGGTAAGACTGGAAATTTTGTATACACTTTCAGATGGTGATTGTTCATGAAATATCTTAATGCAATGAGTAAAAGGTTGGTTATAAGATTCTTGAGATCGGATCGTGGCGGTTACACTGTTGCATCCTTTCTAAAAGAATGTTTAAATAACAACCTTAGACCTTGAAGTACAGTTCCTCAAGGAGTTACTATCTGATCAAGTCGGACCACATCCAACATTGGTTGTTGGGGTTTACGCTGATTAATACTACAAACCAGATCAGCACATCAATCCTCCCAAATGCAGTGGGAGTATGGTCTAACCATTGACCCGCTGTGATTATGCAGTCTGTACAGTCTGCTTGGGGTGATTGATTACCTATGGTTCTTCTGGAAGGACTATATAGGATTCTGATAATATGAGGTTGGTTTAAAGCCAAATACCTGTAAATGGAGTTTTGGTACTCCAGGTCTGTTCATACTCCTGTAGAACCACCTGAGTATCTCAGGCCCAGTGGGAGAAATTGGATCTACATAGAAAAGAGTTGAATGAATGAGAAAGTTTATCTTTCTAAGCAAAGCCAAGTAGTTTTGGGGGTAACTCCTTGAGAAGTAGACAGTTAAACAGGGGTGATGCCCTAAAACTTTCTCACCACTCAGCCTTGCTTGACTCTATGAAAAGCAGAAAGATTAATAGGGGTGATGCCCTAAAACTTTCCTGCCATACAATGGAGCTTAGATTCATTCGGAACAGAAGGGTGTTAGCTTAAAGCCAATGGCAGATTGACTGCCTATGCTTACATCCATTGATGGATTAAAGCAAACCTCCAGGTCATTAAAAGTCACATGTTTGAAATGTGTGGGCTTGACCAGAATATTGATGAGTCTTTTGTAGACCAGAGAATCAATGTTGGTAAAGTAGTAGACATTCGTGTTTATAAAAGATAACACTGCAATAGTTGATAACAACATGGGTGTGTTATCTGAAGTCAAGAACTGACGAGCCAAAGCATCTTTGAATCAGAGAAGTGGACTATATTCTTAGAATTTGATTCGGTCGAATTCATGAGAACAAGTTGTTGGCAATATCACATCCATCGTTTTGGTTTAAGATAATGATGCATTTTCGTATGCAATATTCAACGAGAGGTTTCCTACCTAACCCCTCACGGAATAATTCTCTCAATCTTTAGATATAGAGAAAATGGGATAGTTTCTCTTTTGATGGAGAGAGTCAGGTTATTAAAAATCAATTGTAATCGAATCTTGGATTCGAGCGTTGGTAAGCAGTTTAGTGCATCCTTAAGTATCTTTAGAGAACGAGGAATCATAAGCTTGTGTATTCGGGTGCGAACCTGAGTACTGTTGACTACACTGATTCTGATTCTTTGTCAGATTAAGGATGATCATGAATCGATCTCAGGCCCAGTACGTGTTTACTCTTTGTGATGGAGCTACGGTCTGGAGCAATCCAGCACTGCCAATTTGACTCTGTTAGTCACACACATAGCAGCTTTCGGAGCAGCTAAAGAGCCAGTGTGGCTTGAGAAGTTATTTGTTGGATCGGGAAGTGGTTCCAGGTCTCGATGAGCCGATACCCTTTTACTGTGAAAACAGTTGAGAGGTAGCTCATGCAAATGATCTTTGCAATCACAAGAGGTCCGAAGCATATTGAAAGTAAGTACCGCATGGTCAGATAGATCGTGCAGAGAGGCGACGTTTTGGTCCTAAAGATCGCCTCGAGCCGACAACCTAGCTGATCAGTTTACCAAGTTGCGTGACATCTAATGTCACTGATAAGCACTTGGCGGGTATGAATTAGGGAGATATGTCTTATCTGCTTTAGAGCAAGTGGAAGAATGTTATGGATAGAAAGAATAAGGATGAGGTGCTCTAAAAACAATCATTGCTTGTCTTTACGGGCAAGTGGGAGATTGTTAGATATAGTGTGCCCGAAAGACAATTGTTGCTGGTCCTTACAGGCAAGTGGGAGATTGTTGGAAGTAGCGTCCGAAAGACAATTTATGTAATTGTTTTTTATAATTAATAAATGACAGATTTATTCTCATCTTATTATTTGCTTTGTGCTTGTAAGAAATACACTACTGAAAACCCCAAGTCGTATCATATGTAGCCATATAACTTAGTGTGTGTCGCACATGAGGCTTAAGTTTATGGTGATACACTTGAACTATTAATCCGTGGTGAAGTTAATCAAAGTATGGGGTCTATTGATTAAACCACCATTAATGTGCCCGAAACACTTTATGGTGTGACCGTCTTATCAGGACCGTCGACATTGGTTGTCTAAGTGGGGCATTATTATATGATAAGAATCATATAGGACTGGACCGATTTAATCTGAGTTTCTCATATAATTCCGTAATTGAGAAATCTTATTAAAACACAAGATGATCGTATATGGATTAACCTTAATCCTGAAGTGATTGCATACACCTACTTGTTTCAGGATAGTGTTTGATGTGTTCGTTAAGGATCGCTAAGAGGCGCGGTCCGAATCACATTCATGTTGGCACTATTCTGGAATGAGTGAGAAGTGTGTGTCTCATAGATATGGAATACATTCCTTCCTACGGGAAGTAGAAAGACAATCCCCTTTTTTGTTAATCCTAGAAACTGATCGATCCACGGAGTTCGTATTGGTTATGAACTAATTGATCACTAGTGGGTTAATGGTAAATAAGGATAAGATGTATTGAAGAAGGTTTATGGAAATAATCCTGCTTCTTTACGTATAGTCTATGGAGGGTTAGTTTATATGTAATGATTATATCAATGGACACTTATTGACTCGACTCGATGTTTTGAGAATAAGTTATATCTATAATCGATAGAGTTCAGTTTCGGATTTATGGTGGCGTAATTCCGGAATTAATGAGTTGAGTAGAATATTCTGTTCGATGAATATTCTATTTAATTTATTGTAGCTACTGATTATAGGTCCATGGTCCCCAGGTTGGCTCCCTAACACGCGAGTGTTTTCTCATTTTATGGAACCTCGAGATTAAATTAAATAGTTGGTCTATTTAATGAATATGCAATATAATTTATTTGGTAAATAATATGTAAAATAGAAAAGACTTTTCAATTAAAAATGACATTGTAACTGGTGCCATTATTGAGGATAAATTAGGAGAAGAAATTTTTCTAGATTATCTCATATGTGTAATTAATTAATTATCTATTTGTTGGATAATTAATGGAAAAATTAAGAGAGTGATTTTTTGGGAATTATCTCTTATTTTTGTAGCAAAAATATCTTTTCCTTATGGGAATAGGTTTTTGTAGTGTGAAAATGATAACTCTCTTGACTAGTTATTTTCCTATATAAAGAGAGTTCATCCCAACACAATTGACAATCATAATTTGCGCCACAAATAAAATAGAAGGAAGAAAAATTAGTTTCTTGCCTTAGTCATTTAGAGAAGAAAAACCTAGGGTTTTTCTTGTGCATATTCGAGGAGGTTCTACGGCGAGGATCGACGTCCACCAGTCGTCGCTAGGAGATACAATCCAGAAGACTACGGCATCTCCCTTTTGTCGATTTCTCATCTCTTTCCGTTGAGGTAAATCTACTAACCTTCTCGTAAGATTAATTAGTAATGTCTCATATCGTAAATCGCATAAGTTTTCGCTGTGCAAAGATCGAGTGTCTTGATCGGTGCTACTACTCCTAGCATAATCAAGTGAATTTCACCCCGGCTGCCATAAATAAGCTCATGCAACTCCATGCAGTCGATCCGTCCCTACTTTTCGAAACGGCCTGGGACCTTGACTGTGAGAAGCCCTATTTTGCTCATAGATTTAATGCGTATGCACGACTGTTCCCTGAAAGGGATGACGTACCTGTTCATAATGGCGTTGCCTCCAGGCTCTGTTAGTGGCATCGGGATTGGAAACGGTTTATCAACACCCGGTCATGATGTCTCTTCGCAATTTGTTTATAGTTGACCATTCTAAGGTACGTTGCCACTCTTTTCTCTTCAACCAAATCTAGATCGAGCTTCCTGTTGGTGAGATTATTGCCCGACTCATATTTAGCCACTCGGATGCTTGGGAGAGCCATTTCGATGGGTGTCATCGCCTCTGAGCCATATGTCAAGGCGAATGGAGTCTCTCCAGTGGGTGTTTTGAACGTTGTCCGTAGCGCCTATAAAATGGCGGGCAGCTCATTGACCCATCCCCCAGCCTTCTCTCTTACACTCTCACTTATACTCTTTTTCCATATTTTGATGATTTTCTTATTGCCGGCCTCGTCTTGACCATTTCCTCACGGATACGCTACCGACGACTACCAGTGTTTAATGTTATGCTCTTTGCAAAATGCTGAAAACTCGTGTCTGAACTGGGATCCGTGGTCCGACACCAATGCCCTTGGGACTCGGTATCTTGACCAGATCTGATCGTGTAAGAAATACACCATATTTTTTGCACCAATACTCACCATCGGCTTAGCCTCGATCCATTTAGTAAAATAATCCATGGCTACGATGACAAGTTTGCAATTTCCCCTTCCCGGTGAGAATGGTCCAATCAAGTCGAGGCCCTACATATCGAATGGCCACGCAGATATGACAATACTTTCTTCTGCAGATGGTAACCTGGGTATGTCCACGTGTAGTTGACATTCAGGGCAATTCCTGACAAGCTTTTCAGAATCTTGCATGATCAACGGCCAATAGTATCCTGCGGCTATAACCTTTTGGGCTAAGGAGCGACTCGCAGGATGTCCTCCACATACTCCTTGATGTAATTCTGCCAGAATTTTTTCACTTTCCTCCTTACGGACACACCTGAGGAGCGGTTTAGTAAAGGATCTTCGGTATAGTATCCCATCATTCAAAATGTATCTGGCCGCTTGTCTCTTAAGAGCTCGAGCCTTGTCTGTATTCGTGGGCTGAGCACATATCTCGATATATGCTTGTATATCGTCTATCCAACACGAGACCGGTACCGGCACGTCAATATCCATCACCTCTGAATTTTCAATTGTTGGGGCCGATAGATATTCTACCATGCTAGAGGGATCGGCGATTTCTTCTTTCAAAGATAACAAGGACAAGTAGTCAGCCCGTTCGTTATCCTCTCTGCTAATTCTGGTGAACTACAATAGTCGAAATTTTGCTTCATTTGTCGGACAATCTCACGATATTTTTCCAAGATGCCGCATCATGTCTCGTATCCCCCTGAGATTTATTCGACAATAAGCTGAGAATCACAGTAGACCTAAACATTGCGTACCTTCATTTCCCTTGCCAAGTCGAGCCCGGAAATTACGGCCTCGTATGCCTGATTGTTTGTTGCCTTGAATTCAAATCTTAAAGCTTTTTCAATCTCTTCCGTTATGCCCGGCTCTGATAGGATAATCTCTGCTCCGCTTCCGTTTTGATTGGAAGCACCATATACATACAACCGCCAACAGTTGTCAGGCTTTAAAGCTTCATTTGCGGGCTCCGGGTGACGCGTCTGAGCGTTGTGAGGTGAAGCTTGTCTCCGTTATGAAATCGGCTAAAGCTTGAGCCTTGATTGCCTTTCTAGGTTGGTACTGGATGTAAAACTCTGTAACCTTTATAGCCCATCGAAGTAAACGACCTGAAAGGTCGGGCTTGTGTAGTATTTGGCGTAGAGGGCTATATGTCATTACAACGATTGTATGCGAGGTAAAGTAGCCTCATAGTTTTTGAGATACTATTAATAGCGAGTAGGCCAGCTTCTCCACGTTGAAGTATCGACTTTCCACCGGACTAAGCGCTTTGCTGACATAAAAAAACGGGTTGCTGGTGGGCCCCGGTTTCCTTTATCAAGACGACCGCTACGGCCCAATCTGAGGCGGCCAAATATAAGAATAGAACCTCCCCCAGGATGGGACTGACTAGGAGAGGCGGTTTCCCAAGATACTCCTTGAGGGCCGGAAAGGCCTTAGAGCACTCCTCATCCCAGGAAAATGACTTGCTACCCTTGAGAATTTTAAAGAAGGGCAAGCATTTTTCGGCCGATTTAGATATGAACCGGCCCAGAGCTATAATCCGGCCATTAAGCCTATGTACCTCCTTGATCATGGTTGGCTCTCGCATGTTGAGTAATGCCTGAATATTCTCGGGGTTATCCTCTATAACCCGGTGTCTGACCATAAATCTTAGAAACTTGCCCGCCCCGACGCCAAATGTGCATTTGGCCGGGTTGAGCTTCATTGAATGCCGGCGCATGTTCTCGAATATTTCAACTATATCGGCGGCATGACCGCCGATTGCTGACTTCACAACCATGTCGTCTATATAAGCTTCCATATTTCAACCGATCTATGATCTAAACACTTTGTTCATCATTCTCTGGTAAGTTGAGCCTGCGTTTATCAACCCGAAAGGCATCATTTCGTAATAATAGAGCCCTCCCCCGGCACTGAAAGCTGTTTTCTCTTTAACGGATTCTGCAATCCTAACGTGATGGTATCCAAAGCATGCGTCTAAAAATCTCAATGTTTCGAAACCGGCAATAGAGTCCACTAACATGTCGATCCTTGGAAGCTAATAAGAATCTTTTGGACAGACTTTGTTAATATCTATGAAATCTACGAACATTCTCCACATGCTGTTATGCTTTTTAACCATTACCATATTCGCGTGCCAGGTGGGATATGTTAACTCTTTAATGATTCCCGCTTGCATGAAGTTGACGACCTCAATCTTTATGGCGACCTCTTTTTCTGGGGTGAACTGTCTGTTGCGTTGTTGAATCGGCATATATGATGGGTCAACGTTCAAATGATGTAACGCGACCTCCGATCAACACCCCTCATATCAGTTACCACCCATGCGAATGCATCTATGTTCGCCTTCAGTTGAGCAATTAAAGCTTCTTTTTCTACCGTAGGTAGATTAGTCCTTATCTTGACTTTTTGGTCAGGGTAAGCATCGTTAATGATCACCTCAACCAGCTCACCGTCAGCGGTAAATTCGGGCTCGTCTCTGACCTGTAAGGTCTCACATTCGACTCCTGGGGGGTCAATTCTCTCACTGTATTCATAAACTCATACCTACTGCATCTGGTTGTTCTGCTTGAGCTCGCTTGCTCTCTGTTCTCGAAGTATGAATGTATGTGTGGATCGCTGCGGGTTCACTGACTGATATCCCAATCATATCCTCTACATAGAATTTTGCCTGTTGGTGCGGGATAGAGACAACCATTTGGAATTGTTTCAACACAGGTTCTCCAATGATCATGTTATAATTATACTGAAGATCTACCACCAAGAAATTTAACTTTTCAGTTCTGAAAGGTGCATAGTCTCCCATTTGTACATCCAGATCGATGGCCCCCTTGACTTGTATCCTGTGATTCATAAAACCCTCAAAGGGTGCCGTTGTGTGGCTTTAAGCTGGAGCCGCCGAACCCTAACTCTTTAAAACAGTTGTAATAGAAAATATCTCAACATGCCCCGGTGTCTATCATCACTCTGTTCACTCAGAACCAATTCGTGACCACTGAGATGCTTAAGCATGAGTCCTCGATGTTGGTCGCCGTTGCGAGCTCGCTCTTGGAGAAAGCGAGTGGCCGCTCATTTCCTCATAAAATGGTGGGTTTCTCCACATGTTCGTTGATAGACCCCATCCTGTGTTTGATCTGATTATTACTAGGAGGACTTTCGGTGATAATTTAGATCTTCCGGTCATACTGGCGGGCTTGTCGCTCGTTTCTATTTGCTCTCCCGCCATCTCTCCGGTAATGGTCATGACGACCTCGGGCTAACAATTTTTCAAATTCTCTCTTTAACTGGGCGCAGTCCTCAGTATCATGACCCATGTCCTTTTGGAAAGCATAATATTTGGACTGGTCGTGTCTTCTATCCGGCTTCATGGGGAAAGGCTTAGGTAACTCGTCTCTTACCTCGTGCATAATTTGTGTGTAGGTGTTAGGAAATCTACGCGGGAACGCAGCGGAATTCAAAAATTTATTTCCTATCCACCCAAGATCGACTTTGTTTAAGCAATAAAAAAATAGAAGTAGACGGTGGTTACCTTTGTTGATCTATAAGATCGACGCTTTGACCGTCTAAGGAGAGTAGTTCTGCATAGAGCCGCCCAAGTGTTTGGCCTCTACCGCTGGTCCACACGAACAGCACGCCGGAATCCCATCATGGATTGCTATTGGAAAACTCCGGTTGCTAGACCGGCCTTTTTCCTCCCTCTCCAACTCTCTATAGGATGCTCTCTATTTTACAAAAGAACTATGAGCTCTTGCAATTGTGATGTACAAAAGAGCTTGACACCCACTTCCTTTATATAGATGAGATGGCGCCCCAAGAGGTGTGGAGGAGAAGAAAACATTTTCCCAATAAAATAAGGAAAATATAATTGATTGATTTATCTCATTTATTACAATATCTCATATTAAATAAATCTAGGATATTGTCAATATCTTATATTGAATATTTCCAAGATATTGTCAATATCTAATATTGACTATCTTTATTATATTACCATAAATCAATTTACACACACACACATATATATATATCACATATATATTATTACACATATAAATCCATTATATAATATTAACTACAAATGTGCACATGCATATCCTTTTATATGCATGTCACGCATTATATGAATATGTATATATAAATATTAATATCTTATATTAATATATGGTAATACCATTAATTAAATTGCACAATCCAAGTGTATCTTATACACTTAAATGTGGCGCCCCATATTGCCAAATATTGGCTTCCAGAATATTCTTTAATTAATATAATATTATTAATATCTTGTATTTAATTTATTCATAATAAATAAATACCACCATATTAATTTACCACTATAACCTTTATAGTCTTGAGATAAACTTTCCTTATTTGGTCATCAACTATAACCACATTTTAATCCGGCTAGATGTTCTTATGTGTGTGACCCGATAGACTTCCGAATATGTTGGCCGAAGACACAAAGTGCAAATTACGAAAATGCCCTTCATGCCTAACGATCACGGGATAGCGTCTGGCAACACACCGTGACCCCCAATCATCGGAAGAGTCAAATGCAATGACTACTACCTTTCATGTGAAACAGTTATCGTGTAAATTACAATCCTATCGATGTAATAATATCCATACGGTCGTACGTCGAGTGTCAAACATTAACAACCGTATCTTATAATCTGGATATCAAGCTCTCTCGAAGTAACTCATTTACTTCCACTTTGCAAAGATTCACGAGAGTAAGACATTCCTTATAAGAAGGCCATTTCGAATATTCGATCCCAATCATAGGATACACGATTCCCAGATGACCAATCGTGTATACTCCGCATGCTTCAATATCATACCCAATCACTACCGCATGATCACCCCGTGGCTAGGGGAAATCTCAATAGTGTCAAAGCATGACAATTCACACCGTGATGCCATAAAGACTCCGGTCTTAAGGATAATTACACAACCGCCACATAGTGTGACACTTAACCATGTAAGTGGGTCAGTCTAATGTACGCATTCTCTAATACAAGTCCACATACAGTCCAAGTGTCTCTACACTTTGATAGACGAGATCTATCCCTGCCCTAAAGACAGAAGACATCTAATACATGCTAGTCTGTTTATACTATCAATGCGCTGTTTAATAGTACATCAGCCTAGAGACATTTAATTATCAAACTTATTAAAGTGATTAGAGATCTCATCAACTATAATCTCCTATCATGGTTTCTCTATCACGGTTTAATACTAAGGACGTTATCATATAACAATTCACAATTGGTTCTTTAAAAGAACAAATATATGACAACAGAAAAGCCATTTAATATATGTATAAACATAAAGAAATAGTAGAAATGATCCGACCCGGTCGGATCCGGTCCAACCCGATTGGGTTTAGGACACTATTTCAACAATCTCCCACTTGTCCTAAAACCAATCACTCGCACACACCAGACCAAGTTGAAACACAAGAATCTCATGCAATACTCGTAACCAGCTCTAGCCTTAACCGGATCGCTATCTGTGGGGACTCAGACTATCTTCATACCATGCTCCAAATGACCAAGTCAAAGGAACCGCCTCAACACACACATGAATCTCTGACGAGACCCTGGTCCTTGATTCAAGCAATGAATCCACTTACTATATCAGCTATAGAACCGTACAAGGTTCAGGAATGAACCTTCTAGATCCATGTACTGCTCCCGCTGCGCCTCTAAGGCACTACTGTGTTTTGGCCTACTTGTAGAATTTACAGTGACCTATATGCTAGAACATTTCCAGCTCACTGTTTCACTTAATCAAGGTGATTGCAAACCCAGACTGTAGCTCCCACTCGCCTTCATAAGACTTAGGATATATGTCTGTATAACTATATTTATCTGATTCCAAGTTTCGATAAACTAGGAACTCTTCCTTAATTTGTTTAAGGATATTCTCGACATTCACCAGATTTACTTTCATACTTGCTCATGACTATTCATGGACTATGAACATCCGGCATTACCTTTAAGATGGTTCCTATCGCAGTAGCGAAGGAAACCTTCCATATGCATCATCTTTCACCTTATCCTTAGGACCAACGTCCTAACATAGATAGATCTCGAGAACACCGACTAGCTGTATCCCCTGTCGCGACCTATGCTAAACTCTTTTAGCATCACATCTATATAGGTAAAACTATAATCTAACAGCAGTTCAATCTATCACTATAGGTTCTTATTTCTAAAATAAGAACTGCTAATCCAAGTGCTTTCATAAAGACCTTGAATTACCAAATATTAATTGACCGTGACATGGGGTATTAATTATTGAGATAGATATCTAATACCTTGCTCAAAAATCATAACACACTCCCACTATCCATATTGCACATGGGGCATATCCTTCTTTTGACTAAATCAAACTCCTTTGATTATCAAACAAAGAAATCGTCTAGAGAAACTTGTTTGAGTCCATAAATGGATTTCATGGGCTTACATATCATGTTATCGTCTATGAACATTGAACTGTCTGCCCAACGTCTTCAACACTGTCATATAGTCATGATACGAAGTTATAACAAGCATACTCTGAATAGAACTGGGCTCAGCCTTACAGGGACATTCCCTCTAGGTAAGACAGACTAGGTTCATAACCTGGTTGTCACTGATGGAATCTAATTCAGATATTATGGCTCCTGTCCATATCTCTCAATCTTGACTTTCAAACATTCTTTCATAAGTCGTGAGATATTCATTCTTCAAGATGAACATACTGGCAGCCTTTTCAGGCTTGAGGTTATCCACAGACTTGCAAAACTTTTGTGTGCACTGAGCAGTGTTCTACATCTCATCGCTATGTGGCGTCTGCTCACGTTCCTTTGGTTGAATATATCTTTGTGGTTCTCAAACTATATTTGAGATCTAAATCTACTCCCATTGTTTCTTTTGGAAGAAACACTTCCTCTAAAAGACAGCATGTTTGGAGACAAACATTGTGCTCCGCGGACAAGTAAATAATATCCAGCGTGCTAGCTAAGACATTCCACAAAGTTGCATATGTCGTACCAGGCTCCTAGCCTTTCTGGTTCAGCCTATGACAACTTCAAATCATCGGTTAAGATAGATTCGACATTATCCTCTTCCATATCTAATATGGGATTTATTCAACCTTTATTATTTGGAACTCGGTTAAGTATAAGGGCACTATCCCGAAACAGGTAAGGGATACTTCACATGGCTTGCATCACACCTTTATCATATAAAGTGTTGTTTCCATTTTGGGAACACAATATAATTGTGTATCCCAAAGATGGTATCCTTCAAGGGAGAATCTGATTCTATTTCAGGCAACTTCTGAAACACCCTTCAGGTATTGATTGCTTCAATCCAATTGAAGATTAATTACTAAGCAGCTCATCAATCTCATATTCGTACTAGCTCGAACCTTTCGGGCTTTCCGAATTATGCACTTCACTGAGTACATTCAACTATCTCTAAAAATAGTCATAGAGATTTAACGAACAATTATTTGTGGCATTAATTGTCATAAGCCAACAAACATCGGTATGTTTATGCTCTAGTCAATCTTCTAGGTTTCATAACATTTTCCTAAAATGGTATTTTAGTCCTCTTTGGATAAGATACGTATAACCCACATGATTCATAACTGAAGAGAGTTTGAGAAAGTAATAATACTTGAGTAAACTTCAACTTGTTTATTCATGTTTGAAGAATGGGTATAAATAGATACAAGCATGTAAAGGTCCTAGCTAGTAAAGTAAAAGTTACTAGAGCCGGCTAGTAATAAATGCTAGAGTCGGTTATTACATAATAGGACAAACTAGAGTTACTTTATGACTTTAGGACATATTAATTGTTTATTCAATACAATTAATATGTCTCTTGATACATAAGTAATATGTTACAATGTAACGATTAATAATTACAACAATGTAACAATATAATATTTCCACACCCCCCCTCAAACTGGGTTGTATATGTCAATACAGCCAAGTTTGTTACCCAGTCTGCTGAACATAAGCGGTGGAATTGCCTTGGTGGAATATCAGCATTTTGGTCTGCTGAGGGAACATACTGAAGTTGAATGATCTTGGCATCAATCTTCTCTTTAAGGAAATGTCTGTCAATAGCCACATGTTTGGTTTTATCATGATGGACTGGATCCTCTGCCATGCATAAAGCTGAATTATTGTCATAGCAGAGTATGACAGGTTGCTGAAGGGTCTGCTGAAGGTCAGTAAGGACTCTTTTCAGCCATAATGCTTCACAAATGCCCAAAACCAGTGCCCTGAGTTCAGCTTCAGCACTGCTTCTAGAGACAGTAGTTTGTTTCTTGCTTCTCCAAGTGACAAGATTACCCCATACATATGAGCAGTTGCCTGTGGTAGATCTTCTATCTATGTGACAACCAGCCCAGTTAGCATCGGTATAGACCTTCACTGATATGTCAGTAGACTTAGTGAAGTGTAAGCCCTGGCCAGGAGTGGACTTCAAGTATCTGAGTATTCTGTAGACAGCATCCCAATGGTGCTCAGTAGGGCAATGCATGAACTGACTGACAAGGCTAACTCCATATGCAATATCAGGTCTTGTATGAGAGAGATAGATGAGTTTCCCTACAAGTCTCTGATATTGCTCCTTTCTTACAGCAACATTACCATGTATCAGTGGATTACTGGGGTCTACTGGAGAGATAGCCGGTTTGCACCCTAGCATGCCAGTTTCCTTCAGCAGGTCCAGCACATACTTCCTCTGTGAGACAGATATACCCTGGTTGTTTCTTGCTATTTCCATACCAAGAAAGTTCTTGAGGTAGCCCAAATCTTTAACTTGAAATACTTTGGCCAGCAGGGTCTTCAATTGTTGGATCTCAGCAGGGTCATCACCAGTAAGGATGATATCATCCATATAGACAATAAGAATGGATCTTTTCTGGTTGGTTGTTTTGATAAACATGGTGTGATCTGATTGAATTGATGATATCCAGCAGCTTTAACCACAGTAGTAAGTCAGCCAAACCAGGCTCTAGGGGACTGCTTTAGGCCATATAGAGATTTCCTCAATTTCCAAACTTTCCCTTGAGTGTGAGTGTTGGCAAAACCAGGAGGTACATTTATATAGACTTCCTCAGTAAGGTCACCATTTAGGAAAGCATTCTTGATATCCAATTGGTGGAGAGGCCAGTCAAGTTGGACATCAAGTGAGATCAGTACCCTGACAGTGTTTAGCTTTGCCACAGGTGCAAAGGTCTCTTTCTAGTCAAGTCCATATGTTTGAGTGAATCCCCTTGCAAACAGTCTAGCTTTGTATTTGTCAATAGTACCATGAGCATTGTACTTGATAGTGAACAGCCATTTACAGCTGATTGTCTTCTTTCCATGTGGGAGAGTGGTGAGGTCCCAAGTATGGTTGTCAAGGAGAGCAGTCATTTCAGTTTTGACAGCTGCCTTCCACTTATCATGTTAGAGAGCTTCATGTATATTCTTAGGAATAGAGTGAGAATCCAAGTCATGTGTAAACATAGCAAAAGAAGGTGCCAAGTGATCATAAGACACATAAGTATGAATAGAGTGATTAGTGCATGATCTCTTTCCCTTTCGGACAGGAATGGGTCTGTCATCAATATCAGTAGAATGAGCAGGGTCAGTAGGCTCAGGAGGCTGCTGAGGTTCAGTAGGTTCAGTAGGCTGCTGAGGTTCAGTAGGCTCAGTAGGCTGCTGAGGTTCAGTAGGATGCTGGGGCTCAGTAGGCTGCTGAGGTTCAGGAATCTGCTGAGGTGCAGTAGGCTGATGAGTAGCAGGAGTCTGCTGAGGGGTAGGTTGAGGGATTGGAGTGATCTCAATTTCAATAAGGTTGCCATCTGTGACTGTCTCAGTAGGTTTGCTGTAGTATGGAGTTTTTTCAAAGAATTTTACATCCATAGAATTGTAAAATCTTTTGTCAGTGGGAGAATAACACTTGTAACCTTTCCTATCTTTGGCATAGCCTAGGAAGATGCACTTATGAGCTTTGGGATCAAGTTTGCTTCTGTGTTAGGCATGAATATAGACAAACACAGTACATCCAAAGATCTTTGGAGGCAATTCATCAATGAGGTGAGGACATGGATGAGTTGTCAGCAGGGTTTGAATGGGAGTCTTGAATCCTAACACTCTGCTGGGTAACCTGTTGATCAGGTATGTGGCAGTTAATATAGCTTCACCCCACATATATTTAGGCACATGTGTGGTGAACATGACTGATCTAGCCATCTCCGGTAAGTGCATGTTCTTCCTCTCAGCAACACCATTTTGCTGAGGTGTCTCTACACAGCTACTGGTGTGAATAATCCCCTTATCATTCAGGAATGTGCTGAGGTTGGACTCATAGTATTCCAGGGAATTATTTGTTTTTAAGATTTTAATCTTAGTGTCAAATTGAGTGGATACCATATTATAGAATTCTTGGAAGATGGTTCCAACTTTAGATTTATCTTTCATAAAAAAACAGCCATGTGATCCTGGTGTGATCATCTATGAAGGTGACAAACCACCTCTTTCCTGTTATACTTTTAACTCTTGAAGGTCCCCATACATCATTATGTATTAGAGTGAAAGGTGTGGAAGGAAAGTAAGGTAATTTAGTATACACAGACTTAGTAAGTTTAGAAAACTGACAAATATCACATTGAAGGTCACTGAGGTTACATCCTTTAAACAATTCAGGAAATAAAGACTTTAAATAACCAAAACTTGGATGACCTAGTCTATAATGCCATAACATGATACTGTCTAAGGTTTGGGTGCAGGCTGCTGAGGCAGTTTCAATCTTCAATCTTCTGTCTTCAGCAGGGTTTATCATAAACAGTCCTGAGCAGGCTTTAGCTCTCCCAATCACTTCTTGTGAAGAAAGATCCTGGAAAATACACTGATTGTCATTAAACAGGACTGTCCAATTTAGGTCTTTAGTGAGTCTACTGACAGATATAAGGTTACAGTCTAATTTTGGAACAAATAGGACATCCTGAAGGTATATCTTATCAGTAAGTTTAACATTTCCAAAACCTTGTGCACATGAAATAGATCCATCAGTAATCCTAATATTGCGGGTTTGATGACAGGGCCTAAACTGAGATATGAGACTCTTGTTACCAGTCATATGGGATGAGGCCCCAGAATCAACAATCCAAGTATCATTACTGAGAGGTGAGTGGAATATACCTGTTTTAGCAAGAGTAGCTATGTCAGTGATAGAACTACCTTCCTTTTGTTGAGCAATGAAGGCTTTGAAGGCAGCAAACTGAGCATCCAACCCGGTATCTGTGTTCCCTTCTTCACTGACATGCCTGCCCTGACTCTCCCTGGTTGGTTTGGAGGGTTTAAAAGAGTTAGGCTTACCATGTAGTTTCCAGCAAGTGTCCTTGGTGTGATTTGTGCATTTGCAGTGGTCACAGAACAATTTTCCTGCCTTCTCAGTAGGGTTCCTGTAAGTCTCAATAACCTCAATAGGCTTCCTGATCACCAACATTGCTGAGCTATCAGTAGGGTGATCAGCAGGGTTGCTTTGCAGCATTACTTTCCTCCTGCTTTCCTCATGTTTGACTTCAGCAAACACATATTTGAGACTGGGGAGAGGTTTAGTAGCAGGAACTCTACCTTTAACATCATCAAGGGATGAGTTCAGTCCTGTAAGGAACTTGAATACCCTCTTCCTTTCAATGATATTCTTGTATAAGGCAGCATCCTCTACATCCTTCCATGGGTGAATTTCCAACATATCTAGGTGTTTTCATGCCATAGATAGTTGGTTGAAGTACTGAGTTACAGACAGATCCCCTTGCCTGCAATTTTGGATTTGAGCTTCAAGATCATAGACCTCAGATGTATTGTCCTTCTTTGAGTAAAGGTCTCTAGCATTGTCCCAGATTTCCTTTGCAGTATCATACATCATGAAGTTCTCACTGATCTCTTTTGTCATTAACCTCGTGAGGATGGTCATGACTTGGTTATTTTCTGTATCCCATGCTTCAAACTTGGGGTCAATTTCAGCAGGGGCAGGTTTGGAGCCAGACAAGTATCCCATATTGCTCTGGCCTGAGATATACATTTTCATAGATCTTGACCACAGTAGGTAGTTGTTGCCATCAAGTCTGTGATTTGTAAATGAATGGTTTTCAGTGTCCCCAATCTGCTGAGGCAACTGGGACTCTACTGAGGGTGAGGAAGCTTCAAATAATGAAGACATTCTTGATATGAGATGAGATGTTCCAGCAAGTTAAAGAGATTTTGCAGCGGATTCAGGATTTTACGTCTCTGATACCATGAAGAGAGTTTGAGAAAGTAATAATACTTGAGTAAACTTCAACTTGTTTATTCATGTTTGAAGAATGGGTATAAATAGATACAAGCATGTAAAGGTCCTAGCTAGTAAAGTAAAAGTTACTAGAGCCGGCTAGTAATAAATGCTAGAGTCGGCTATTACATAATAGGACAAACTAGAGTTACTTTATGACTTTAAGACATATTAATTGTTTATTCAATACAATTAATATGTCTCTTGATACATAAGTAATATGTTACAATGTAATGATTAATAATTACAACAATGTAACAATATAATATTTCCACAATAACCATATGGTTCAGCATCATCAGAGTGACGTTTGATTACATGCTTCCCTTCCATAGAGACTGTGCCTAGAGTAACCACAAATCAAGGATAACAGCCATACAAATATTTAGTTGAGATCTCGTCACATATATCAACTATATAGTGACATCAATCTAGTATGTTAGATTCAGTGACCTTCCAACTTTATCGGAATAACATTTATTCTTTACAACTGAATATGTCTACTAAATCCTAACAAATAACTGAAAGTATGTTCTTCATAAGAACCGGAACATAATAACATTTATTTAGTTCCCTTATCAGTTTACTAGATCCAGAATATGGTAAGTGTCACAACGTTTGCTTCACCTTCCATATCTGCATTTAATCTTTCTAATTTAATCACACTCGTAAGATATCATATATCTTAGAGTCGACTTTGAACTTAGATAGATTCATCTCAAATCACTTTCCTAGAATAGAAACTTCAATAAGTTCGCTATTTAAGCACACGCCCTAACTTTCCTTTTTAATCCTTTAAGCACTTGAAAAACGTTTCTTATTGTAGTCTTCATAAGACTTAAGAAAGATCACAAGAGTTATGTCTTTGATTTTCTTTCATAAAGAAAATCCAAAGTTTATTAAATAGTTTATTTAACCTTTTGAATCATATTCAAAACATTAACTATTTAATTAACCTTTAATCAATCGTAGAATTAAGTCGATACTTAAATCTTACAATTATGAAAACAACATTTCCAAAATTAGATGTGGTCATACTTATCCAACGTTTGAATTAATTGTCATCGTATGACTGAATGGTCATCTTGGATCGTATCCAATATCATGAGCTTCCGCCTTTCATTAATAATTAAAGTCTTGGAGTACTGCATCAAATATGTAGTCTCCTTGTCTCTAACTACTATAACGGTATTGCTCGTATCATTGCTTATTTTAAAAGGATTAAAATTATTTAACCATATTTGAGAAAGTTTCTCAAAAGGTAACAGTCATAATTTGGTTTTTACTAATTGAGAAAAACATAAATATAAAGTTTGCTAAAACTACAACATAAAAATGAAAATAAAAGAGTGTTGTTGTTTATACACGCAAAATCAAAAATGGTCTTTTGGTTTATGATTTTGCTCCCACTAGTCAACTACTTCCAATTGACTTTCAAGAATTTTCCAAAGTTCTTTAGTGGCTGAGATCCAATCTAGTTACCTCGATTCCCGGCGGTGGTCGATCAACCATGATAATTTCTAAAGGTAGCTAACACCTTTACCATTCACATCTCTATGTGATTCTTAGTGGTTGACTAGTCAACTCTTTGGCGATACACATCACTATGTGCTAGTCAATCCCTTGTCTCTAAAGTCAGACGGCCCTGACGGTGGCCAATCACCGAAAGACTCTAGTCAAGTCATAACCCAATATTCTCAAGATCTCATACGATCATATCTCAATAACGACGATATACCCGAGGTAGGTCAACTCCCGGCGGTGGTCTATCAGTTGGATCCGAACACAGGCTCTTCACCGTCGTTATAATATTGGGAGACAGTATTTCGACTTGATTTTTGTTGTGGAAGTATTTATGTAAATTAATTCACTTAATTAATTTTAATTACGGTCTCATCAAATATATCTATCTCTATAGACATGGATCCTACACATTTATCTAGATCGTGCCTAGTCATGCATCTATCGTATCATATAAAATAAATACAAGCATAAAATAAATGCGTAAAGTAACTGGTATGATCATGGACTTTTCCTAGGTGCGGTTTCGAATACAAACTGACGAAACCACGGGTCACAATCTAAGGGTAGCTGCAACCGCAAATAGGATCTTTAATGCGCCATCTCCAATGGGATATGTATTCTTCTTTCTTTGGTCTCCATCTTCTGCTCCATTCTTGTTACATTTAATTCTATCTAATAAAATAAATACACCCGCCGCACCCGGGGGGAGCTAACGGGAATGGGATAAATGCAGAAATAAACTAGGTCACGTTCTTCATAACGACCTAGGACAATTTTAAAACCAACAGAAAAATTAAATCATTCACATCTATCCTATCGGTCGAGTCCATGATCAATCGGGGTCCATATAATCATATTATGTCTACTATATCTAATCCATACAATAACGTCTTATGAAAGAGATAAAATTAAAATTTAACTACTTGCATCTTAATCAATCAATTAACGTTTAATCTATTAAATAATTTTATCCAATCAATTAACTAATTAACTTTTAATTAATTAAATGATTTTAATCGAAATAAAATTAACAATTAATTTTAAACGATTTTAATTTTAATTTTAATTAATTAGAACTATTCTAAAATAAATTAAAATTAAAATTAGGTCTCTTTTGTTTATTTCCTTTTGATTCCTAATCAAAAGGGATGTCTTTGGTTTCCTAAACCAAAAGGCATCTTCCTAAACCAAATTTGGCTTAGGTCTGACCACTTTCCAAAATCAAAATTTTGGAAGTGGCCTAGGCCTAGGCCTTTTACAAATCAAATATTTGAAAAGGGTCTAGGCCTATTCTAAATCAAATATTTGGAAAGGCCAAATAATTTTGGTTTAGGCCTGGCCACTCTCCAAAATCAAAATTTTGGAAGTGGCCTAGGCCTAAGCCTTTTTCAAATCAAATATTTAGAAAGGGCCTAGGCCTATTCCATACAAAGTTTGGAAATGCCATAATTATTTTAATGCCATGTGGCATCCCAATGACCCAAACTATTTGAATCATTGGTCAGCCACATGACACAACTAAACAAAGAGATATCAATCACAACTATGAACCATATTGAATCACAAAATACACAAACCAAAAATTTAGAGATCCGCCAGCATTGACCGGTCAACCGAATGCCGGCAGCAGGTTGCCCTGCCGCCGCCGGTGGTGGTGCCGCCGCCAGTCGGCCGAGCACCACCCGATTTTGTTTTTTTATCTTTTCATGTATCACTTTTGCGAATCAAAAATCTTTCATCTTTTAATTACGTGATTTAAACGATAAAATTAACTACGCAAAATAACATGCTTATTGCTTAAGCTCGAAGCTCGCTCTGATACCACTGTTAGGAAATCTACGCGGGAACGCAGCGGAATTCAAAAATTATTTCCTATCGACCCAAGATCGACTTCGTTTAAGCAATAAACAAATAGCAGTAGACGGTGGTTACCGTGGTTGATCTATAAGATCGACGCTTTGACCGTCTAAGAAGAGTAGTTCTGCATAGAGCCGCCCAAGTGTTCGGCCTCTACCGCTGGCCCACACGAACAGCCCGCTGGAATCCCATCATGGATTGCTATTGGAAAACTCCGGCTACTAGACCGGTCTTTTTCCTCCCTCTCCAACTCTCTATAGGATGCTCTCTATTTTACACAAGAACTATAAGCTCTTGCAATTGTGATGTACAAAAGAGCTTGACACCCACTTCCTTTATATAGAGGAGGTGGCGCCCCAAGAGGCGTGGAGGAGAAGAAAACATTTTCCCAATAAAATAAGGAAAATATAATGATTGATTTATCTCATTTATTACAATATCTCATATTAAATAAATCTAGGATATTGTCAATATCTTATATTGAATATTTCCAAGATATTGTCAATATCTAATATTGACTATCTTTATTATATTACCATAAATATATTTACACATGTATATATATCACATATATATTATTGCACATATAAATCCATTATATAATATTAACTACAAATGTGCACATGCATATCCTTTTATATGCATGTCACGCATTATATAAATATATATATAAATATTAATATCTTATATTAATATATAGTAATACCATTAATTAAATTTCACAATCCAAGTGTATCTTATACACTTCAATGTGGCGCCCCATATTGCCAAATATTGGCTTCCGAATATTCTTTAATTAATATAATATTATTAATATCTTTTATTTAATTTATTCATAATAAATAAATACCACCATATTAATTTACCACTATAACCTTTATAGTCTCGAGATAAACTTTACTTATTTGGTCATCAACTATAACCACATTTTAATCCGGCTAGATGTTTTTATGTGTGTGACCCGATAGGCTTCCGAATATGTTGGCCGTAGACACAAAGTGCAGATTACAAAAATGCCCTTCATGCCTAAAGATCACGGGATAGCGTCTAGCAACACACCGTGCCCCCAATCATCGGAAGAGTCAAATGCAATGACTACTACCTTTCATGTGAAACAGTTACCGTGTAAATTACAATCCTATCGTTGTAATAATATCCATATGGTCGTACGTCGAGTGTCAAACATTAACGACCGTATCTTATAATCTGGATATCAAGCTCTCTCAAAGTAACTCATTTACTTCCACTTTGCAAAGATTCACGAGAGTAAGACATTCCTTATAAGAAGGCCATTTCGAATATTCGATCCCAATCATAAGATACGCGATTCCCTGACGACCAATCGTGTATACTCCGCATGCTTCAATATCATACCCAATCACTACCGCATGATCGCCCCGTGGCTAGGGGAAACCTCAATAGTGTCAAAGCATGACAATTCACACCGTGATGCCATGAAGACTCCGGTCTTAAGGATAATTACACAACCACCACATAGTGTGACACTTAACCGTGTAAGTGGGCCAGTCTAACGTACGCATTCTCTAATACACGTCCACGTACAGTCCAAGTGTCTCTACACTTTGATAGACGAGATCTATCCCTGCCCTAAAGACAGAAGACATCTAATACGTGCTAGTCTGTTTATACTATCAATGCCCTGTTTAATAGTACATCAACCTAGAGACATTTAAGTATCAAACTTATTAAAGTGATTAGAGATCTCATCAACCATAATCGCCTATCATGGTTTCTCTATCACAGTTTAATACTAAGGACATTATCATATAACAATTCACAATTGGTTCTTTAAAAGAACAAATATCTGACAACAGAAAAGCCATTTAATATATGTATAAACATAAAGAAATAGTAGACATGATCCGACCCGGTCGGATCCGGTCCAACCCGATTGGGTTTAGGACACTATTTCAACAGTAGGAGACCTTGATGGGAGTCCAGTTCTCCTCCTTGAATTTTTCGGGCTTCTTGAAGTCCCTATCCTTGTTTCTTCTGGCTCTCTAGGCGGGCTTCGCTCGGCCCTTTGCTTTCCCCTATGGGATGATGAGGTCCTCTCATTTCCCGCCGTCATGAGGTATTTCCTTGCTGAACTTAGCATTTCCTGGAGATTGGACGGCGGGTTGAGTGCGAAATAGGATTTGAGGTACCCTAGACATAGCCCCGTTTCGAAGCTATTCATCACCACATTGTTCGCTAACCTCCTTGTCAGCTCGTACACTTTGTAGAATCGCTCATAGTAGCTGCGGGTAGATTAACATTCCCATTGTCGAACCTCATGAAGTCGATATGGGTTTTCTTTGGTCCTCCAACTGACTTAAACTCGGCTGTAAACTTGTTGACCAAATCATCCCAAGCCAGAATTGATGCTAGAGGCAAGCTGCGCATCCATGAGGCCACTCTATCCTATATGGCCCCCACGAAGGCAATACACCACGCCTCCTCACTTAGGGTGCATAAGCTTATCATACTCTGAAAAACTGACAGCCAGTCCAAGGGATCCGTAATGCCGTGATAATTAGTAAAATTCGGGTAGTTCGTACCTCCCCGGGGTGCCATTGTGAGAATGTCTGGATGTAAGACGCCGGTACCCCAGGTGGGTTTAGATTCCTTGGTTGTTCATCCCTTTTGGAGCTCCTCAATTTGTTTGTTCATTATCGCCAACTCATCCGCGTTTTGCTTTATAATGGGGAGCCTGACAATGCTTTGCTCTATCAGCGACTCCCCATGTCCTTCCTTCCGAGTTCGAACTTGCCTTTCCCTTTCTATATTCCTCCGCTCTGGGGCTGCACCGCGGACGTTATCCACGGGCCCCAGGCGTTCCAAGGCTGACTTCCTTCCCCTACTTGGTTGGGAAGTAGCATGGCTGCTTTCCTCTTGATCTTCGTGATGCAACCTTGGAGGAGGCATAGTGTGTTGCACCTCGGTTTGAGCCAGAATGGGCGGAACAAATTTGCTAACCGGTACCGGAGGAAATACTTGCACTATAAGACTTTGATTATTTTGTCGCATATCCTCCAGGTATTCCATCTGAGCCCTTAGTGCTATCGTATGAGCATTTGGATTTGCGTCCGGCTCCTCATCTAGATTTGTTTGCTGTTGAAAGTTTGGACGAGATGCCCCGGCTACATGCTTCCCATGGGCCTTTCTTGTGGCCGCTTCATGTATCTCTCGGGCCTTTGCCTTTTCGTTTAACACACTTCACATGTCGGGGTTAATCGATTTTCATCATGGCCATGGACGGAACGCGACCCTCGATTGCGTCCACTGTGATGTGACGCTGAACTGCCACGTAGGGGGTTGTTGCCACGTGTTGTGTCATGATTGCCCTATTTGGCTGGTGTTGAATGCTCTACTACCAACCTCCTACCATGATTTGAAAGGGCGCTGCCGGCCGGAGTTACACTGAAACCCAGAATCCGGCAAGGCTTCAAACTTGCTAGTACTCAAAAATCCAGAGAACCCAGAAAATTTATATGCTAAAACACGCTGAACTTGTTGAGGAAACGTAATCAACCTGGGAAAGTTGGTGTTTTGTTTCAAACCTGGAAAATATCAACATTTGAGGTGGTTAATGCCACCATTCATCGAAATCATCAGGAATGATGCAAAACGTGGATTATTAGGCCGTACAACCTGAAAATCGACGCTTTCAGTTGAATCTTGAAGCTTTAAGATGATACGTTGTGCTTGCCAGAGACGCCGTGAAAACAGGTTTCACGGTGGAGATGATCACCTGAGGAAGCTATTTCTTGATGATTTTCCCGGTAATTGAGCCAACTGCTGTAGCGTGAATTATCAGGGTGGCGGTAACGGCTGAGCCGTGTGGATATCTGGCTATTTATGTGAGATTTCTCCGGTGAGATAGCGGTGGTTGATATGAAAAATATGATGTTTCTGGCAGGGGGTTCAAACAGTATGAATGCGGACTCAGACTCGACAAATTGACAAGGCTTGGCCTGTTTTCATTCATTATCCGGTCTTTTATGATTTACACAATACTCCTATTTATAAGCACCGGACTAATTATAATTACGCTAATGACGACAAGACTTAATGAAGTACAATTAGATCTAAGTATAATCCCAGGCTGAGGGGTGATGGCTTGTACCGAGGTCGTCAATCCTTATGCGAGTTCATTGGTGGTCTTGTCATTCCGAGTAGGTTGATTCTCGGTTTGGGAGTTGAGTCCGGCCTGTAACTGATGAGTTAGGAGGTTGTGCATGAGGGTGGCCCCCGGGCTGTCAAGGTCCGGCCTTGGCCCTAAGTGACACCGAGGTGAACGATGAGCTCGCCAGCCTGCGACTTGAACCCATCCTGGCATTAACCACCATGACTTGAGGATGAAGCTGGCGTAAATGCTTATTATGTGACTCCGATCGGATCAGACCCGGGTCTGTGAGACTGTACGCGGGTTCCCCATATCATATTACAACAGACTGTAATCAATTTCCCCTTTAGTTTTTTTTTCTTTTTTTGTGTATGTGCTGGGAAAGGAGCTGAATTTCCCCATGTACCCTCCCTTCCATTGATATAGCATAATGTCGTAAATTACCATACAACAAAGGATCTTTGCCCCGTGAGTAATAGGGTAAGAAAATTACAATCGATGTAGACAATACCAATGGTTCCACAGGTGATGTGAAATACCAATTCTCCATAAATTTATTTAAAATTCTATAAAATGTGGTGCTTGAATTTATACATGTTAAGAGTATATGATGTAAATGCATTAAAGGACGTTGTTATGCATCCCAGAAAATGGTAAGTTTTTTTTTTCCTGAAAAAGAAAATGATAAGTTTTACTCTCAAAATTTTATATAATGTCTACACACATGTCATTTGACAATGCACTTCATTGTGTAAATTTCTAAAAACTAGAAACACTCATAATCTAAAGATTATGATAGGGGTGATGAAAAGTGATAAATCATAGTAAATGAAGGAGCGGAATAATTCATCAGGAGCATTTCCTATCCAGTGTTATTCGAATTTGTTATGCCGCCGTTTGACATGATCATGATCTAAACCCTTAAAAGAATAATTTCATATCCATCGTAGTGAGAGTCATATGGTGTTTTTAGATCTCGTGGCCATGGTCTATGACTAATTTTTTGAATGCTCACCCACCGATACATTGACAATCTTATTTAGTTTCTAATATAAAAAAATCACGGTAATCATTCAATTTTCTAATAATGCTAATTGAAAAATCTGGTAAACATAGACTAACAATAACACAATGACTATAAGAAACACATAATATTATTTGTATCAGATATATAAATTTAAGATATAACTCCTGTTAAAGTAATAAACATTGTGTATTTCATTGATTAATCAGAGTTACAATCGGTATTATATATAGTGATTACATGAATGAATTTGCTGACTTTGTGAACTGGGAACGCAATATACGGACGAGTTAAAGAGAGGTACTAGAGACCACCAACAATGCTGCGATAAAGAGAAATATCTCCAAAAGGTTCACCGTCAGTGCGGCTGAGGCGTAAATTAGACACCATAGGAGTAATACACGGTTTAGAGTTTTCCATGCCGGCGCGTTGGAGAAGAGAATAAATATATTTGCACTGAGCCAAGAGTAAGCCATCAGAAGTATGAAGAGCCTCGATACCCAGAAAACAGGAGAGTGAGCCAAGATCCTTGACAGGAAAATGAGAAGACGAGTAATAGTGGATTGCACGAGATCCAGTGAGCTACCTGTAATTGTTGGAGAAAAAGCCCTTTTTGAAGGGTTGAATGGTCAACTTTAGCGCTGTAACGCCCCATTCCCGGACACCGAGTCCTTATCCGGAAAGAGCGCTCGGCACATATATTATCGAATAAAACTCAATAATACATGCAAGCCTTACGTCATACATCAGAAACCAAACGACGCGGAAGATAAAACAACTCAACGACTCGGGAAAACCAAACGATCGAAACATACGGTAATCAATGCTGTGAGGAAAACTAAATCCAATAAAAGATCTAAACATCCAGAATTCAATCCAAAAGATCTCAAAGGTAATTAAACCAAAAGAAAGAACAACATTGTTCAAAACTGGAAACAACTGTTTACGAAAAGAAAACATCTAAACGATCTAAGTCTTCAAACTCCAACTCAAACGTCCTCGTCATCAAAGAACTCATCAGCGGTAACCACCTGTTCATCTTCTTTGGGGAAAGGAAAAGACAAAGACAACGTAACGGGGTAAGTACAAAAGTACTTAGCAACGTGTAGAAGATCGTATAACTATGCCCTCATAAAGAAATAAAAGCAATACCGTCTTTTATTAATTCATTTTCCGTTATTAACCCTAACTATCTATCATATTATGTTCATTGCATAACATGAGGTTCCAAGGGTATCTATCTTAGCTCAAGTTTGTTACATCATGAAAAACAAGGGCACTGCGCCTAGTAATAGGATGTACTAGGACAACTGGGTGCAACCTACTTAGAGACTCGCTCTAGTAGCCCCAGGAATATCTCGAGTCCCGATAGTGTGATGACCGGCAGAGTGCACCAGACGCTTTATCTGGCCAATCGATTGACCGGCGTGGGTACAGTCCACTTTGTCTGGTCAGAGGACACATCGCGATATTGTACTATGCCTTACCAAGCATTGCATGATGTTTAATATTATTAATCTAACACATACGTTTGATTAGATGTTTAACTAGCCACCTAAGTGTTTTCAAGTAAGCTCCCTCACATCTCCTACTCTCGTACTTAGACCACTAGACACGGACAAGTCTTAGCAATTACACAGACATCGATAAACTCTAGCTTATCGAAGCACAAGGCAAATCCGAAGCTTTCGGTGGTCCCACACTTCATCTTTTTAGGGAATCCATGTGGTGCCGGAACTAAACGCACCAAAAGCTAGTTCAGAGCTTTGTCACGTAAGGTTATGCAATACAACATGATTATAAAGCCTGAACTCAAGCTGACTCAATAAAACAAAACAACGAAAAGTCTCAGGCTGAACGCCCGTTTAAAAGACTGAACGCCCGTCCTAAAAGGTTGAACGCCCGTCCTCCCTCAAACCATCACATCCTGTATCGAAACTGACCCTCTGAACGCCCGTCCCAAGTATCAAACGCCCGTTCAAGCTGCAGAGGAACCGGACGCCCGTCCAGAAGTCTGGACGCCCGTCCACTGGGTTTTAACCCAGAAAATCTGCAACCTGTTTGCTGCGATCTCCAACCATATGCATCCCAAAACTCCACATAAACAGGTTATAAAACGCAGGAAAACCATACACATTGCCCTACGACCCTACAAGAACTTAATCATACGATGAGAAGCCACGTTACCTTGATTTTGCGAGCTACAACGATCCACGCAACCAAATCTTTGAAAAAAGTTAAACCTTTAACCTCAAACCTAAAACGATCAAACCCAAAACTGGTCACTACGAAGCTTAGACTCAGAAAACGCTGTTAAACCATGAAGAACGATCCTAAATTAAAACGATGAAGAAACTTACGTTAACGGTTCTAGGGATGGTTGATATCCAAACGATCCTCTTGTCGCGGTGATTCTTTTTCCCTTGAGATGTCTGTCCAAAAGATCAACGGATTAAGCCTGGGGATTGAAAGTTCTTCCTCTCTCTTTTTTTTTAAACTTGCGGCTCTCCTCAAAAAAAAATGCGGCTGTTCCTTTTTTTTTTTGACAAAATAACAACTAGGTTAATAATTAGGATTATATCCCTTTTTATAAATCCCAATTATCTCTAATTATTATTTAAGTCCTTTAATTATCCCTTTTTCTTTTATAAAACCCTTTAAAACAAAAGAACATAATATTCCGATTTATCAAAAGACCGAAATGCCCTTTATCCAAAAATCGGGATATTACATTCCTCCCCCCTTAAGAGGAGTTTCGTCCTCGAAACTAGAACGTACCTGGAAGATGAGGGAACTCTGGGAACTCGTCCAACATATCCGCTTCCACTTCCCAAGTGGCTTCCGTCGGTGCATGGTTGCTCCATTGCACTAACACTAACGGAATCATTCGCCTCTTGATCATCCTTTCCTTTCTATCCGGAATCTTGATCGGCTTTTCCACGTATGATAGGTTGTCTTGTAACACTTCCGGATCAATCTCAGATTCCACATCCACTTTTGATAAACACTTTTTAAGCATTGATACGTGGAAGACATTGTGGACTCTAGACATCGATTCTGGCAACCGTAGTCTATAAGCCAACTTCCCAACTCTTTCGATGATATCAAAAGGTCCTACGTATCTTGGACTTAGCTTTCCTTTCTGACCAAACCTCTTGACACCCTTCATGGGAGACGCTCGAAGGTAAACTCTATCCCCAACTTCGAACTCTAGCGGTCTCCTTCTAACATCGGCCCAACTCTTTTGGCGATCTTGTGCGGCTTTCAGGTTCTTCCTTATCAACTCGATCTTCTCCTTGGCTTGCTGAACCATCTCCGGCCCGGTGATGTGTTTCTCTCCCACTTCATCCCAATAAAGTGGAGTCCTACACTTCCTACCATACAAGGCCTCAAAAGGTGGCATTCCCAAACTTGCGTGGTAACTGTTATTGTAAGCAAACTCCGCCAAGTTGAGGTAATCTATCCATGAACCTCCGGCATCCAAAACACAAGCTCTAAGCATATCCTCAAGAGTCTGAATCGTTCTCTCGGACTGCCCATCCGTCTGAGGATGAAACGCTGTACTCAAATCAGTCTTCGTTCCAAAAGCTTTCTGCAGACCTTTCCAAAAGCGATCGATGAATCTACTATCCCTGCCGGATACAATAGATAAAGGCACACCATGAAGCTTCACTATATTGTCGATGTACATAGTGGCGAACTTCTTTATAGGCATGTCTACCTTACACGGCAAGAAATGGGCTGATTTGGTAAGTCTATCCACAATCACCCAAATCATGTCATGACCGCCCTTCGTCTTAGGCAAACCGGTGATGAAATCCATCGTGATATTCTCCCATTTCCATTCCGGTAACTCCAAAGGTTTCAGCAAACCTCCTGGCCTCTTATGTTCTGCTTTCACCCTCTGACATGTATCGCATCTCGCCACGAACTCTGCGATCCCTAACTTCATACCAGGCCACTAGTATTTTTCCTTGAGATCTCTATACATCTTAGTGGCTCCGGGGTGAACCGCAAAAGCAATCTTGTGAGCCTCATCCATAACCTTCTCTCTTAGACCATCCACATCTGGTACACACAAACGGTCTCCATACCAAAGATAACCACTCTTGTCCAACCGATAACCCATTGTAGGCTTTTCTCGAGCCACTCGCTTCAAATTAACCATCACTGGGTCCTTATCTTGTTTAAACCGTATTTCATCTAGCAGATCTGACCTCGCCATCAATGGCGCCATAAACTGGTCTTCATCCTTCTGCTCAACCACTTCAATCTGCATTCTATCCAACTGATCCACAACTTCTTGTAAGGTGGTGATAGCATTAACCGCTCTCCGGCTAAGTGCATCAGCTACGACATTCGCCTTACCCGGGTGGTATTGAATGTCCAAGTCGTAGTCTTTCACAAACTCTAACCATCTTCTTTGTCTCATGTTCAGATTCTCCCGAGTAAAGAAGAACTTAAGGCTCTTATGATCCGTGAAGATCCTTGTCTTGACACCATACAAATAGTGTCTCCAAAGCTTCAGAGCAAACACCACTGCCGCCAACTCCAAGTCGTGTGTAGGGTAATTCCTCTCATGCACCTTTAGCTGCCTAGATGCATAAGCAATCACCTTTCCTGACTGCATCAAAACACAACCCAAACCTTGACCCGATGCATCTGTATAAACGTCATAATTATCAAAAACCTCCGTAACGCCAACACAGGAGCTGTGGTCAACTTTTCTTTCAAAGTCCGAAAGGCTTCCTCACATTCATCAATCCACTCATACTTGACGTTCTTCCGAGTAAGTCTCGTAAGAGGTGTAGCTATCTTCGAGAAATCCTTTACAAACTTCCGGTAATACCCTGCCGGACCCAAGAAACTTCTTATCTCTGTTACTGATGTCGGTCTAGGCCACTTAGAGACAGCTTCTATCTTTGCTGGATCCACTTTAATACCTTCTCCAGAAACTATATGTCCAAGAAAACTGACTTGATCCAACCAAAACTCGCACTTGGAAAACTTAGCATACGACTTGTTCTCTTTTAGGGTCTGTAGAACTATCCTTAGATGTTCTTCATGCTCTTCCTCATCCTTAGAGTATACCAAAATATCGTCTATGAAGACAATCACAAACTTGTCGAGATAAGGCATGAAAACTCTTTGCATTAGGTCCATGAACTTTGATGGAGCATTAGTGAGTCCAAATGGCATGACCAAAAACTCATAATGTCCATACCTCGTACTGAAGGCTGTCTTAGGTACATCTGACACCTTGATCTTCAACTGATGATAACCGGACCTAAGATCAATCTTAGAGAACACCTTCTTACCCTGCAACTGGCTGAACAGATCATCAATCCTTGGTAAAGGGTACTTATTCTTGATCGTCAGTTTATTCAACTCTCGGTAATCGATGCACAAGCGCATACTCCCGTCTTTCTTCTTTACAAACAAAACCGGTGCTCCCCACGGTGATGTACTTGGCTGGATGATGTTTTTCTCTAACATCTCCTTAAGCTGAATCTTCAACTCTTTCAACTCAGCTGGTGCCATCCTGTATGGTGCTTTAGCTACTGGTGAAGCTCCTGCGATCAACTCGATCTCAAACTCTATGGCCCTATCAGGCATGTGTCCTGGCAAATCTTCCGGGAAAACTTCAGGAAAGTCCTTAACTACACGAGTCTCCCCTAACTCGGGTTTGAGCTTTTCCTTGTCTAATGCATAAACAACAAAACCTTGGCAACCCTGCCTCAAGGCTTTTAAGGCTTTAACTGCTGAGATGATCGGATGTTGTTTCTTGCTAGGCTTGTATACGGTACCCTGAAAGGTCTTAGCTGATTTTCCTGGAACTTTAAAGATTACTCTCTTGCCTTTGCAATCCAAATAGACATGGTTCTTAGACAACCAGTCCATACCTAGGATAACATCAAAGTCCGAGAAATCCAACACCGTCAGGGCATGTTGGCACTTGTAAGTCCCAACTCTAATGTCGACTGAGGGTGTGACTTGAGCACATCTGGTGACTCGCCCAAAGGGGTGGATATACTCAAGGGTCTCTCCAACTCCTTAAGCGGTAGGTTTAACTTCTTGACTATGTTTGAAGAAACAAAAGTTCCTGAAGCTCCGGTATCAAACAGAGCTGAAACTGCTAGATTATCTATGATTATGGTACCTAAAAGTGAATCAATTTACGTATAAATATGTAATATCATATGCGCGCTATATCATATTAAATATTTATAAGAAACACAAACACTGAAAAAGTACCTGTCACCACAAAGTCATCTAACTCCTCTGGCTCCGCATCTGTTGCAAAAACACGAACTGGTCTGCTACCTGTAGGACGACTTCCCTGCTGGTTACTTCGCCCTCCTGCCTGATTGCCCTGTGATAGCTTCTTAGGACACGCCCTCGAGTAGTGTCCCGCTTCCCCGCAGTGGAAACAATTCAAGCTACCCGCCATGCAATCTCATGTATGTGCCTTGTTACACTTAGCACAAACCGGTGGCGTCCCACTTGTCGAACTCTTCATTGCTAAACTCCCTGTCTTCTTTACATTCTGCTGTGGCGCCCCTCTACTACCTCCTTGAAAATTTGAGAATGGCCTCTTGTCCCCAACTACAACTGTCGGCCTGTTGGCAAACCTTTCCGCTGTCAATGCTCTATCCATGACGCTTGCCATACTCGTCGGTCTATCTCCAAGCATACCTTTTGCCACATCATGTGATAACCCTTCCATAAACTTGTCTATCTTCTTTTCTTCACTCTTCATAATCTCGGGGTAGAACCTGCCCAGCTCGTGAAATTTCTGCGAGTACTGTGTCACTGTAGTATTTCTTCCCTGTTTTAAACTCAGAAACTCGTTGGCCTTTGCATTTTGTGCCGTTCTAGGGAAGTATTCCTGATAGAACAAATCCTTGAATACCGCCCAGTCTGTGATTCTAGGATTAGCTTGCTCATAAGACTCCATCCAACTCTCTGCATTACCTGCCAACAAAGATACTGCCAACTGAGCCCATTCAGATTCTGGGGCCCTCATGTTTCTGCATGCCTTTTCAAAACGACGAAGCCACAAGTCTGCTGCTGCTGGCTCAACATTACCGAAAAACTCTGGTACCCTGTGCTTCTTCACCTTCTCATACCAGTCTATTGGTCTATCATAACCCCCAAACTGCTGGTGCTGAAACTGCTGCTGTACCGGTGGGGCATTCTGATAACTCTGTTGCGGCTGGGTGTAGCCAGGTGCTACGAAAGAACTCGATCTAGGTGGTGGTGGAGGTCGAACTGTCGGCTGAGGAGTGAAACTCAACGGTGTAGACGGAAACATGGATACCTGTGGATAACTGAAGAACTGACTGGCCGGTGGGTTAGAAAGTCCCAATCCGGTCCAAGTGGTGGTCCTTGGGGCTGATGTAGAAACTGGTACGCGGGTGCTAAACCTTGAAGGACCTGTTTGTTCCACTCGACCTCTAACAGAATTACTTGGTCCTTGATTTCCACCATGACTGGGGTTGTTCACTTGAGTGACCGGAGGAACCTGAGTAGCTGGTCCACTCCTCCTCCTTCTCGGAACCACAACCTCAAGAAAATCCGTCACAGCGTTACTTGTCTGGGTATTATCTGCCTCAGCGTTATAACTAGCTCCTCCTCTAGTAAGCACCATCCTCAGTAGCCAAGAAAGAGAGGGGTTACTAAAGCTCTAACCTTATCTTAAAGAAAAATCAAGTCCTACACAGCAAGGAAAACCTTTCTCTCTGATACCAACTGTAACGCCCCATTCCCGGACACCGAGTCCTTATCCGGAAAGAGCGCTCGGCACATATATTATCGAATAAAACTCAATAATACATGCAAGCCTTACGTCATACATCAGAAACCAAACGACGCGGAAGATAAAACAACTCAACGACTCGGGAAAACCAAACGATCGAAACATACGGTAATCAATGCTGTGAGGAAAACTAAATCCAATAAAAGATCTAAACATCCAGAATTCAATCCAAAAGATCTCAAAGGTAATTAAACCAAAAGAAAGAACAACATTGTTCAAAACTGGAAACAACTGTTTACGAAAAGAAAACATCTAAACGATCTAAGTCTTCAAACTCCAACTCAAACGTCCTCGTCATCAAAGAACTCATCAGCGGTAACCACCTGTTCATCTTCTTTGGGGAAAGGAAAAGACAAAGACAACGTAACGGGGTAAGTACAAAAGTACTTAGCAACGTGTAGAAGATCGTATAACTATGCCCTCATAAAGAAATAAAAGCAATACCGTCTTTTATTAATTCATTTTCCGTTATTAACCCTAACTATCTATCATATTATGTTCATTGCATAACATGAGGTTCCAAGGGTATCTATCTTAGCTCAAGTTTGTTACATCATGAAAAACAAGGGCACTGCGCCTAGTAATAGGATGTACTAGGACAACTGGGTGCAACCTACTTAGAGACTCGCTCTAGTAGCCCCGGGAATATCTGAGTCCCGATAGTGTGATGACCGGCAGAGTGCACCAGACGCTTTATCTGGCCAATCGATTGACCGGCGTGGGTACAGTCCACTTTGTCTGGTCAGAGGACACATCGCGATATTGTACTATGCCTTACCAAGCATTGCATGATGTTTAATATTATTAATCTAACACATACGTTTGATTAGATGTTTAACTAGCCACCTAAGTGTTTTCAAGTAAGCTCCCTCACATCTCCTACTCTCGTACTTAGACCACTAGACACGGACAAGTCTTAGCAATTACACAGACATCGATAAACTCTAGCTTATCGAAGCACAAGGCAAATCCGAAGCTTTCGGTGGTCCCACACTTCATCTTTTTAGGGAATCCATGTGGTGCCGGAACTAAACGCACCAAAAGCTAGTTCAGAGCTTTGTCACGTAAGGTTATGCAATACAACATGATTATAAAGCCTGAACTCAAGCTGACTCAATAAAACAAAACAACGAAAAGTCTCAGGCTGAACGCCCGTTTAAAAGACTGAACGCCCGTCCTAAAAGGTTGAACGCCCGTCCTCCCTCAAACCATCACATCCTGTATCGAAACTGACCCTCTGAACGCCCGTCCCAAGTATCAAACGCCCGTTCAAGCTGCAGAGGAACCGGACGCCCGTCCAGAAGTCTGGACGCCCGTCCACTGGGTTTTAACCCAGAAAATCTGCAACCTGTTTGCTGCGATCTCCAACCATATGCATCCCAAAACTCCACATAAACAGGTTATAAAACGCAGGAAAACCATACACATTGCCCTACGACCCTACAAGAACTTAATCATACGATGAGAAGCCACGTTACCTTGATTTTGCGAGCTACAACGATCCACGCAACCAAATCTTTGAAAAAAGTTAAACCTTTAACCTCAAACCTAAAACGATCAAACCCAAAACAGGTCACTACGAAGCTTAGACTCAGAAAACGCTGTTAAACCATGAAGAACGATCCTAAATTAAAACGATGAAGAAACTTACGTTAACGGTTCTATGGATGGTTGATATCCAAACGATCCTCTTGTCGCGGTGATTCTTTTTCCCTTGAGATGTCTGTCCAAAAGATCAACGGATTAAGCCTGGGGATTGAAAGTTCTTCCTCTCTCTTTTTTTTTAAACTTGCGGCTCTCCTCAAAAAAAAAATGCGGCTGTTCCTTTTTTTTTTGACAAAATAACAACTAGGTTAATAATTAGGATTATATCCCTTTTTATAAATCCCAATTATCTCTAATTATTATTTAAGTCCTTTAATTATCCCTTTTTCTTTTATAAAACCCTTTAAAACAAAAGAACATAATATTCCGATTTATCAAAAGACCGAAATGCCCTTTATCCAAAAATCGGGATATTACAAGCGCGTTTTACGGATAGGCTCGATGTATGTCATCGACAGTTAATGATATCATTAAATACTCCATACGGAATAGTTGATGATGGACTTTTGCATCACTCGATTTAGATATCGGGTGAATGAGAAATTAATGGTTAAAGTTGGTAGAAAATATGTAGGAGATGAGAGTTGAAGGGAGGACCTCACCCCATTCTCCCACATTGGAAACTTGAGTGATGGGAGCTCAAGTGATAAGAACTAGTGTGTCTCTTATGGATGTGCCCTAAGGGGCAAGGCACTTTTGTGCAGGAGAGAGGACTTAGATAAATCGACACGCGCGGGCCGCCGCCCGTCCGGCCGGCTCGAGCTCGGCTCGGCTCGGCTCGGGTGTTGCTATTAATTTTTTGGACAAAATTTCTTTATGAAAGTAACCATAAAATTAATTTTGGAATGTGTTTGAGTCATTCGACCTATCAGAATTCATTGAGTCATTCGACCAATCGAATTCAGACGACGCATCATCCGACCAATCAGAGGATTTGATTAGTTCGAAATTAACCTTATAATTTCGGCCTAGATGATTTCCTTGAGGGAAAAGTCGGTCGTTACTTTTCCAAGGGGAAAAATTTGATGATGTGTTTCGGCCAATCAGATTTAAGCATTGGCTCATCCTCTCCACTATATAAAGAACCCAATGGATGAAAGTTTAAGGATCAAATTTTCTCCTCTCTTTTCCACCACAAAAAGAGTCTCTCATATAGATCTAGATTTTGAGTCGAAGAGAAGTTAAAGCACTCTGTAAGTTTGCCGGAGCTCGGATTTTTAAAGTGCCTCTAAATTCGAGACGTAAAGCCGTTGTATCTTGGGAGACAGTTGTTACTACCGTGGGCACCATACCGGAGCAATTTGTCTTAAGGAAAGAGTAACTACTCACCTCAGTTTGTCGTTTACTTATGCATCACGATTTACTTGTCCTTTATTTTCAGTCAGATCTGTTATGTGATAGCCTTATTTTATTAGATCTAGATTGCAATAGTTTTATTTCATTAGATCTACACCGTCGTAGCTTTATTTTATTAGATCGACTTAATAAAAAAAATTTATTTTCGAGTTATTTATTTTCTAATAAATAATCCATAATTAATTCCCGGTAATTACGAATCTGTTCCGTAAATCGCTCAACACACGATACACCTATTCCAACAAGCTTAAGACAAATTGATTCGTGTGTTAGAGGATCGTTTGAACCTATTAATTTACAGATCTATATCGTTTCATTAACTATTGTTTTCTTTGCACTACTAACATCGAACGTGCAGATTGTAAATATTATGATCATTAATGGTGATCCGTGAAATATGATTGCAATTCTCACTTAGTTCCCTGTGATTATGGTAAGGAAAAATTATACTAAAAGGTAACCTTTGCCGTATGCTTTATTTGCTCTAAGTGAGTAGTGGATTTTCCATCTGTTTGTATATCATTATCAGCCCGTAAGAACAATAAGTTGAATACTTATTTACTTTAGAACAGGGCTCTGTTATTCCGACTTATTTATTCATGTTAAGTTGTTAGAATATGGGTGACGTTCCAAAAAAAACGTCAGGGCAAATCCTCCTTGATTGGGACCTAAGAATGCTTCAAGAACACAGAAAAAACGATGGGGAGGGGGTGAATTAGTTTGTTTTAGACTGCACTTGACGATGGTCAAGCTTCCTACGTATCCAACTGTAAAATTGGAATCAAGCCTCCGTAGTTCCTTAGGGACAGTTTATATAAAGGGGCTTAGTCCCTAGGGTTTAAAGTGGCGTGTTAATGATTGACACTGATGGACGTGTTCCCTAAGGAAGAAGATTACGATTGATTAATCCCCTTGATTTTAGGAGATAATTATGGTATTCAAATATTAGCATTGAGAGATAAAGGTTCGAGTCTTAATTATTCAAGATTCTATGATAGTTATCTGATTATTATGCAGGTGATAAATAAGATTATTACTCGAGATAAATCAGAAAGACAGAGTCGATCCCCAGGGGTCTGGGACGAAAGCCGAACTCCAGCCATCAGAAGGCTGTTCAACTCTAAGACTGAGCCCGACCTCTGGGGGTCGGAGACAGCTGATAGAAAGCAAGGAAATGAGGTCTAAAGACAGAGATGATCTGACCTCCGTAGGGGTCGGAGATACAAGGACCAGCGGCGACAAGCTGAAAGGTTGAGCTCCCTGGGTTCGGACCTAGGGAGTCCAGAGTAGTTAATCCTTTACTTTGAGTGCTGAGCCGCCAAAGAGGTGCCACGTGGGTGAGTCCATTTTTTGGCAGCATCATAAGCCCCCAAGATCCAGCCGACCCCTGGTTGGTCGGCTCGGATCTACTAAGGTGGTGGATCGGCGCGAGAGTGTTAGTCTATGGATTTTGAGGTTAACTTAGGAATTGCCAGGTGGCAAAGCTAGCTATGACACAGTTATAAATATCCCAGGAAACGAGGCGTCGTTGCCCACTAACACTAACCGAGGCCGTTTTTCAAGGTTAGGGGGGTTATAAACCAGTCATATCAATCGTTTCGTAACCACATTAAGTATTAAACCAGGGAATTCGCTGCCGGTTGCCATTCGTCATCTTCTACTCTCCAACCTTAATACTGCAAGTAAGCATTCTTCCCTCATTTTTCTGATTTTGTACTTCGGTTTCTTTAAGCAAAAATCTTGTTAATTCAACAAATCCTAGAATCGATTCCTTGTTATGGCCATAGCAGATAGCAGAGATGTGGGGTCAATTTTGAAACAGAAGGATGTGGATGAAATCTACGAGAAATACGCGATTGATAGGGCTAGGTTCTTTCCCCAGTTGCCGTCGGGGGATTATCAATCGGCTCTGGACCCGCCGGAAGGTTTTTGTTCCGTCCATCGGGAATATTTCGAGGTGGGGCTGCGATTACCTTTCTGCCCTGCCCTTTTGGCAGTACTCTGGCACTACGGGCTAGGGATATCCCAAATAGCCCCCAATGGCGTTAGGGCCGTCATTGGGTTTGCGATTTGGTGTAGATTGTTGAATATTAGGTTTACAGTAGACAAATTTAGGTATTTTACCACCGGGTAGGGCTAAGAGACCACCCCTACCGGTACTACTTCGCCAGAAGGCAAGGGAAGTCCTTTAGCATCCCCATCCTTCCTCCGGGTCAGGATTCTTACAAAAGATGGAAGGAGAGGTTTTTCTATGTGAGGAATGACGGACATGAGGAACTGAGCATGTGGAATACGGAGGATCTGGAGGGGGACGAGCGCCCAGAGAGGCCGGAGTCCTGGGTAGAGAAGATACGGAGGTCGGGGTACTCCATCGAATGGCAGAATTTGTATGGTAATCTGATTGAGGCAGCTCGGTTGGGGGATGCAGGCCCCGAACCTTACGTGGAGTTCACTAAGGCCGAATTGAAGATCTGTAGGGTTTACTTGTATTGTACCTTACAATTGTTTAACATATTTGTGTTTCTTGTTTAGCTAACCTTTCCATTGGTGTATTTGCAGTGGCTGATTTTGCCGATCTAATGGCCGGAGCCGAGAGAGAAGTTGCGGGTCGCCAGACTGTGCCGACCCCCGGTGTTCGAGAGGTACCAGTGGAGGATCTGAACGCAGAAGGTGCGGATGCCTCCGCCTCGATCCCTCCTTCTGAGACGACCAGGGCGGACACCTCTGGGGAGAATGCAGAGAGGGGGTTGGTCCCCAAGAAACCGACTCGCCAAAGGCCGACCGCTCAGGAGGGTCGGTCTTCGAAGAAGAGCAAGTCAAAGGCCCCTGAGGAAGGTCATGAGGGGTCCTTCGAGCAGGAGAGGGTCAGCAGTATGTCTGACGAGGAGCTGGCGATCCTTGGCTGCAAAACAGTGGAGCTGGTAAGTGTTGATTACTCCTTTCTTTCTAGTGATTTAAGTATCGTTGGTTCTGACGTCCTATGTTTGTTTTAGGGTGGCACGATCGGCCAGGAAGTTTTTAAGAGGTTGGGCAAGGCCTCGGCCGACCTGGCTGCCCAATCGGACAAGATTGCCGAGCTCAGAAAGGCTAGGGATGAGCTTAGGGTGACTATTCATCCTAAGGACGCAGAGATAAAAGCCCTGCAAGCCCAGCTCCAGGCTCAGGAGAAAGAGCTGGTCGAGGAAAAGAAGGGAAGAGAACAGGAGGTCGGGGACCTTACGGCAAGAGTGGCCGATCTAGAGGCCAATGTGGCGGCTCGGTGCGCCGAAGCCGTGCAGGAATATAAGGCTTCGGGTGATTTCGCCGAGGCTCTCAAGGTGTTGCTGGTTCCCATTCTTAACCATGGGTACACCTTAGGGGTGGATGAGGCGAGGGCCCAGTTTCCTGCACTTGCTCTGGATGCCCTTCCTAAGAGGGCTTACTATAAACATGGTATGGATGTGGTTTACACCGAACGTGTCAATGACTTCGAGCAGGTGTAGACATAGTGGATAAATATGTCCGCCAACCGACTGCAGCGTCTGGATCGTCCCCTCCTGAATCTCAAAAGAGTCTTGCTCCTGACTCTTGATTTACTTTGATGTTGTGTTGTTGTTTTTTTTTTTTTTTTGAAACTTATGTACTATACAGTTTATGAAGAATTTATTTTGGTTTTAGTTTTATTTCTGTGAATAATTTTTGAGTTATTGGGTTGTCCGTTATGGGTATATGTGTTGCCCCCAATATGATATTCACTAGTGTATGGTGAATGGCATATTTTGATATTATTATAACGGAGAGTTTTAGTTCAGCCTCGCATTGGATTAAGAAAGCTATTGAAGTGATAGGGTATAGGGCCCGGAGAGCGAACCTGGGACGATCGTCCAAGGGTATGGTCATACGGGCAACGGGGTATAAAGTTCGAAGTGCCGATTTCGGTCGGCCACACCTTTGCCAAAGGTAAGAACACAAATGCGAGGTGGTACAGAGCTTGGAAAACCGATCTAGATCGATGGCTTAACTAAAGAAAGTATATATGGGCGAGTCGATCTAGGGATCGGATAGCCGATCTAGATCGATCGCCTAAACCAAAAGAAAGTAAACAAGGGCGAGCCGATCTAGAGCCCAAAGAGCCGATCTAGATCGATCGCCTAAACTAAAAGAAAGCAAATAAGGGCGAGCCGGTCTAGAGCTCAAGGAGCCGATCTAGATCGATCGCCAAAACTAAAAGAAAATAAATAAGGGCGAGCCGATCTAGAGCTCAAAGAGCCGATCTAGATCGATCGCCTAAACTAAAAGAAAGCAAATAAGGGCGAGCCGATCTAGAGCTCAAGGAGCCGATCTAGATCGATCGCCTAAACTAAAAGAAAATAAATAAGGGCGAGCCGATCTAGAGCTCAAAGAGCCGATCTAGATCGATCGCCTAAACTAAAAGAAAGCAAATAAGGGCAAGCCGATCTAGAGCTCAAAGAGCCGATCTAGATCGATCGCCTAAACTAAAAGAAAGTAAATAAGGGCGAGCTGATCTAGAGCTCAAAGAGCCGATCTAGATCGATCGCCTAAACTAAAAGAAAATAAATAAGGGCGAGCCGATCTAGAGCTCAAAGAGCCGATCTAGATCGATCGCCTAAACTAAAAGAAAATAAATAAGGGCGAGCCGATCTATAGCTCAAAGAGCCGATCTAGATCGATCGCCTAAACTAAAAGAAAGCAAATAAGGGCGAGCCGATCTAGAGCTCAAAGAGCCGATCTAGATTGATCGCCTAAACTAAAAGAAAGCAAATAAGGGCGAGCCGATCTAGATCGATCGCCTAAACTAAAAGAAAGCAAATAAGGGCGAGCCGATCTAGAGCTCAAAGAGCCGATCTAGATCGATCGCCTAAACTAAAAGAAAGTAAATAAGGGCGAGCCGATCTAGAGCTCAAAGAGCCGATCTAGATCGATCGACTAAACTAAAAGAAAATACATAAGCAATACGAAGTGTGGGTTTGAAAGACCAGGGTAAACTTGCCCCCAATTAATCTAAAGTAGTCCGGACTATGTTAAATTGAGCTTATGAATCAGTTGTTTATACGAAGTTTTTGAGGACGAGCAGGGCCAGGCTAATGCTGACTTCTCGTTCAAAAACACGGCGGTTCGGGTCAGGTTAGACCGACCTTTCGCGTGTGATTTTTTTAAAGACGAGCGGGGCCAGGCTAGTGCTGACTTCTCGTTTGGAGACGAGCTGGGCCAGATCGGACTGACTTCTCGCGTAAAGTCTTACTGCGCAGTATAAGTGTTTGTGCGATTTACAAAGTGCGTAGAATGAAAATCAAAAAGTTGCCATACAGAGATCAAACAAAGATATAGATAATCCAGAAATGCATTTTCAACATTGAAGAAACGAACGTAAATAGAACAAATCGCAGCAAATGATAAAAAGGAACGAGCAGGAATTGAAAGGCAGAAAATAAAAATAGTTTGTGTATGAAACGATAACTGATAAAGACCTGTCGACCGCATTAGGCAAAGGTGATTCCTTTGCCCTTAATGGTCGCCGCATAGCAGCTTCGAGCGACCTCCAAATCTCCTTTGACTTCGACCGACCCTCTACCGGTCGGGAACTTCAAGCTGATGTGCGCTGGGGAGATTATGGCTCGCAGATCGATCAGAGCGGGCCTTCCAAAGATGATGTTGTATGCTGATGAAGACTTGACCACGACATAGTTCACCTGAGAGTCCTTCCTGTTGAATCCTTGCCGAATGTCGTTGCGAGTCGAACCATTCCCAGTGGATGAATCGGAGGACCGGCAAATCCGAACAGGGGAGCTGAGACCGGTGTGAGGTCGGATTCCTTGAGACCCATTGCTTGAAAGGCTGTAAAGTAAAGAACGTTGACTGCACTACCTGTGTCTACACAAACTCTCTTGACCAGATTCTTGTTAACCACAGCTTCAATGACCAATCCTTCATTGTTAGGGATCAAGGGGAGAGATCTTTCGGCCCGTAGCCTACTTCATGGAAGGGGATTCGGCCTCCTCTAGCTGTCTGCCCATTTCCTTCTCGGACGCTTGGATTGTTGTTAAGGGTGGTTTTATACGTTTTATAAGTATATATTTTATGTTAATTTCCCCCATATCTGGATAAATTGCATAGAAAATGAGCGTTTAAATGGATTTATTGAGCAAGTGAGGTTTTTAATGAGTTATTCGCAAAATTGGTTTATTTTGGTGTTTTAATCTTGATTTTATGATTATTTGGATGATATTACGTCTTGCGATGTTTTAATGTGCTATAGGTACGTGTTGATGCTTAAATGATGATCACAAAGAGATGAGAGTCGAATTACATTGAAGAAAAAGGGATAAAGATGAGAAAATCGCATTCTGAACAGCTGAACGAGCGTCCATGTCCCGTCCAAATGGACGGGCGTTTGATCAAATGGACGGGCGTCTAGGAGGATATTTTACATTCAGGAAGTTTGGACGCAGGGTGGACGCTGGGATGGACGGGCGTCTGAAGAAGACTCGGCCCGACTCGAAGTTCAAAGCAGACCAGACGAGCGTCCAGGCAGACCGGACGGGCGTCCAACGCCGACTGAACGAGCAACCGACCTAGTTTTGACCTAGCCGACTTATTTTCCTATTTAAGCAGCAACGCCCCAAACCCTAGGATACGCATTCATAGAGTCGAAATTCATCTTGAAACACATCAGCAGTTTTGTTCTTTCTGTTTTTGTTTTTTTTATGCAATCAAAACAACTTTTTGATTTCAAGATTATTATGAGTAGCTAAATCTTGGGTTGGACGAACGGGTGAAGCAATTCAAGAGGTGTATTGGTTTTCTTATTTTTTTCTTCTGCGTTTGCAATCAACAAAAGGTTCGATTTCTATTGCGTTTATTTTGTGCTTGATATCGATAGATAAAGCCTGTGATATTCATTTGATGATAGTTGAATGAACTCTAGATCACCGCAATAGTATTCAGATTAATCAATTTGTCTAAAAACGAAAGTGATCAAATTGTTAACCTAGATAATAGATTCGAAAGAATTTATGCCTATCGTGCTTGAAGAATCAATCTTTGATAAAAGTTGATAAACAAGTTATCTAAGAAATTAGTAATTTGCATTGGGTATAGGTTAATCTTGACCTTTAGTTGATTTGCATGCGTAGGAAGTTAGAAGCCTTTACCGCTATCTTGAATTGTGGATCCCTGTCGTCTGCCTTTCTCCCCATTATTTGATAAACCTAAAATTGTTATTTGTGACACTTTTTGGCTTAAACTTAAAAACACATTCAACCTCACGTTCCTCGTGGGATCGACCCGGAATAATCACTTTACTACAAGCTTTGCACTTGGAGCGACTAACCGGATTTTTATTTCTTGTCTTTTTTTTGTTTCATTTACAAAAATCCACAACAAGTTTTTGGCGCCGTTGCCGGGGAACTGGCACGGTTTTATGTGTTTTTAGCATAGGTTTAGGTAGATCATTCGTTACTGAATCGAGTAGCTTCTTTTCTCTGAACCGTTTTTTTTTCTTGTCAGACGAGCGTCCATCCACTTTGGATGTCCGTCCAGTTCTTGGACTAATCGGACGAGCGTTTGGACTTCTAGACGCACGTCTAGCTCAATTTCTAGGCAGACGCCCGTCCAGGACCTTGGATGCCCGTCTGTCTTCCTGACTCCTTTCTTCTTTTTCTCTCCTTAGTTTTAGTTCGTCGTATGCAAACACGAAGTAAACAAGGACAGTTAATTTTTGAGCCTGAGCTTGAACGAGACGTAGTTCGAGTAAACCGTAAACGAAAAGTTCCCGAGCCCATTCCGATTCCCGAAGAGGAAGTCGAAGAGAGTTCGGGTGAAAACTCTTCTGAAGATAATTTCTTCTCCAACCTTTTCTTTGAGGAGGAAACTACTGTTTCAATGGCTCAAGCCAACCGCACCCTGGCAGACTATGCCACTCCCGGTGATGTGAACATTCGCTCGGCTGTGGTTATCCCTACCGATACAGCCCCGTTTGAGATAAGACCAGCCCTCATCCAGATGGTGCAACATGCATCAACTTTCTATGGGTATCAATCTGAGAACCCCTACACGCATCTTTATGTATTTCTGGGTATATGCGATACTACTCGCATTAAGGATGTCAGTCAAGACATCGTTAAGCTGAAACTATTTCCATTTTCACTTCGGGGAGAAGCAATGGAATGGTTTAAATCTCTCCCTTCTGAATCTATCCAGACTTGGGCCCAGCTCGAAAGTCAATTTTTGGCCCAATATTTTCCTCCGTCTAAGACAGCTCAATGTCTTAACGAGATCTCAAACTTTCATCAACTGAGTGATGAATCTTTCTTTGAAGCATGGAAGCGTTTCAAAATTTTGTTGAACAAGTGCCCCCATCATGGAATGGATTTGCAGAGAAAGGTCTATACTTTCTTCAGTGGTCTGAATGAGTCCACTAAAGGGATGGTCAACTCCTCATCTGGAGGAGTCTTCTTGAAGAAAATCCCACAGCAAGGGTGGGAGTTATTTGAAGATATAGCTAGGTACAACTATGCACCTACGTATCAATCACCAACGGTCCCTGCTGCACCTAAAATCGAAGAAGTCAACAACCAGAATCATGGTCAAATGATTGCAGCCCTGCAGGCTCAACTTTCTGCTTTGACCATGACTAAAAATCAAAATCAGCCCTCTCTCCAACAGAATGCACAAGTATTCTCTTGTGATAACTGTTATCAGACTGGTCACATCAGTGACCACTGTCAGTACACTCCTACCCCCACCTTTCAAGTCAATGCTGCCCAACAAACAAGGCAGTATGATTCTGTAAACTGTTATACCTGTGGACTTAGGGGTCACATTTCTGCAACATGCCCCTTGAATGCTGGAAATGAGAGATACAATTCTTCTGGCCCGCAAAACCAGAGATTTTCAAACCAGAATAACTCTCAAGGTCAGAACTATAACCAGAATAGAAATTATGTTCAGAATCAAGGTTATGACCAAAACCGCACTCAGAATTCGGGCTACAATCAAAATTCGGGACAGAATACCACTCGCAATGCCTACTACCAGCACCCCAACTCGAGTCAAAGTTCAAATTCTCAACCAAAAACAAATCCAACCTGGCCCGCTAATCAAAACTCACAGCAAAACCGCCCTAATCAAGACTCCTCGGTTTTTCAGAACCCTCAAGGGTCTTCAACTCATGGTACTACCCCTACAAGGGCAGAGTATGAAGAGCAACAGAGGACGATGAAGAACTTAGAAAGACAGTTAGGACAGCTAGCTGAACAATTAGCTGCCAGACCTCAAGGTCAGCTACCTAGTTTTACAGAAAAAAAAACCCTAAAAGTGGGCATGCAGCCCAAGCTGAAGCAAGAATAAACCACTGTGCCGAGCTCGCACCCATTACTCCCTATGGACAAGAGGAGTCAAATGCTATGAATCTGAGATCCGGTACACAATTGCAACAACACCCTAGTTACAGACAGAACCAGGGAAACGAGTAAACCCTCCTACCCCTGATTCGGTAGGAGGGGAAGAATCGCAGTCCCCTGACCTGGATGAAGAGAAAGATGAAAATGAGATTGAAGCTGGAAAAAGATTTCGGGTGATTGAAAACCAAAATGATGAACCTGAGAAAGTCACTCAAGCGGATGATCCCTGACGAGTAAAAAGATGAAAAAAGTGGTGAGGTGGAAAGATCTTGAGGACAAAGCTATAAGAGTTTCCTCCCCCGGGAGAGTCTTCTCCGAAGAAGAACTGAATAAGCTCCCATTTCCACCAAGAAAGCAAAACATTTCATTATCTGAAGACAAGAAGTACGAGAAGGTACTCAACCTACTAAGAAACACCCAAGTAAATTTGCCTTTATCTGAAGTGTTGGTTGAGATGCCTAAGTATGCCAAGTTTGTGAAGGATGTTGTTTCTTCAAAGAAGAAGTTGGGCGAAATGGAGAAAAGATTGGGAGAGGAATGCTCCGCTATCGTTGACGGAGAAATACCTAAAAAGCGCAGCGATCCGGGAAAATTTGTCTTAACTCTGAAGATCAAGGATTTAAGCTTCCCAAATTCTCTGTGTGATTTAGGAGCATCCATTAGTTTGATGTCTCTATCTGTCTGCAAGAGACTACACCTTGACCATCTATTGGAGCCTACCCCCATAAGTATCCAGCTTGCAGATAGATCTTTCAAGAGAGCCGACGGAGTGCTTAGAGACCTTCTGGTCCAAGTAGACAAATTTACATTTCCTGTGGATTGGTACGTCTTGGACACTAAAGAAGAAGATACCCCCCTCCTCCTGGGACGACCTTTCCTATCCACTGCCAGATCCTCTATAGATTGCGATGCAGGATTTGTCACTTTACGTGTTGGGGATGAGGAAGTACGCTACAGTGTAGTTAAAGCTCTCCGAGCACCTTCTGAAAACCCCTCTGGTTTTGTGATTGAGACGTCAGACGATTTCACAGACTACACTCTGGACGAGCTAGAGGTTGCCTATGGAGAAGAGCTTGTTGAAGAGGACACAGTGCTCTGCGAAAGAACTCTTTCCCCCTCAGAAGAAGTCGATTTGCTTGAGGCAAGAGTTTTTGACCCTATCAGCGAGGAAGATCTAAAACGAGGAGAAGCCAAAACCAGTTTAGAGGAACCTCCTGAGGACCTTGTTCTAAAACCTCTACCTCAGCATCTGAAGTATATCTTCTTGAGAGAAGGTGAGCGCTTACCTCTGATTATCTCCTCTACACTGTCAGCAGAAGAAGAAGCTGAGTTGGTTGACGTTCTGAAGAAAAATGAGAAAGCCTTCGGTTGGCAGGTAGGTGATATAAGAGGAATATCTCCAGACGTCTGTATGCATAAGATTAGAACCGAAGAAGGTGCAAAGAGTATAAGACAACCACAGAGACGTTTAAACCCACACATGCAGGAAGTGGTGAAGAAGGAGATCATTAAGCTGTTGGATATGGGGATCATTTATGCGATAGCTGATAGCGATTGGGTGTCCCCCACTCAGGTAGTACCTAAAAAGGGAGGTATTACCATTGAAAAGAATGACAAAGGTGAAGAGGTAGCTGTCAGATTAGTCACTGGGTACAGAGTCTGTATAGACTATAGGAAGCTAAACGAAGTGACCTTAAAAGACCATTTCCCTCTCCCCTTCATAGACCAAATTTTGGAACGTTTGGCGGGGCATGCTTTCTACTGTTTTCTGGACGGTTATTCAGGTTATTTCCAAATCCCTATTGACCCAGAAGATCAAGAGAAAACAACCTTCACCTGCCCCTATGGTACTTTCGCTTATAGGCGAATGCCCTTTGGACTTTGTAATGCACCAGCTACATTTCAAAGATGTATGTTGGCTATCTTTGATGGACTTGTAGAGAAATGCATGGAGGTGTTCATGGACGACTTCTCGGTGTTTGGCACATCATTTACGGACTGTCTTGAAAATCTAGATGAAGTACTGCAGAGGTGTGTGGAGAAGAACTTGATTCTCAACTGGGAAAAGTGTCATCTTATGGTGACCGAAGGGATTGTTTTAGGTCACAAGATTTCCGCTAAAGGCATAGAGGTTGATAAAGCTAAGATAGAAGCTATTGAAAAGATGAATTACCCTAGAAACACGAAAGAGGTAAGAAGTTTCCTTGGTCATGTGGGGTTCTATAGGAGATTTATAAAAGATTTTTCAAAAATATCTAAACCTTTATCAACTTTACTGAAAGATGACGTCACTTTCAATTTCGATAATGACTGTCAAAGTGCCTTCAAAGAGCTAAAACAGCGTTTGACCTCTGCCCCTATCCTGATCTCTCCGGATTGGAACATGCCATTTGAACTAATGTGTGATGCCTCCAATTACGCTGTTGGTGCTGTATTGGGGCAAAGGATTAATGGTAAATTCCAACCTATTTCCTACGCAAGTCATACCTTGAATCCAGCCCAAGCAAACTATACCACTACGGAAAAGGAACTGTTAGCGGTTGTGTTTTCCATGGATAAGTTCCGCAGCTATTTGCTTGGTGCCAAGGTGATTGTATGGACTGATCATGCGGCTTTGCGTTACTTGATGAACAAGAAGGATGCTAAACCGAGACTGCTGAGGTGGATTCTTACACTACAAGAATTCGATGTTCACATCAAGGATATACGGGGTAGTGAGAACACCGTAGCGGACCATATTTCGAGAGTATTACCAGCATCTGAGGAAGATCCCCAGGACATTGATCTTTATTATCCCTTCGAGAGCGTTATGAATATGGATGTCCACACTCCCGACCCTCCTTGGTATGCTTCGATTGTCAATTACCTTCATTCTGGCTATCTGAATCCTGAATTCTCTTACCAGGAGAAGAAGAAGTTCTTCTCTGATCTAAAGTACTATGTCTGGGAAGAACCATATCTGTTCAAGATCTGCAAGGATGGGTTGCTTCGCCGGTGTGTGCCTGAATCCGAGCAACGGGATATTATTGAGCAATGTCATAGTGGTCCCACTGGTGGCCATTTCAATCCATGGAAGACCGTTGCCAAAATCTTCCAATGTGGTTTTTACTGGCCCAGAGTCTTTAAAGATACTGAAGCTTTCTGCAAAGGCTGTGATAGGTGCCAGAGAACCGGCACTTTGACCAGGCGGTATGATATGCCGCTTAAACCCATTTTGGAGTGTGAAGTGTTTGACGTATGGGGCATTGACTTTATGGGACCATTTCCATCTTCATGCGGAAATAAATACATTCTGGTCTGTGTAGACTACGTATCTAAATGGGTAGAAGCTGTCGCAACTCCACTGAATGATCATAAAACGGTAATGAAATTTCTGAAGAGGAACATTTTCACGAGGTTTGGCTGCCCTAGAGCTCTGATCAGCGATGAAGGGTCACACTTCATTAATAAACCCCTGGATAGCCTGTTAGCTAAGTATGGTGTTAAGCATAAGAGTGGCACACCATATCACCCTATGACCAGTGGGCAAGTTGAGCGTAGTAATCAGAGTATAAAGAAAATCCTCGAGAAAACGGTCAACTCCCATCGAAAGGATTGGAGTCTGAAGCTGGATGATGTAATGTGGGCTTACAGGACCGCATACAAAAATCCTATGGGTACATCACCATACCAAATGGTTTATGGAAAGCCATGTCATTTGCCAGTGGAATTGGAGCATAGAGCTTATTGGGCAACTAAGTTCTTAAACTTCGACTCCCAAGCTTGTGGAGAACGTAGGCTCCAGCAGATACATGAATTAGACGAGTTCAGACTCCAAGCTTATGAGAGTTCACGAATAAGCAAGGAAAGGATGAAATTCCTTCATGATAAAAAGATCAAGAAAAGGGAGTTTCAGGCAGGCGAGCTGGTACTGTTATACAATTCCAGGCTGCATCTTTTCCCCGGAAAGCTAAGGACACGTTGGTCCGGTCCATTTGAAGTCCTGTCTGTCTTTCCTAGCGGCGTTTTGGAACTTAAGGGGATTGGTGATCAGCCTTTCAAGGTCAATGGTCAACGATGCAAACACTACATTGGCCAACCGAAGGAATCACCCGAGATAGTTAAATTCCTTGATTTGCTTGGTTGTATCACTTCAGGAGTCGATGATGTTAGGAAATCACTAGTTTAACGCAGCGGAATTTAAAATTTGATTTCCTTTTCTAGATCGTTCTTCGTTTAATGCAATAAACACGTTAAGTAGTTTGACGGTTATACCTTAGATGATCTACAAGATCGTCGCTTTGACCGCCAACGGAGAGTAGTTCTATGCGCAAGCCGTCCACGCGTCCGGCCTCTATCGCTAATCCACACGAACCCCTCGCCGGAATCCTCCTTGGATTGCTATCGGAAAAACTCCGGCTGTTAGACCGGACCTTTTCTTCCCTCACAAACTCACTATGGAGAGCTCTCTATTTTACACAAGAATTATGAACTCTTACAATTGTGATGTACAAAAGAGCTTGACACCCACTTCCTTTTTATAGAGGAAGTGGCGCCCCATATGTAGTGTGGAGGAGAAGAAAACCTTTTTCTAATAAAATAAGGAAAATCAATTAGATTGATTTATCTCTTTAATTATAATTTATTTTGTCAATATCATATATTGATTATAATTATCCTATTACCATAAATCTATTTTTCCAAAATCAATTAATATCTTATATTAATATTATGGCAATATTCATTAATTAAAGTGCACAATCCAAGTGTATCTTATACACATAAAAGTGGCGCCCCATTAGTCAACAAATTGACTTCCGGAATATTCTTTAATTAATATAATTTATATATAATTAATATCTTGTATTTTATTTATTCATAATAAATAAATACCACCATATTAATTTACCACTATAACCTTTATAGTCTAGAGATAAACCTTCCTTATTTGGTTATCAACTATAACCGCATTTTAATCCGACTCGATGTTCATATGTGTGTGACCCGATAGGCTTCCGAATATGTTGGCCGTAGACACAAAGTGCAATTTACTAAAATGCCCTTCATACCTAACGATCACGGGATAGCGTCTAGCAACACACCGTGACCCCCAATTATCGGAAGAGTCAAAAGCAATGACTACTACCTTTCATGTGAAGCAGTTACCGTGTAACTTACAATCCTATCGCTATAATAATATCCATACGATCGTATCTCGAGTGTCAATACATTGACGATCGTATCTTATAATCTGGATATCATGCTCTCTTGGAATAACACATTTACTCCCACTTTGCAAAGATTCTCGAGAGCTAGACATTCCTTATAAGAAGGCCATTTCGGATATTCAATCCCAATCATAGGATACGCGATTCTCGGACGACCAATCATGTATACTCCGCATGCTTCAATATCATACCCAATCACTACCGCATGATCGCCCCGTGGTTAGGAGAAATCTCAATAGTGTCAAAGCATGACAATCCACACCGTGATGCCATGAAGACCTCGGTCAAAAGGATAATTACACAACCGCCACATAATGTGACACTTAATGTAAGTGGGTCAGTCTAACGTACGCATTCTCTAATACACGTCCACGTACAGTCCAAGTGTCCCTACACTTCGATAGACGAGATCTATCCCTACCTTCTAAAAGATATAAGACATCCAATACGTGCTAGTCCGATTATACTATCAATGTCCCATTTGATAATATGTAAGACTAGAGACATTCAAGTACCAATCTTGTTATAGTGATTAGAGATCTCATCAACCATAATCACTATCATGGTTTCTCTATCACAGATTGATACTAGGGACGTTACTATATATATGCAACAAATAATATGAAGACAAACAATATATATAATAACATAAGCGCTTTTATTAATCATAATAAAGTTATTACATGAACTAAATAGACTGTAAACGACCCGACCCGGTCGGATCCGGTCCAACCCGATTGGGTTTAGGACACCTTTCCAACAGATGATTGCGATGAGTTCTCCCTAGACCTATTTTACGATGCTAGTCTGAATCACCAGGTGAAGTTTTTGCCGGAAGCTGGGACATGGAACAATATTGGAAGGAAGTGGATTTGAAGAAAAATAAAGCACGGAAAAGAGCCCCAGTCAGAAAGAAGATCAAACAGGCCTGGGAAAAATGCGTGGGTCGGATCCCGAGTTTGCACTGCTGTTTCTGTAGTCATAATTTTGTTAAGAATTATGTTGATAGTATGACCGGCAAAAAGCCAAAGTGGCCCGACCCGGGTTAAACCTGAATTGAATGTCGAGCTAACGACATTAACCAAAAGCGCCACTAGGGGGCAACCTAGATATCCTTATTTGTTTTAGTTATTTTCGTTTTGTTCTTTTCTTTGATTTATGTGTTTCGTTTAGGTCTAATTAGGGTAATTGTTGACTCTGCTTGTCGGTTGATTCGATTTCACTTTATCATTCTCTTTATCTTCATTGTGCCATGTTATGTCCCCCTATGTTCCCCGAGATCTTGTCGTGTTTTTCAAGTGTGCAGGATAGTTGCGATAGTAATTGTGAGTTTCAGAGGATATCGGTTTTCCGGTGGATGGTCCACAATCTACTGATTTCGTCAGGCAACTCTGGATTTGAGTTGCAACACTTCCAGAATTTCCCCATTCGAATTACAATCAGCTAAGTTCTTTATCCTTTCCTTTTAATTCTGCACAACCTGAGGACATGTTGTGGTTTAAGTGTGGGGGAGTAAGGGGATGTTTTGATATGTACCTATATCATTTGCTTAATTCGTTATGATTCTATGCTAAAATGAGCTAATTTTTCAAAATTATTGTTTCGTCCCGAGTGAGCAATGCATACTTTTTGTTCGGTTTTAATAGTCATTGATGCTATATATCATATGTTTGGTAATTTAGATGTCTCACCCAACACTATTTTTCACGAGCCATAGTGAATGATGAGCTAATTTATACAGTTATACCCCCTTTTGACTAGTGATTTCTGATTTTCTTATAAGTCATGTGCTTAGTGCTACGTATATATCTTGAGATTTATGATAGTTTGTATTCGGTTCCGAGTATGTTATGTTGGAATAGTGTCCTAAACCCAATCGGGTTGGACCGGATCCGACCGGGTCGGATCATTTCTACTATTTCTTTATGTTTATGCATATATTAAATGGCTTTTCTGTTGTCATATATTTGTTCTTTTTAAAGAACCAATTATGAATTGTTATATGATAACGCCCTTAGTATTAAACTGTGATAGAGAAACCATGATAGGCGATTATGGTTGATGAGATCTCTAATCACTTTAATAAGTTTGATACTTAAATGTCTCTAGGTGATGTACTATTAAACAGGACATTGATAGTATAAGCAGACTAGCACGTATTAGATGTCTTCTGTCTTTAGGGCAGGGATAGATCTCGTCTATCGAAGTGTAGAGACACTTGGACTGTACGTGGACGTGTATTAGAGAATGCGTACGTTAGATTGACCCACTTACACGGTTAAGTGTCACACTATGTGGCGGTTGTGTAATTATCCTTAGGACCGGAGTCTTCATGGTATCACGGTGTGGATTGTCATGCTTTGACACTATTGAGGTTTCTCCTAACCACGGGGCGATCATGCGGTAGTGATTGGGTATAATATTGAAGCATGCGGAGTATACATGATTGGTCGTCCGGGAATCGCGTATCCTATGATTGGGATTGAATATCCGAAATGGCCTTCTTATAAGGAATGTCTAACTCTCGTGAATCTTTGCAAAGTGGGAGTAAACGAGTTACTTGAGAGAGCATGATATCCAGATTATAAGATACGGTCGTTGATGTTTTGACACTCGACTAACGACCGTATGGATATTATTACCGATAGGATTGTAAGTTACACGGTAACTGTTTCACATGAAAGGTAGTAGTCATTGCATTTGACTCTTCCGATGATTGGGGTCACGGTGTGTTGCTAGACGCTATCCCGTGATCGTTAGGCATGAAGGGCATTTTCGTAATTTGCACTTTGTGTCTACGGCCAACATATTCGGAAGCCTATCGGGTCACACACATAAGAACATCTAGCCGGATTAAAATGTGGTTATAGATGATAACCAAATAAGGAAAAGTTTATCTCAAGACTATAAAGGTTATAGTGGTAAATTAATATTGTGGTATTTATTTATTATGAATAAATTAAATACAAGATATTAATAATATTATATTAATTAAAGAATATTCCGGATGCCAATTTATTGGTATATGGGGCGCAATTTGTGTGTGTATAAGATACACTTGGATTGTGCAATTTAATTAATGGTGTTACCATATATTAATATTAGATATTAATATTTATATATTCTTTTGTTCCCAGCGTGTGATGCATATAATATGCATGTGCATGATTGTGTCCAAAATATTTATATATAGATTTATATGTGTAATATATATTTGTGATATATACACATGTGTAAATTGATTTATGGTAATAAAATAAAGATAGTCAATATTAGATATTGACAATATCTTGGAAATATTCAATATGAGATATTGACAATATCCTAGATTTATTTAATATGAGATATTATAATAAATGAGATAAATCAATCAATTATATTTTCCTTATTTTATTGGGAAAATGTTTTCTTCTCCTCCACACCTAGATGGGGCGCCCCCTACACTATAAATAAGAGGTGGGTGTCAAGCTCTTTTGTACATCACAATTCCAAGAACTAATAGTTCTTGTGTAAAATAGAGAGCATCCTTTAGAGAGTTGGAGTGAGGGAAAAAGGCCGGTCTAGCAACCGGAGTTTTCCAATAGCAATCCATGATGGGATTCCGGCGGGCTGTTCGTGTGGACTAGCGGTAGAGGTCGAACACTTGGGCGGCTCTATGCAGAACTACTCTCCTTAGACGGTCAAAGCGTCGATCTTATAGATCAACCAAGGTAACCACCGTCTTTAGCTTATTTGTTTATTGCTTAAACGAAGTCGATCTTGGGTCGATAGGAAATAAATTTTTGAATTCCGCTGCGTTCCCTCGTAGATTTCCTAACAGTGGTATCAGAGAGAGCTTCGAGCTTAAGCAATAAGCATGTTAATTTGCGTAGTTAATTTTATCGTTTAAATCACGTAATTAAAAGATGAAAGATTTTTGATTCGCTAATCGATACACGAAAAGAAAAAAAAATAAAGGGGCGGCTTTTGGGGTGCTCGGCCGATCGGCGGCGGCACCCCACCGGAAATTGTGCCGGCGGCGGCGGCTCCCTCTTGGGGCGGTCGACGTCGGCTGGTGCATTTTTGGTGGATCCCTAAATTTTGTTTTGTGTATTTTGTGTTTCAATATTGTTCATAGTTGTGATTAAAATCTCATTTGTTTAGTTGTGTCATGTGGCTAACCATGGTTCAAACAGTTTGGGCCATTGGGATGCCACATGGCATTAAAATAATAATGGCCTTTCCAAACTTTATTTGGAATAGGCCTAGGTCCTTTCCAAATATTTGATTTGGGAAAAGGCCTAGGCCTAGGCCACTTCCAAAATTTTGATTTTGGAAAGTGGCCAGGCCTAAACCAAAATTATTTGGCCTTTCCAAATATTTGATTTGGAATAGGCCTAGGCCCTTTCCAAATATTTGATTTGTAAAAGGCCTAGGCCTAGGCCACTTCCAAAATTTGATTTTGGAAAGTGGCCAGGCCTAAGCCAAATTTGGTTTAGGAAACCAAAGGCATCCCTTTTGATTACGAATCAAAAGGAAAGAAACAAAAGAGAAATAATTTTAATTTTGATTTATTTTGGAATAGTTCTAATTAATTAAAATTAAAATTAAAATCGTTTAAAATTAATCGTTAATTTTATTTCGATTAAAATCATTTAATTAATTAAATGTTAATTAGTTAATTGATTGGATAAAATTATTTAATAGATTAAATGTTAATTGATTAATTAAGACGCAAGTAGTTAAATTTTAATTTTATCTTTTTCATAAGATTTTATTGTATGGATTAGATATAGTAGATATAATATGATTATATGGACCCCGATTGATCATGGACTCGACCGATAGGATAGATGTGAATGATTTAATTTTCTGTTGGTTTAAAAATTGTCCTAGGCCGTTATGAAGAACGTGACCTAGTTTATTTTATGCATTCATCCCGTTCCCGTTAGCTCTGTGCGGCGGGTGTATTTATTTTATTCGATAGAATTAAATGTGACAAGAATGGAGCAGAAGATGGAGACCAAAGAAAGATGAAAATAAAGATCCCATTGGAGAATGGAGAATTAAAGATCCTATTGGCGGTTGCAGCTACCCTTAGATTGTGACCCGCGGTTTCGTCAGTTTGTATTCGAAACCGCACCTAGGAAAAGTCCATGATCATACCGGTTACTTTACGCATTTATTTTGTGCTTGTATTTATTTTATATGATACGATAGATGCATGACTAGGCACGATCTAGATAAATGTGTAGGATGTATGTTTATAGAGATAGACATATTTATGATGAGACCATAATTAAATTAATTAAGTGAATTAATTTACATAAATACTTCCACCTCAAAAGAATCAAGTTGAAATTGCCTCCCCATATTATAATGACGGTGAAGAGCCCTTGTTCGGATCCAACTCATCAGCCAAAGCAGGGGGTTGACCTACCTCGGGTATATCGTCATTATCGAGATATGATCGTATGAGATCTCACGAATATTGGGGTTATGACTTGACTAAGAATTCTCTCGGCCACCAGCCAAAGCGGGGTCGTTTGGATTTTAGAGGCAAGGGTTTGACTACTTCATAAGATGAAAATTGTCAAAGAGTTGACTAGTCAAACAACAAGAGTCGTATAAGATACGATTGACAAAGGGTTGTTGTCTACCTATTAGACTATTTTCGGCCCACCAGCCAAAGCGGGGGTCGCGGTAGTTTAGTGGGATCTTGTCCACTAAAGAAATTAATAATTCTTGAAAGTCAATTGGAAGTAGTTGACTAGTGGGAGCAAAATCATAAACCAAAAGACCATTTTGATTTTGCGTGTATAAACAACAACACTCATTTATTTTCATTTTTATGTTGTAGTTTTAGCAAACTTTATATTTATGTTTAATTCTCGATTAGTAAAACCAAATTATGACTGTTAATTTTGAGAAACGTTCTCAAATATGGTTAAGTAATTTTAATCCTTTTAAAATAAGCAATGACATGAGCCATCCCGTTATAGTAGTTAGAGACAAGGAGATTACATAATTGATGCAGTTCTCCGAGACTTTAATTATTAATGAAAGCGGAAGCTCATGATATGATTAAATCATTTGAAATAAGTTTCAACGAATTAGTCATATATTGGATACGATCCAAGATGATCATTCAGTCATACGATGACAATTAATTCAAACGTTGGATAAGAATGACTACGTCTAATTTTGGAAAGGTTGTTTTCAAAATTGTAAGATTTAAGTATCGACTTAATTCTATCATTGCTTAAAGGTTAATTAAATAGTCAATGTTTTGAATACGATTCAAAAGGTTAAATAAACTATTTAATAAACTTTAGATTTTCCTTATTAAAGGAAATTGAGAACATAGCTCTTGTGATCTTTCTTAAGTCTTATGAAGACTACAATAAGAAACATTTCTCAAGTGCTTAAAGGATTAAAAGGGAAAGTTAGGGCATGTGCTTAAATATAGAGCTTATTGAAGTTTCTATTCTAGGCAAGTGAGTTGAGATAAATCTGTCTAAGTTCAAAGTCAACTCTAAGATATATGATATCTTACGAGTGTGATTAAATTAGAAAGGTTAAAACAGATATGGAAGGTGAAGCAAACGTTGTGACACTTACCACATTCTGGATCTAGTAAACCGATAAGGGAACTAAATAAATGTTATTATGTTCGGTTCTTATGAAGAACATACTTTCAGTTATTTGTTAGGATTTAGTAGACATATTCAATTGTAAAGAATAAATGTTATTCCGATAAAGTTGGAAGGTCACTGAATCTAACATACTAGATTGAAGTCACTATATAGTTGATATATGTGATGAGATCTCAACTAAATATTTGAATGGCTGTTATCCTTGATATTTGTAGTTGTTCTAGACATAGTCTCTCTGGGAGGGAAGCGTGTAATTAAACGTCATTCTGATGATGTTGAACCATATGATTATGAATCATGTGGGTTATACGTATCTTATCCAAAGAGGACTAAAATACCCTTTTATGAAAAGGTTATAAATTCTAGAAAAATTGTCTAAAGCCTAAACATACCGATGTTTGTTGTCTTGTGACAATTAATGCCACAAATAATTATTTATTAATCTCTATGACTATTTTAGAAATAGTTGAATGTACTTATTGAAGTACGACAATTCGGAAAACACGAAAAGTTCGAGCTAGTACGAATATGAGATTGATGAGCTACTTAGGAATTAATCTTCAATTGGATTGAAGTAATTAATACCTGAAGGGTGTTTCAGAAGTCGTCTGAAAGGAATAAGATTCTCCCTTGAAGGATACCATCTTTGGGATATGCAATTAGATTGTGTTCCCAAAATGGAAACAACACTTTATATGATAAATGTGAGACGCAAGCCATGCGAAGTATCCCTTACCCGTTTTGGGATAGTGCCCTTATACTTAACCGAGTTCCAAAGATAAAGGTTGAATAGATTCCATATTAGATATGGGAGAGGATAATGTCAAATCTATCCTAACCGATGATTTGAAGTTGTCATAGGCAAAGTCAGAAAGGCTTGGAGCCTAGTACGGCATATGCAACTTTGTGGAATATCTTAGCAAGTACGCTAGATATTATTTACTCGTCCGCGGAGCAAAATGTGTTTGTCTCCAAACATGCTGTCTTCTAGAGGAAGTGTTTCTTCCAAAAGAAACAGTGGGAGTAGATTTAGATCTCAAATGTAGTTTGAGAACCACAAAGATATATTCAACCAATGGGACATGAGCGGACGCCACATAGCGATGAGGTGTAGAACACTGCTCAGTGCACACAAAAGTTCTGTAAGTCGGTGGATAACCTCAAGCCTGAAAGGGCTGCTGGTATGTTCATCTTGAAGAATGAATATCTCACGACTTATGAAAGAATGTTTGAAAGGCAAGATTGAAAGATATGGCCAGGAGCCATAATATCTGAATTAGATTCCATCAGTGACAACCAGGTTATGAACCTAGTCTGTCTTACCTGGAGGGAATGTCCCTGTAAGGCTGAGCCAGTTCTATTCAGATTATGCTTGTTGTAACTTCGTATCATGGCTATATGATAGTGTTGAAGACGTTGGGCAGAAAGCTCGATGTTCATAGACGATAACATGATATGTGAGCCCACGAGATCCATTTATGGACTCAAACAAGTTTCTCTAGATGATTTCTTTGTTTGATAATCAAAGGAGTTTGATTTAGTCAAAAGAAGGATATGCCCATGTGCAAGATGGATAGTGGGAGTGTGTTACAATTTTTGAGTAAGGTATTAGATATCTCTCTCGAGAATTAATACCCCATGTCACAGTCAATTAGTGTTTGGTAGTTCAAGATCTTTATGAAAGCACTTGGATTAGCGGTTCTTATTTTAGAAATAAGAATCAGTAGTGATAGATTTAACTGCTGTTAAATTATAGTTTACCTATATAGACGTGATGCTAAAAGAGTTTAGCATAGATCGCAATGGGGATACTGCTAGCCGGTGTTCTCAAGATCTATCTATGTTAGGACGTTCATCCTAAAGATAAGGTGAAAGATGATGCTTATGGAAGGTTTCCTTCGCTGCTGCGATAGGAACCATCTTATAGGTAATGCCGGATGTTCATAGTCCTTGAATAGTCATGAGCAAGTATGAAAGTAAATCTGGTAAATGTCGAGAATATCCTTAAACAAGTTAAGGAAAGTTTCCTAGTTTATTGAAACTTGGAATTAAATAGGCGTAGATATACAGACGTATATCCCGAGTCTTATGAAGGCGAGTGGGAGCTACAGTCTGGGTTTGCAGTCACTTTGATTAAGTGATACGTTGAGCTGGAAATGTTCTTAGCGATGGGTCACTATCAATTCTACAACTAGGCCAAAACACAGTAGTGCCTTAGAGGCGCAGCGGGAGCAGTACATGGATCTAGAAGGTTCATTCTTGAACCTTGTGCGGTTCTTCCACCTTTTCTATATGGCTGATATAGTAAGTGGATTCATTGCTTGAAGCAAGGACCAGGGTCTCGTCAGAGATTCGTGTGTGTGTTGAGGCGGTTCCTTTGACTTGGTCATTTGGAACATGATATGAAGATAGTTTGAGTCCCCACGGATAGTGATCCGTTCATGGCTAGGGCTAGTTGCGAGTATTGCATGAGATTCTTGTGTTTCAACTTGGTCTTGTGTGTGTGAGTGATTGGTTTTAGACCAAGTGGGAGATTGTTGGAATAGTGTCCTAAACCCAATCGGGTTGGACCGGATCCGACCGGGTCGGATCATTTCTACTATTTCTTTATGTTTATGCATATATTAAATGGCTTTTATGTTGTCATATATTTGTTCTTTTAAAGAACCAATTATGAATTGTTATATGATAACGCCCTTAGTATTTTAAACCGTGATAGAGAAACCATGATAGGCGATTATGGTTGATGAGATCTCTAATCACTTTAATAAGTTTGATACTTAAATGTCTCTAGGCTGATGTACTATTAAACAGGACATTGATAGTATAAACAGACTAGCACGTATTAGATGTCTTTTGTCTTTAAGGGCAGTGATAGATCTCGTCTATCGAAGTGTAGAGACACTTGGACTGTACGTGGGCGTGTATTAGAGAATGCGTACGTTAGACTGACCCACTTACACGGATAAGTGTCACACTATGTGGCGGTTGTGTAATTATCCTTAGGACCGGAGTCTTCATGGCATCACGGTGTGGATTGTCATGCTTTGACACTATTGAGGTTTCCCCTAACCACGGGCGATCATGCGGTAGTGATTGGGTATGATACTGAAGCATGCGGAGTATACATGATTGGTCGTCCAGGAATCGCGTATCCTATGATTGGGATTGAATATCCGAAATGGCCTTCTTATAAGGAATGTCTTACTCGTGAATCTTTGCAAAGTGGGAGTAAACGAGTTACTTGAGAGAGCATGATATCCAGATTATAAGATACGGTCGTTGATGTTTTGACACTCGACTAACGACCGTATGGATATTATTACAGCGATAGGATTGTAAGTTACACGGTAACTGTTTCACATGAAAGGTAGTAGTCATTGCATTTGACTCTTCCGATGATTGGGGGTCACGGTGTGTTGCTAGACGCTATCCCGTGATCGTTAGGCATGAAAGGGCATTTTCGTAATTTGCACTTTGTGTCTACGGCCAACATATTCGGAAGCCTATCGGGTCACACACATAAGTACATCTAGTCGGATTAAAATGTGGTTATAGTTGATAACCAAATAAGGAAAGTTTATCTCAAGACTATAAAGGTTATAGTGGTAAATTAATATTGTGGTATTTATTTATTATGAATAAATTAAATACAAGATATTAATAATATTATATTAATTAAAGAATATTCCGGATGCCAATTTATTGGTATATGGGGCGCAATTTGTGTGTGTATAAGATACACTTGGATTGTGCAATTTAATTAATGGTGTTACCATATATTAATATTAGATATTAATATTTATATATTCTTTTGTTCCCAGCGTGTGATGCATATAATATGCATGTGCATGATTGTGTCCAAAATATTTATATATAGATTTATATGTGTAATATATATTTGTGATATATACACATGTGTAAATTGATTTATGGTAATATAATAAAAGATAGTCAATATAAGATATTGACAATATCTTGGAAATATTCAATATGAGATATTGACAATATCCTAGATTTATTTAATATGAGATATTATAATAAATGAGATAAATCAATCAATTATATTTTCCTTATTTTATTGGGAAAATGTTTTCTTCTCCTCCACTCTTCATTGGGGCGCCCCATACACTATAAATAAGATGTGGGTGTCAAGCTCTTTTGTACATCACAATTCCAAGAACTAATAGTTCTTGTGTAAAATAGAGAGCATCCTTTAGAGAGTTGGAGTGAGGGGAAAAAGGCCGGTCTAGCAACCGGAGTTTTCCAATAGCAATCCATGATGGGATTCCGGTGGGCTGTTCGTGTGGACTAGCGGTAGAGGTCGAACACTTGGGCGGCTCTATGCAGAACTACTCTCCTTAGACGGTCAAAGCGTCGATCTTATAGATCAACCAAGGTAACCACCGTCTTTAGCTTATTTGTTTATTGCTTAAACGAAGTCGATCTTGGGTCGATAGGAAATAAATTTTTGAATTCCGCTGCGTTCCCTCGTAGATTTCCTAACATGTTATACTGTGAATATCTAGAAGTTTGAATGTGATAAGTAACACGTAGCTTATTGTCAAATGGAAAAGTTGAAGTTAAAGTGAATTAATTGGGTGTGTCGAAAGCTAGTCGATGATTTGAGTGAGGTAGGGTATACCACGTATGTCCTATACCACTATGATGACTAAAAGCTCACGACAGTTAGGAAAAGCTGCCTTATGATTGGAGTAAGGTAGGGTATTATCTCGAAATGTCCTATTCTGCTATGAGGGCAATAGCTTCTTCTAATGTGTGTTTAAAAAGTGAATGAATTCAATCAACTTAAGATATGTTATGAATTAAATGAAAGACTTAGTTATCGTCTATCTTATCCCCAGTAGAAACTGATAGATATGCTGTAGGGATTATCCTCTGAGTATTTCAGAAAGGTCCTAAATGTATTCTATCATATTTTTCGGGATATGTCACGTTTTGTAGGGTGCATCTTATAAGTGTCACTCATTGCTAGTTTGAAGGGGGTATTAGCTAGTTTTTCTTGAATCAATTCAAGTGTGGATTTAGTGGAAATTTATTATGGCTATGCACACACTTGGGCGAACCTCTAATCTATTGAATATGCTTTATATGTGTTGAGGTATCTATATTTTTCCCGAGCCTTGATTATGTTTTGTTTTGCTCGGGACGAGCAAAAGCTAAGTGTGGGGGAGTTGTTAAGGGTGGTTTTATACGTTTTATAAGTATATATTTTATGTTAATTTCCCCCATATCTGGATAAATTGCATAGAAAATGAGCGTTTAAATGGATTTATTGAGCAAGTGAGGCTTTTAATGAGTTATTCGCAAAATTGGTTTATTTTGGTGTTTTAATCTTGATTTTATGATTATTTGGATGATATTACGTTTTGCGATGTTTTAATGTGCTATAGGTACGTGTTGATGCTTAAATGATGATCACAAAGAGATGAGAGTCGAATTACATTGAAGAAAAAGGGATAAAGATGAGAAAATCGCATTCTGAACAGCTGAACGAGCGTCCATGTCCCGTCCAAATGGACGGGCGTTTGATCAAATGGACGGGCGTCCAGGAGGATATTTTACATTCAGGAAGTTTGGACGCAGGGTGGACGCAGGGATGGACGGGCGTCTGAAGAAGACTCGGCCCGACTCGAAGTTCAAAGCAGACCAGACGAGAGTCCAGGCAGACCAGACGGGCGTCCAACGCCGACTGAACGAGCAACCGACCTAGTTTTGACCTAGCCGACTTATTTTCCTATTTAAGCAGCAGCGCCCCAAACCCTAAGATACGCATTCATAGAGTCGAAATTCATCTTGAAACACATCAGCAGTTTTGTTCTTTCTGTTTTTGTTTTTTTATGCAATCAAAACAACTTTTTGATTTCAAGATTATTATGAGTAGCTAAACTCTTGGGTTGGACGAACGGGTGAAGCAATTCAAGAGGTGTTTTGGTTTTCTTATTTTTTTCTTCTGCGTTTGCAATCAACAAAAGGTTCGATTTCTATTGCGTTTATTTTGTGCTTGATATCGATAGATAAAGCCTGTGATATTCATTTGATGATAGTTGAATGAACTCTAGATCACCGCAATAGTATTCAGATTAATCAATTTGTCTAAAAACGAAAGTGATCAAATTGTTAACCTAGATAATAGATTCGAAAGAATTTATGCCTATCGTGCTTGAAGAATCAATCTTTGATAAAAGTTGATAAACAAGTTATCTAAGAAATTAGTAATTTGCATTGGGTATAGGTTAATCTTGACCTTTAGTTGATTTGCATGCGTAGGAAGTTAGAAGCCTTTACCGCTATCTTGAATTGTGGATCCCTATCGTCCGCCTTTCTCCCCATTATTTGATAAACCTAAAATTGTTATTTGTGACACTTTTTGGCTTAAACTTAAAAACACATTCAACCTCACGTTCCTCGTGGGATCGACCCGGAATAATCACTTTACTACAAGCTTTGCACTTGGAGCGACTAACCGGATTTTTATTTCTTGTCTTTTTTTTGTTTCATTTACAAAAATCCACAACAATTGTTACTCTCAAAACCGTGTCCAGGGCCTCCCACAATTGTGTTGATAGTGTTGATGGGGTGATTGTCCACTGACTGACCTTTGTCGGGAGATGGCTCTCTCTTCCTCTGGGGTTCGCCTTGTCGGCTGCGGTCACGACCATAGTTTCTCTGTTGGTAATCTCGCTAGCCTCGGCGCTCGCCGTATCGGGGTCGATCTATGACTTCATCCAGTTTTCCCTCTGCAATCGCTGCGTCCACGTCACGCTGAAAGTCCCTGCAGTTATCTAGATCATGCCCAGTGTCTTGATGGTAGGTGCAAAATTTGCTCTGGTCTCTTCGTTCCATGGGGCTTCGAAGCGGCGTTGGAGTCCTTGCTAAACCCTTTCTTTCCATGATTGCCAGTACTTGTTCCCGGGGTCGATTCAACACAGTGAAATCCCTTGGCTGTAAGGCATTTCTCTTTTCAGGCCGATCCGTGGCCATACCACTTGCACGATCTCCATACGACTTCCTCTTATTGCCAGATTGGTCCACTGACTTGTTCCTTTTTGGATCGGATTTTTCCACTTCTCGCTTGACGCGGTAAGCTTCTTCACCTTGACAATGCTTGAAGGCCACTTCCAGGCATTCTTCCATGGAGGTGGGGAGTCGGCTGCTTAACTTGGCGTACAACCTACCTTCGCACAGCCCTGCCACGAAGGATGCGATTCGGACTTGGTCATCAGCGTCCCGAACTTGCAACGATTCTTCACTGAATCGCTTGAGATATTGAAGCGCAGTCTCATCTTTCTTTTGTTTAATGGAGAACAGGTGGGTGGCACTCTTCTGAAACGGCTTAGCGGTGATGAACGCATTGAGAAACATCTTTCCCAGCGTGTCGAAGCTGTAGATCGTCCTGGGGGGTATCTTCTTGAACCATTCCCGAGCTCGTCCAGTGAGTAGCGCAGGGAATGCTTTACACTTCATTTCCTCGGGGGCACAGTCGAGGTTCATGTGCGTGAGATATTGAAACAGGTGATCCTAAGGGTCCTTGGTTCCGTCATAGGGCTCCAACTTGAGGATCTTGAACCTTGCTGGACGCGGAAAATTATCGATCTGTTCGGAGAAAGGGGACTCGAGTGCTAGGAACGCCGATCTCCTTCCGGCTATCGCCTCAAGTTCGGCGCGCGCTGCTTCCATGGCCTGGTGGACGACCAATTGCCTTTGCGGGTTTGAGGATGCCGACCGGTTTTCCTTCCTGTTGTTTTTACGCTGCGGGGGAGGTGTCTGCTCCTGCGACGCATCGTTGGGATCATCCTCTTCTTCTGGTTCTGGGCTTTGGGAATTTTCTCCTGACGAGCCTCCGTTTGAGTGATTCACATCCTGCAAATTTTCGTTGATGAGATCTTCCTCTTCTAGGCCTTCCCAGTCCCCATCTTCTTCATCCTCCTCGGCCAAGACGGCGTTGAGAACTGCGGTTTTCACGGATCCATCCAAAGCCATAAGCTGATCAATCAGTACCTGATGGGTTGCATCGAGAGAGATGTTTCCCTGCTACGGCTGATCCTGATTATTAGCGTCTGTTCCTGATGCGTTGTTTGCACCATTGCCATTGCCTTTAGCAGCCTTTTGTCGTGTGGTCACCATGTTTGTCTTGAAGCTTTTCCTGAGATTATCAATCAACAAAAGAGGGCCCTCCTTCTAGCGCCAATTGACGTTCCAAAAAACCGTCAGGGCAACTCCTCCTTGATTGGGACCTAAGAATGCTTCAAGAACACAGAAAAAACGATGGGGAGGGGGTGAATTAGTTTGTTTTAGACTGCACTTGATGATGGTCAATCTGCCTACGTATCCAACTGTAAAATTGGAATCAAGCCTCCGTAGTTCCTTAGGGACAGTTTATATAGAGGGGCTTAGGCCCTAGGGTTTAAAGTGGCGTGTTAATGATTGACACTGATGGACGTGTTCCCTAAGGAAGAAGATTACGATTGATTAATCCCCTTGATTTTAGGAGATAATTATGGTATTCAAATATTAGCATTGAGAGATAAAGGTTCGAGTCTTAATTATTCAAGATTCTATGATAGTTATCTGATTATTATGCAGGTGATAAATAAGATTATTACTCGAGATAAATCAGAAAGACAGAGTCGATCCCCAGGGGTCTGGGACAAAAGCCGAACTCCAGCCATCAGAAGGCTGTTCAACTCTAAGACTGAGCCCAACCTCTGGGGGTCGGAGACAGCTAATAGAAATCAAGGAAATGAGGTCTAAAGACAGAGATGATCTGACCTCCGTAGGGGTCGGAGATACAAGGACCAGCGGCGACAAGCTGAAAGGTTGAGCTCCCTAGGCTCGGACCTAGGGAGTCCAGAGTAGTTAATCCTTTACTTTGAGTGCTGAGCCGCCAAAGAGGTGCCACGTGGGTGAGTCCATTTTTTGGCAGCATCAATGGGGAATAGAAGGAAAGAAGCATATGTGTCTAATAATTGATAGTAATTTATGGATCTATTTACGGTGTTTGGATTATTCGTGGTGTGCATATGCTAATATGCTCTAATAAATTCCCTGTGTTAAAAGTTGGTGTTGCTTACTCGTCTATTTTGTCGAGTCGATGATTCATGCAGCTTGCGGACACGTTTAGGAAATAAGTGTCTAAGTATGTAACTACGATGTATATGATTTGTAGAATTATCTCGGAGGATACAGATATGGAAAGAATTAAGGGAATGTTAACCAGTTTTAAGGACCCTTGGTCACGTCAATTGTGCCATTGATCACATAGTTAATTAAGGTATTACCTATGAGTGCTTACGAGTGGTATGAATAAATATATAAAAGGTTATTGGTCATTGCTCTGTTAGTGACCAGCTAGATTGAAATTGGTATACTTGTAGACTACACATCGTATGATTTTATGTGTCAACCTTGGAGAGTTATGCTATGTTTCTAAGTTCGGACTTACCTCAGAACTTATGGGGGGTACTATCCTCTCAGCAAAATTCATTCTGAACGAGATCCTTTCAAAGAAGAAGGATGACACCCCGTATGAGTTGTGGAAAGGCCAAGGTCTAGCTACAGATTCTTGGTAATGTGGGGGTGTTTGGCTAAGGTCGAAGTGCCTAAACCAAAGTGAGTGATAGGACCTAAGATCATTAGTGCCTATTGTTTTTGGTGCATAAATCAGACATCAATGATGTACATGAACATGTCATCATCGAGTCTAAGAATATGGTGTTCCTTGCGGATATCTTTCCTTGTAAGGAAAGCGTTAAAGAAGAAGCAAGCATGAGTAAGCGGGCATATGAGTCTGAAAAAGAGAGTGATTCTCAAAGGTTTGAGGAACCTCGTCGTAGTAAGAGGGCTAGGACTTCCCAGTCTTTTTGTCCTGATTTTCTGACCTATATGGTAGAAAATGAACTAAGGACATATACTGAGGCAATGTCTACTCCAGAGCTCCTTTCTGGAAAGAGGCTGTAAATAGAGAAATCCATCATGCAAAACCACACTTGGGAATTGGTTGATTTTCCACCGGGAAATAAACCACTCTAGTGCTAGTGGATCTTCAAGAAGAAGTTAAAGGTTGATGGATTTATTGTAAGGCGTTGTTGGTAGCCGAGGGTATCGACAGAAAGAAGGCCTTGACTTCTTACTCACCAGTTATGAGAATTGCATATATAAGGGTTCTCGTCGGTATAGCTAGAGAATATAACCTGGAAATCCATCAAATGGATGTTTGTGGTGAGTTGGAAGAAGAGATGTACTTGGAACAACCCGATGGGTTCATAGTTCCAGGCTAAGAGAGAAAGGTGTGTAGACTTGTTAAGTCTCTCTGTTGGCTCGAATATTAGCTAGCCAGAGCAATGACATATTGAGTTTGACAATGTTATGTTGTCAAGTGGGTAGGACAAATATATGTCTACAATGAGGACACGTGATAGTATGTCTATGACATGCTAATAATGAGAAGTACTCGTGAGAGTATCATGGATACGAAAACGATGTTGACAAGGGACTTCGATGTGAAGGACCTGAGAGTTGCAGATGTGAGCACTCCACTTGACCTAAGTATGCACTTAGTCAAGAATAAATGTGAACATGTGGATCAATTGAGATACTCTCAAATGATTGAAAGTTTGATGTACATAACCAACTGTACACGATCAGACTTAGCATGTGCAGTGAATAAACTGAGTAGGTTCACGAGTAATCCAGAACATAACCATTGGAAAGCCTTAAATAGGCTGTTGAGGTACATAGAGTACACTATGAGTCTGGGATTACGATATACTAGATATCCACAAGTATTAGAAGGATACTGTGATGCCAACTGGATATCAGATACGAAGTCCACCAGTGGATACTTATTCACGATTGGTGGTTGTGCTGTGTCCTGGAGGTCTACAAGACAAACGTGCATAGCTCGTTCCATATTGGAAGATGAGTTTGTAGCATTGGATAAGACTGGAGAAGAAGTTGAATGGCTTAGGAATTTCCTTGAGGATATTCCTTGTTGGCCGAAACTTGTGGCTGCTATCAGCATACACTGAGATAGTCGGTCGGCTATAGGAAGGGCATAGAGTTGTGTGTATAATGGTAAGTCTCGACACATACGCCGGAGACACAACGCCATTAAAAAAAATTGATCTCTAATGGTGTGATTTCCATCGATTATATAAGATCGAAGGAGAATCTTGCGGATCCGCTTACAAAGGTTTAGCTAGAGATCAGATGTCAATCTTGATAGCCGGAATGGGACTGAAGCCTATTACGCATGTTTCCTTGTAGTGGCAACCCAACCATGTTGACTGGAGATCCCAAGATCATGGTTCAAAAGGGACAACTAAGCTATAAGGAACAGTCCAACACTTACCCATTATGAGAGAATAAAAGTGTTGTCTGCAGAGGGTGTGAGGTTAAGCTTAGCTTTCAATGATTCCTATATCTTGATATTCAGTGGGGTAGGGCAGAATACCCTTGATAGAAGGTCACCTATGTAACGAAGTGGAGCCGCTTCTGTGAGAATTTTGAGGCTTGAATTCTCTAAAGCACTTTCTGAAACCAAGTGTTGTCTAGGGCCGAGATGGACACAACCATGAGAACCGAAAGGTGCTAGGGGAAATATTGTGTGAGTGCTATTGTCTTGGTTTACACTAAAGGCTGAACAGTTGAAAACCTAGTTCACTAATTAGACGAGTAAATCCGATAGTACTTCACTAAGGCAGGTTCAAGGCCAGAAGCTACCTCTCCTGATGCAATATTTTTCCGTCTGACTTCTCTTCAGAGTCTGCATTTGCATTTGCATTAATTTTCATTCATGTGGGGGATTGTTGGAGAAAAAGCCATTTTTGAAGGGTTGAATGGTCAACTTTAGCGCGTTTTATGGATAGGCTCGATGTATGTCATCGAGAGTTAATGATATCATTAAATACTCCATACGGAGTAGTTGATGATGGGCTTTTGAATCACTCGATTCGAATATCGGGTGAATGAGAAATTAATGGCTAAAGTTGGTAGAAAATATGTAGGAAATAGGAGTTGAAGGGAGGACCTCACCCCATTCTCCCACATTGGAAACTTGAGTGTTGGGAGCTCAAGTGATAAGAGCTAGTGTGTCTCTTATGGATGTGCCCTGAGGGGCAAGGCACTTTTGTGCATGAGGGAGGACTTAGATAATTCGACACGCGCGCGCCGCCGACCGTCCGGCCGGCTCGGATCGTACTCGAGCTCGAGCTCGGCTCGGTTCGGTTCGGTTCAAGTGTTACTATTAATTTTTTAGACAAAATTTCTTTATGAAATTAACCATAAAATTAATTTTGGAATGTGATTGTGTCATTTGACCAATCAGAATTCATTGAGTCATTCGACCAATCAGAATTCAGACGACGCATCATCCGACCAATCAGAGGATTTGATTAGTTCTAAATTAACCTTATAATTTCGGCCTAGATGATTTCCTTGAGGGAAAGTCGGTCGTTTCTTTTCCAAGGGGAAAATTTTGATGATATGTTTCGGCCAATCAGATTTGAGCATTGGCTCCTCCTCTCCACTATATAAAGAACCCCATGGATGAAAGTTTAAGGATCAAATTTTCTCCTCTCTTTTCCACCACAAAAAGAGTCTCTCGTATAGATCTAGATTTTGAGTCGAAGAGAAGTTGGAGCACCCTGCAAGTTCGCCGGAGCTCGGATTTTTGAAGTGCCTCTAAATCCGAGACGTAAAGCCGTTGTATCTTGGGAGACAGTTGCTACTACCGTGGGCACCATACCGGAGCAATTTGTCTTAAGGAAAGAGTAACTACTCACCTCGATTTGTCGTTTACTTATGCATCAATTTACTTTTCCTTTATTTTCAGTCAGATCTGTTATGTGATAGGCTGATAGCCTTATTTTGTTAGATCTAGGTTGCAATAGTTTTATTTCATTAGATATACACCGTCGTAGCTTTATTTTATTAGATCGACTTAATAAAATAAATTTTATTTTCGAGTTATTTATTTTCTAATAAATAATCCATAATTAATTCCCGGTAATTACGGATCTGTTCCGTAAATTACTCCACACACGATACACATATTCCAACAGTAATGAGCACATCGTCTACATAAATCAAAACAAAAACAGAATGAGAGCCCTGTGTCAGAATATATAAATAGAAGGGAGCTACTAATCAACCCCCCATCCCATCACCCTCCCCAATTCTTTTTTTTTATTATTATTAATCTATACAAATTATTTGTTTTAAATTTTTTACTTATATTTTCTATTTTGCTTGTAACTTTTTTTTGATAAATTGTTTTTTAATAAATTATATGTTTTTGAAATCTATTCAATTTAATCTATCAAAAGAGTCCAATATTGAATATGAAATATTGTATTAAAAATAATTTTATCGGATTCAATATAACTCTTATTAATTTTTTGAATTATGTACATAGAAATAATAGATAAACGCATAAATTAATCATCAAAACCATGCATAAATTCAAAATGTTGTCCGGGTTGATCTATCCTCATTACATCGTACCACAATTGAATACGTGCTTGATAATCACGAGCCCATTCGTCTGATGGGTTTGATTCGCCTGAGAAACGCCATATGATGATGGGTGGTACAGGGTATTCAGGGTACAAGAAAACTTGTACGAAGTGATTATTTTGAACATGACCGATAGCTATATGTTGCCGCTGGGCAAATGGAACTGGCGGGGATCTCAACGGCAAGTGAGTATGACAATGAGTGTCATGTGAATCGAATGTATGCAGTACCACATTGTACGCTGAAGCTACAACAACCCCCAGTGTTGCAGCATCCATCCAATAATTGTCGGGTGCGGGTACTGCGAAGCAATTAAGTGTTGATAGTAGTCCTGATGCATAATTAATTTCTTGAGAAAGGTTTTCATACAAGTCCATATTTTGATTAATCTCTTGAATAAGCATAAATCGTACTTGATGCCATTCATGTTCTGAACCATGGAGTTGCGCAGCTATTGCTTTGCAGCCACAATGACCGTCGCCTTCGACGTCAACACAATGAGAAATATAAGGCTGATAGCGTTTAGGAAATGCAGAAATGAGGGGATCCTTTCTTTTACTCGCTTGATAATTCGGAATATATGGTACATTCTTTTCTGAAGTGGGTATTGAAAAGAAAGGCATGCGGCCAATGTTCTGCTCATTCCTTCTTGTAGGTCGACCCTTTTGATCTGTGTTGTATGTCGGGGGTCGAACTGTACAACGAGATGGATCTGCCATATCGAAAAACCTGTCAATCATAGAATCTCGACTAGCGGGTTCCATTTCATTTAATCTTTCCATAAGCTGAGCTGCCTTGTCGGGTTGTACTCCCTCATCCGTACGCTCGGGGGCTCGCATGGACAATGTACGCCAGTGAATATGGATATAATTTTGTGGAATCGGCATGCCAGCAAGACGAAACATTGCAATATCGTGAGCGCACGGCAATCCGTGTGTCAGTTTGATCTTGCAATTGCAAAGATCTTCTTCGGAAAGACGATGTTTATCAGCAACTTTTATCTGTTTATCGATTAAGTCCATTGCTTCTAATGAAATGCAATATCTGATTTCACTATAAATTGCGTCACGTACATGTCGATGTCATGGAAAACTCAAAGATTTCTGGAATGAACTTTGAATATCCCTAAATTGAGCAGTCAACATCTTTTCTATTTTTTGAAAGGACGTTGAAAGCGATGCCGAAGTATCCCTGAAGTATCGTTTGAGTCTCGCATGCGCAGATTCCACCTTGTATTTTAATCATGCATTGTGTTAAATAGGAATGATACATGCAATATTCTATAGTGTAGGATAATGAATAAATAATGGATATTAGAAAGTTACCTTTGACTTGAATGGCTTCCGAGGTGCAACTTTGTCTACATACACATCAACGAACCGCTCCTTGTCGTAAGGATATAACCATGTATTACAAAGGTATGTTGTGGCTTTGGCGAATTTTGAAAAGTTAGTTAACATGGCATTCCACCTGAATTCTAAAGTCTCCACACTCTGTGAATGAATAATCGAGTGCCATGCATTGTTAAATTCGATCCATCTTTTACCAAGCATAGGTCTGCACTTCTTCATTTCACACTGATTTATATGCCAAATACAAAGGATGTGATGCGCGAATGGGAAACATTCTCCAATTGCACCAAGAAGCGCTAGATCCCTATCTGAAACAACCACTGATGGAAACGCTACTCCTTTTAAGACCATCCATCTTTTTAACGTATCCAATACCCATACAAATCGCTCTGTCGTCTCATTACTCAAATATGCAAACATAATAGAGTAAGTGTGCATTGTGGATGTGATACCCACAATCTCTACGAGCGGTATCCCATACTCATTGATCTTGTACGTGGCGTCAATAATTAAAACCGACGGAAAATTCACATACATCTCTAGGCTTTTAGGATGAACCCAAATAATATCTGTGATCTCATTAGTGTGTTCATTTTTCATAAAGTCGTACATGTATTTTTTAACATTTAATTCTCTTAAAACGTACCCAGCTTCAGATAAACCCCCCAACTGTTCTTTCTTATACAGTGCTTTGACATTGTAAATACTCCTAATTCATGTAGTAATTGATGGGTATTGTTGTTTCATCACACTAAGAATTTCTCGAGGAACGGTGCTATTGGACATGTCACGCACTAATTGTTTCTGGGTTGCGGTCAACCTTGAAGGACACTCAAATCCCTCTAAACTTTCAGCTGCTTCATGGTTATGAAAACCATGAACAACCTTCAAACCCCACTTCACACCGTGTGGTGGTTGTGCTACACCTCGAAGCTTAAATGGGCAAACACATTATACGTTCCAGTATCCCTACTCATTGTATGCCCTTCGCGTGGCGGTTTATACAATCCTCCTTTTCCACAAATAAGAGTGCATCTCGGCATTTTATTTCCATTTTTACTACACGATTTATCTATGACAATCACAAAAACATTTTCATTACCAACTCTCCGAGCCCAATCTAGCAAGGCATCTCTACTTTCAAATATCTATAGAAAAATTGAAGTATAAGAACGATATTATACTATCTAAAATGAAAATAAGTAACGAATGTGGAAAATAACAACAACGATAACTAACATAATCAGTTGTAAATTCGGCTGTGTAATCACGCTCAATGTTGGGGATGCTCTTCCCATTAGGAAAATCATTCGTAAAATCGTTTCCAACTGGCCAACTATCCCCACTATGAACATCATTTGTAAAATCATTTCCAAATGACGAACTACCAAAGAATGATGAATCGTTTCCAACTGGCCAACTATCCCCACTAGGAACATCATTTGTAAAATTATTTTCAAATGACGAACTACCAAAGAATGATGAATTGTAGGAATCCATGTTATGAATTACGAAAATTAATTGAATATGTGTTGAATGAGTATGTATGAAAGAGTTAGAGAAATTATGATGATTTTTTAGTAAGTGAAATGAGTCCAATATATAGAGAAATTGAAGATGGGATGATAATGAGAAAATCTGAATGTGTGGTTAGAGCTGATGAGAAGAAGATAAGAAGGGGTAGGATTGAAGATAAGAAGAATCTAAATGAGTGGTTGTGAATAAAAATGATAGAAAAATGGGTGGTAAGAATTGAAGAAAAAAATATGAATGAGTGGTTGTGAATAAAAATGATAGAGAAATGTGACTATCAATACTACACTCGTTTTATTGATTTTATTTACTAAATTTCAATAACGTAATAATATAAAAAAAAATACGTGTTAAAAATTTATACAAAATTTTCAATTATAAAATAAAAACAACAAAATACAAATTAAGTTTTAATAAAAAGTAAAAAAACAAAAATTGGTAAAACATTTTACAAAAAAAAAAAAAAAAACGAAAAAAGTAAAAGAAAAAAAAACCAAGGATGGGACGGGGGTGATGGGATGGGGGAGGGGGAGGAGATTACTAGTCCTCAAACAGAATTAGCTTTTTTTTTTTTTTTTCACGAATGTGTCGCATCTCAGCTGATCTTCTTTTAAAGAGTCATTGACTTATTAAGTGATACGAAGTGGAGTTGTGGCATATATAAATTAAATATAATATAATTTCACCCACTAACAGATGAACTTGTGCAAATGACTTTTAAATCCATAAGCATATGATATGTCATATATATTTCAGAAAAATGATTAAGGTATCCTTTATCCCTACCAGTGACGGACTCAGAATTTTTTTTCAATAGGGGCCGGATTCTGACTAAAATATGTAGCGAAAATTTTTCTAGAAAAATTCTGGAAAAATTAACAAATGTTAATAAGAAAAAGGGGAAGGAGAGATTTTATGGTGCAACGGTTGTAGGAAGGTTATACATAAATATTAAACACTAGTAGGGAAAAATAAAACATAAATTACAAACTATAGATAAAAACAAACAAAAGAAGGATTAAAAAAAATTTAGCAGCTAGGATTTGAGCTCTTGACTCCATGGTTAGTACTTAGACACCATACCAATTGAGCTATAGGTGGATTTTTATTAGAAATGTTCGACACTATATACATACATAGGTATTTAATATTATTGGAGTGGTATACTAGTAAAAAACCAATGATGGGACGGGGGTGATGGATGGGGGGGTTTGATTACTAGTCCTCAAACAGAATTAGCTTTTTTTTTTTGTTTTTTTCACGAATGTGTCGCATCTCAGCTGATCTTCTTTTAAAGAGTCATTGACTTATTAGGTGATACGAAGTGGAGTTGTGGCATATATAAATTAAATATAATATAATTTCACCCACTAACAGATGAACTTGTGCAAATGACTTTTAAATCCATAAGCATATGATATGTCATATATATTTCAGAAAAATGATTAAGGTACACTCCTTTATCCCTACCAGTGATGGACTCAGAAATTTTTTTCAATAGGGGCCGAATTCTGACTAAAATATGTAGCGAAAAATTTTCTGGAAAAATTCTGGAAAAATTAACAAATGTTAATAAGAAAAAGGGGAAAACATAAATATTAAACACTAGAAGGAAAAAATAAAACATAAATTACAAACTATAGATAAAAACAAACAAAAGAAGGATTAAAAAAAATTTAGCAGCTAGGATTTGAGCTCTTGACTCCATGGTTAGTACTTAGACACCATACCAATTGAGCTATAGGTGGATTTTTATTAGAAATGTTCGACACTATATACATACATAGGTATTTAATATTATTGGAGTGGTATACTAGTAAAAAACCAATGATGGGACGGGGGTGATGGATGGGGGTTTGATTACTAGTCCTCAAACAGAATTAGCTTTTTTTTTTTGTTTTTTTCACGAATGTGTCGCATCTCAGCTGATCTTCTTTTAAAGAGTCATTGACTTATTAGGTGATACGAAGTGGAGTTGTGGCATATATAAATTAAATATAATATAATTTCACCCACTAACAGATGAACTTGTGCAAATGACTTTTAAATCCATAAGCATATGATATGTCATATATATTTCAGAAAAATGATTAAGGTACACTCCTTTATCCCTACCAGTGATGGACTCAGAAATTTTTTTCAATAGGGGCCGAATTCTGACTAAAATATGTAGCGAAAAATTTTCTGGAAAAATTCTGGAAAAATTAACAAATGTTAATAAGAAAAAGGGGAAAACATAAATATTAAACACTAGAAGGAAAAAATAAAACATAAATTACAAACTATAGATAAAAACAAACAAAGGAAGGATTAAAAAAAATATGTAGCAACTAGGATTTGAGCTCTTGACTCTATGGTTAGTATTTAAACACCATACCAATTGAGCTACAAGTGGATATTTGTTAGAAATGTTCGAAACTATATACATACACAGGTATTTAATATTATTGGAGGGGTATACTAGTAATTTCACACCGAATTTTGAGTGGGGGCCATGCACCCCCTCTCCTCCATGCTGGGTCCGTCCCTGATCCCTACCCATCCACCGAATTATGTTGTTTGTGATCTATGTGTTTTTGCTTTTTCTTTTATTTTTTTTAAAATGAATTGTATGGCTGAGGATAAGTTTCGGTACTTGTTGGGTTACAAGTACCAGTGGCTAAATCACTGCCCTATATTTTATGCAAGTCAATGTGTAAATGAAAAAAATATATCTTTATCTAGTAGACATGTTCTACTTAATAACACCCGTTTGAATTGCATGAATCTAATGTAATTGAATGAATTATTATTTGGTTACATTGTTCGTGTATAGTTGTAATATATTAGACAATGTAATGGAAAAAAAATACATTTTTATTACATCCGGTAATAAATGTAATGAAAGTAAACACCACTAACTCACACCCACTCGACCCCACCCGAGAGTGGGGAATGGGTATTGTAACACCCCGCTCCCGGATACCGAGTCATTATCCGGAAGAGAACATTCGACGCGTATAACATTAAATAAATCTAACACTATACGCAATCATCTTTGTAGTCGTATCAAATAAAACAAACGGAAACCCAAAAGACTCGGGTAAAATCATAAATTCTATTAAGAATATATTACAACCATTCTAAAGATAGGAATAAGAACATACAACAACGAATCCTTACAAAATACGAAGTCCAAAAGTTACAAACTTGTCTTACAGAAGTTTAGAAATAAAAGTACAACATATATAAAACAAAGAAGAAAAGAAGTTTCATCAACGCGTCATCGTCAAAATCCTCCTCGTAATCCTCAACAAACTCATGGTCAACATGTTCACATTCTCACCCCACAATACATACAAAATAAACACGCAAATGAGGTAAGTACAAAGTACTTAGTAAAGAGAGAGAAACTAATGAATAACTAAGCCATACAACGGAAAGATTCATATTATTAATTATGTTGTCTTTATGTGACCGACACAACTCTAGGGTTCATTTAATGCTCATCAACGTGTCGTGACTATTGGTTTCTAGCTTAGTTTATCTTTGTTACATCAGTCTTCAAGGGCACTACGCATGGCGTATATCCACCTGAAGATATCCTTGCCGACTACAGTGGGTTAGACCGGTAGCCCCGGGTTCCCCCCGATATGTGTACACGTTCGGTGAAGTCCCCCTACCATTTAGCCATTTAGAGGCCACTTAGTCCGATCACCCACACATCGCCGATATAAATTTGTGTCTTACCAAGAATGACATGACGTTTAATCTTTTAACCACACAAGTACGTTTGTTATTAATTGTTAACTTGCCACCTAAGTGTCTTCAAGTAAGGCTCTCTCACAACTAATACTCTCTCTCCTAGATCACTAGACACGGACAAGGCCTATCATTTACACAGACATTGATGAATACTAATTAATCAAAGCACAAGCCAATCATACTCTTCCGACGGTCCCGAACTTCATCTCTTATTAAGAATCCATTCGGTGCCGGAACTAAACGCATCAGAAGCTTATTCAAGGCTTGTTCATGTTCATTTAGTGTTATTAGATCAAGAAATAACAACTAAAACTGGACTCGGAGCTTAAACACATTAAACACCAAAAACTGGTCCAATGCTCGCGCAACGCGAGCGCATTGAGCTTCTTGGACAGTCAATGCTCGCGCAGTGCGCGCGCGCAAACGCCGCTGAATCTGTTTCCCACTTTTTGGTTTGACGATGCGCACGCATTACATCCAATGCACGCGCATTAAGCGCTGAAACTGCCCTAAATGCAATTTTCTGCACTTTTACGATTTCTAACACAAACCAAACATGTTTAACATCAAAATACACAACAAAACAGCAGCAAAACATGTTCTAAACATACTATAACATAACATAGCATAACAACAACACATAAACATGAATTCTTACCACAATTCAACATAAGAATCAACCTAAACATTGTAAAACCGTAATTACTCATAGGAAGAGCCTTTTACATTAATTGCACGCAATACCAAAGCAAAACAACAAGAAAACTGCAGAACTTCTGAAAAACTCCAAGAAAACATAATTGATCAACAATCGATCAAGAATTAATTGTGATCAAAGGTTTCCGAACGATCAAAACTACGAATTGAAGGATCAAACTTGATGTTTACCAAAAACTATGGCTAAACTGAAAACTTACGAAATTGGGAATAGTTGGTGTTGAAATGTTCGTCTTGACGAGACGATGATTTCCTTCTTCTGTGGACTGTCCAAATTCCTGACGGATTAGCCGCATGATAGAAAAATATGAAGGAAAATACTTGAGCAAAAATAATTTAACTCAAAGGATAAGACTAGAAGAAGAAATGGATATGAAGAAGTCATGATCCTTCTTATGATCCTTGAATCAAAGACTACATTTAACACTTTAAGCTATGCTTTAAAATGAACTTAAGAAAAATTGTAAAACTCTAAAGAGAAAACAACTCACAATTACAATATTATATAATCATCAATGTGTCAAATACATATTGTGTGCCCATCCTTTTATAAGCCAAGGAAGTTGGCCTTTTATTTTCTGTAAAATAAAAAAAAATAATAAAAGTAAAAATAATAATGAATTTAGACATCCTATAAGTCTAAGTGAAATAAAGAAAAATGGATAATCCAAAAAATAAAAGAGATCCTCAAATCATAAATTAATAGATGATCCTCCAATCAGACTGATTGATTATCTATTAAAATAAGATGAAGATTTGATTGAATCAATCACTCTAAACTTATAATTTTTGTGCTATGGGGAGAGATTTTATGGTGCAACGGTTGTAGGAAGGTTATATCAAATGCCATAAAATCTCTCAGCATGTGTAATGTATGTCACTTGGTACAACCTTCCTACAACGGTTGTATTTTAAAATTTCACGTGCTATAGGGTCTTGGTAGGCCTTAATAATAATAATAATAATAATAATAATAATAATAATAATAATAATAATAATAATAATAATAATAATAATAAAGAAAGTAGCAAAAGCTCATATTATTTTTTGTGTAGTGCTTGATACATTCTTTTTTGCTCAAATGTGTTAAAATAATCAAAATAAGAACTATTATCTTCATTTAGACGTATACTTCATCACATTAGGCTTCTTAAATCAAAATAGTCCATGTGATGACAATTGGATCGATTAAAATATGCAAATCCGTCAAAATATGCAAACCTGTTGAATTCTTAAGTGGTAAGTATGAATTTAAACCTCTTTGTGTAGAAATTGTTACTCTTGCTGAAAATCCTCATGGCCAAATAAAGGTAAACTTGAATTCTCTGATGAACAAACCCTTGATAATTATGTGAAACCATAAAAATATCAATATAAATTACAAATTAAAGTTCCATAAGTTTTCCATGTTGATGGGTATGCATATCTCTTGATATAAGCCTTAGGCGGTTAACGATCATCAATGTGAAATTGTGGACCATAAGAGATTTGTAGAAAATGATGATGGATTGATGGTCCTCCATTATCATAATTTTGTAATGATCGTAAGTGATGATCCTGAAAATTGCGTGTCCGAGTTGAAATTCTTTTGTGATGCGGGTAAATGGATCTCGAGAGAATGATCCAAGTAGCTATTTTGTGAATTCGAATATGAGCCAATAAAACAGATAGAGCGTTAGAGGTCCTGGAATTTGCCTTTGGGGGACGACACTCTGACGCACAAGTCAGTATTCGAGAGAAATGTCTATAGTAATGACAGTAAGCAAGAGCGTTTACAAAAATATAATGTGTACCTTGATAATGAGAATAATAATCATTTATATAGGCCTCCATCTTGGGAGAGTGAATTAAGCAGCATTAAAGTCGTGGTTGACGACAGGAGCCGTAATGATGCTATATTGGAGCAATCATAAATCATGGGGCGGTTATCATAGAACACTTGCAGAACGTGGGTTAATGCTCAATTAATAAAGTGTAATCACCATTTTAAGGTCGTAGTTGATATGCCATGTACTGAATATGAGTGGCAGAGTTGAACATGCATATCATGTGAGGTCATAGATGATTCGTGTCGTGTTGCATTATTATGAAAGACAGAGGACGACATGCGTCATGTCGGATAAATGACGACATGCGTCATGTCGGTAAGATGATCATGGAGTATAGTGTAATCCTGCACAATTGTAACATACGGAGCTAGTATATGGGCTCATGAGAGCTAAGCCCACCCAATGTTTTTTTCAACAAACACCCGATAAACTTAGCCCACATACCAAGCAACCCACCAAACCATCAGTTGATTAGCCCACTTGTCCAATCGGAAAAATCTTTGTGCAAATGAAAACCTTAAAAATATACCATATCTTTTTCTCAAAATATATATATATATATATATATATATATATATATATATATATATATATATATATATATATATATATATATATATATATATATATATACCATATCTATAAATAAAGAAATAAAATATTGTTTCAAAAAAAAAAAAAAAAAAAACATAAAATCCTCTTACGACCCCCTTGCGAGTTATGTGTTTTTATTACTTCTTTGAAAGAAAAAAAATAGATGAAGTAGAGAGTATAATTATCGGCTCATGTTTGTTGTGATATTTTATTTTCTTCTTCATTTGTCCGTGCGTGTTGTGAAATTCTGAAGAAATTTGGTAGGTTTGTTTGATTTGAAAGTCTTTTCAGGATACGTTATCGTGACTGAATTTAAGTTAGGAAATAATTTTTTATTCTGATCGAATTTGAGTTTGGATGTTGGTTTTTTTCTAGACTCAATATCGTTCAGTAAGCACGATTGATACTTCTAGACTAAAATTCGGTTCATAGATTAATCAACATCCTACCTAACCAAATTTGAGTCAGGAAATAACTTTTATTCTAACCGAATTTGAGTCATGATGTTGGTTTTTTCTAACCCAATATTGGTATAAAAAAAAACAGTTTCAAGCAAGAACAAAAACAATGGGGAATGTGATTTGTATAAGATTAAGACTGAGCCTGAGAGTTAGTTTCTCTCAAGTTGCCTACGTATCCAATAATGAATTTGGAATCAAGTCATTCGTAGTTTCTTAGGGCTGATTATATAGGGAGGCGTCTCACCCCTTTCCTTAAATGATCAGTAACACACGTGCCTATATTGTAGGGTAATCGTTAGAGAATCCCTGGATCACCGGGAGGAAATCTTCTAATTGGAGTAATATCATGATTATCTCTTATCAGAGATAAACACGTGATGATCCTTAGGGTTTAAGGATTCTACGACCGTAAACTAATTAACATCATATGATAATATTGAAAGAGAAGTTTGTACTCATGACTTTCTGTCTAAAACATAAGTTTTGGGAGAAAATGGTAGTTCAGCAATATTTTTAACATTTTCTTCTTATTTATGAGTAGTGATATTTACACAATAAATTGGTTACAACAAAATTTTCAACACATTTTTACACTATTGATTATGATAAAAGACATATTGATTTATACAAGTCACATAATGATTAATGATGTAAGAATGTGTTATAACATTTTTTTATGACAATTTTATGATGAACATTTTCCTTCACTTGTAGTATTCTAGTCTTAACCTCTTTGTTGCATTTATATGCCGTTGTGTGCTCTATGTTACATTTTTTTTTCTTTAGAATAAATGTCACTTATGTTTTAATATGTAAAATTTACATCTTGCAAGCAACATAAGCTCTCACGATGGTAATTAAATAGTCTAAAAATATTATCAAACAAACTTTTTTAAGAAGTGTGCTTGATCATATAAAACTTGAACGAGGAACCAAGGACGGAGCCCAAAAATAAATCTTGCATCAAGGTGTCTTACCTAAATGCTAAAAATTATGAATCCGGAAACAAAACCAAGTGAGAGTTGATAGAAATAAATAGGTAAACACTTCTAAGATTTAAAAATAATCTTAAAAAGCCTAATTTTTAATTTTAGTTTTCCATTAATTGATCCGGACTAACACGTCTAATATTTATTCTTAGTTTAACCATTTAATTTTTTCACTGGTTGATTCAAACGCAATTATTAGAAATGATTAGTGTTGTTAATGAGCCGAGCCAAATCGAGTATCTGTTGTTCAAGCTCTATTCGTTTAGGTCATGAGGTATTTCATGTTCGTTTGTTTAATAAACGAACAGAATTAAAGATATATTCTTGGTTCGTTAAGGTAACAAGGTTGTTCGCGAACGTTTGCTTAATAAACGAACATAAAATTATATTCAAACTCAGCTCATTTATGAATAAATTTTGTTCGAACTCATGTTCGAGTTTGGCATGCTACATGTATTTTTGCCTATCAATTTGAGTTTTAGCTTGTTAAGTTATAAAAAATTATGTCCAAATGAGTAAATAACGAAATACAAAGCTATATTCAAACATTTTAGTAATAAAAACATTATGACAATTTTATCAAAATGCGATAAAATTACTCTAGAGTATCTATTAGATTAATATATGTCTTATCACCTTATTAGTTAAAGTTAGGTTGTACATTGATTTATCTATATAAGCAGGTTCGCGAACATAATCGAACGTTCACGAGTTCGTTTGTTAGGAAACGAGCTTAAAATCTTGTTCAAGCATGGTTTGTTAATCTAGACAAACGGACGACCACAGATACTAACGAGATGAAAACGAATTTTTTAATGAACGACTCTGTTCGTTTAACAGTGGGGCCAATCCTTAACACTGCAAAAACTCTTCTTCTACACTATTTAAAACCTTAATGTATGATTAATAATTAATTACGAATTTATATTTCTGTTTAATAAATAAATGTCATTATTTTATGTAAAACAAAGTCTTTGGTTCGGTTTTGGTATAAACTTGGGTCGTTACTTAAAATTGAGTCGGTGTATTACAGCCAGTCTCAAGGGTTTTGGGGGAAGTGTTCTCTCACCTAAATACATAGAATACTGAAAAGAAGACGAGATATTCTCGGAGCTTAATCAATTAGGATCTTAGAGCTTTCCTCGGAGTTCACCTTGTGTTGAGGACGCATTGCCAAATGATCTTGGATTCAACTAAGCTCATTCAACCTTGTTCAACCTTTTCATGTGTTGGTATAATCTCCAAAACCCTTGATTAGATCTTAATGAGTATTAATTTCAAAAGGTTCTTAAATTCATACATTTACGATTTCTTGAGGTTTCGCTGCATTTTCAATTTGATTGAAATTGTGATCGATATACTAGAACAATTTCTGAGCTGTTGGAAATTTTGACCCTGACGCACATGCGCTAGTCCGGTGGCCTCTCGGGTTAGATTCCGGCATATGACTTCCAACAAAAGAACACTACAATTAAAAGAGAGCTAAAAACATAGAGGAAATGAAAGAACTTGGAGGAACTCAACTATATATAAAGTTTAAGAACGTGAAGAAGATGGAAAAATTCAAGCTTTTCTTACCTAACTCAGTAGAAATTGCAGCTAGATTTTCCCCTTCTTCGTCGGTGATCTATTGAACTTGATTTTTTAAGATAAAAAGGTGAAAAAAGTAATGTTTTGAGAGATTTTTCCAAAAGGTACATTGCGGAGGGAGAATGAACCAAAAAACTTAAGGCTTAAATATACACTCCTTCCTCTCAAAAAAAAATAAAAATTACACTCCTTGAGCGAAAGGTCAAAAATGGCTTTATCAACTTTTGGGGTGATTACAATGTCACACGTTATTTTCGATCATACTATAAATTCAAATATATTCACGAACTAACTAGTCAAACATATTACATTTGTTTTTTTAAAGTAGATTCATTTAGATTTCAAGTCGAGTTGTCTTTTAAATCATATCAAATCAGATTACTTGAACCAGAATATAATTGAAATCAAAGTGCTTACTCATTTACCTCTAGTTTTGGGGCGTAAACGATTCGTGTCAAATTAAATATTTATTTATCGAGCCGAACAACTATTCAAAATAGTGATGTTCAAACTCAACTCGAATCCATTCCGGCATAAAATAAATTGCACTGGATCAAGTCAATTAAATTTTTTTCTTTCATTCTCAAAAATTCGACTTGATTATGGTCGAACACAATTTAATCACTCTAATGTTCACTTAAAATAAACGATTTAAAAAGTAGTTCGTGAGTCGAGCTGTCAAACTGCTTGTAAGAGGCTTGACTCATTTAGGGAAAGTTATTGTGTGGTGGAAGAATTTATGGTGAAGTGACGGGTGAAACGATCAAAACCACACAGTTTTAATACAGAATGATGGTATGTGGTGTGTCACACGGTGTCTCCGCACCGTATGGAGACACCACACAATAATCTCCCCTCACTTAGAACTTGGCACCTACCTGAAGAGACATATTCCTTCTTCCTTGAAATTATCGAATCAAACAGATAGTGACGCAGACGTATATAAAGCACCGAAAAGAGTCCTATTTGTGGATTGAAAATTGGAGAAACAGAGTAAGCTGACTAGCTGAGTCGACTAAGCTTCTCGTTTTTTTCATTTATTTTTTATTTTTATTTTCAGAGGAGGAAACTATTTCTCAACAACCCCGCCACCACTCTAGTTGTTGCTTTATTTATTCAACCTTATGTATATGCTCAAAATCGAATCTTTCTTTTTCATTATTCCCTAATTGTTTGAACGCATGAAATTCATCGATTCGGAATTTTTTTGAACTCTGCGGTAAGGTAACTGGGGAGAATAAGGTTTAGGAGGAATGGGCATCAAAAAGTTGCAATCTTGTGAGTTCAAACAAGATGGGTTGCGCTTAAATTCGCAGTTGGGATTTCAATGGGGTCTGAAAGATGAAAATTTTTTCCCTCTTGGTGGCCTCTTTGCTTCTGTTGGTCAGACGGGGAGTAATGATTTTGGGGTTTCACCAAATTCGTCAAATTCACAAGATGAAAACGAAGCTTTCAAGGTTTCATGCTCTGATTTGTTAATGAAATACGTGTCATCCCCTGACGGGGTGAAGAATCAGAGCATATTAGTAGAGGGGGAAGAAGAGGATGTGAAGAAGAAAAGAGGTGGTCTTAAACTCAGGATAAAAGTTAAAAATCCTTCATTGAGAAGGTTAATAAGTGGAGCAATTGCAGGTGCGGTTTCTAGGACTACTGTTGCTCCACTGGAAACTATTAGGACTCATTTGATGGTTGGAACTTGTGGGCATTCTGCTATAGAAGTGTTCAACAACATTGTGAAAGAGGACGGGTGGAAAGGCTTGTTCAGAGGCAATTTTGTTAATGTTATTCGAGTTGCACCAAGTAAAGCCATTGAGGTAAAGGGATGTCTATACTTCTATTAGCAATCCTTATATTTATTTTCATTGTCCAGATCATTGTTTTTTTGGGATTTGGCTGGCAGAAAGGTTGTAGTTGGCAAATATTGAAATATAGGTAATACTTTGTTTTTATTGGCTGGCTTTAGTTGAAACCTGCAAATGAAAGCTTTAGGTGCACTATAATGTCTTGTTTCTTTAGCTGCAAATCATGGCACTAAATTTTAAGTGCTGTTTTCTTTTTGAGTTCTGTTGAAGTTGATTGTATTCCTTGTAACCTGCTTTTAACATCCTTTATCTAGGTTTAACAGATTGTGATCTGTAAGTGTTAATCATGAATTGAATTGTGGATACAAGTTTATGTCAGTTTACTGTGACTTTTGGTTGCTTTTTGGCCTCTCTAATGGATTTCTACCTGTATCTGTTAACATCCCTCTTGCATCTCTACCGGTTTATCTTGTCATATTTGATATTTACTGTAGGAAGAGAACATTTGTCTCGGTGTTCCTGAAGATACCAGCCGATTTCGTGTCGTTATCTTAATGCTATGACTTCTACTTTTTGTAGTTGGAACCATTAGAGTTCTGGAACTAGGACTTGGCTAGTACTTAGTAATCATAAAGAAGCCAGCTTTTCTAGTAGTAATGTTTTTTTTCAGTGATTTTTTAGCATCTGACAGATTACATAACGTTCTATGCATTCTGGTAATTTGTTAGATGCTCAAATAACTGAAAAGATGTCACGTGGTTGATTGATGTTACTGCTATTTGAATACTTACTAATTACTATGAGATGATCTCAGACCTCTTTAACGATATTAAACTAAAGTTGGTACTTACTACTTGCTACTTGTTTATATATGAAATAAATAGTGAAATATGGTACCATACTATGTGTTTATAAGACTAGAAGGCTATTGCAGTACAATGAGAGGTAATTTCTTCTGTGGAAAACTTGTAATGTTCATGACTATATGCTTATGTTTCCAATCATTGTTGACTTCATGTTGTTTTGAGCTTTATTTTCTAATCATTGTTGACTCCGTGGTATGTTGGTATATATCGTCATTGACTTCGTGCCTTGGTGTTATGCTTTTATTCTTTTTCTCTGCCTTTTCTCGAATGTAATGCACTATGATTTGCTACCCAGTTAACCTAACCTTTGAATTTAGAACCTGAAACCAATTCCTTCTACAAAATGATATTCCCTGAAGATTTGGTTACAATGAGCACCTTGTCTCCTTTGCAATTTCAGTTTCATTTAGTATTTAAAAGTTGTCTTTTTGGATAGAAAGTCGATACTTTGCATTTTTTTACTTTGCAGAATTGAAAATCTAGTTGTATTTTGCAGCTGTTTGCATATGATACTGTCAACAAGAGTTTATCACCCAAACCCGGTGAGCAGCCTAAATTCAGAATACCTCCTTCTTTAATTGCTGGAGCTTGTGCTGGAGTCAGCTCCACTTTGGTAACATATCCACTTGAGTTAGTAAAAACACGGTTAACCATACAGGTATCCTTTTTCTACATTATCCTTTTGCTACCAGCTTTTTATGCAGATGATTAACACGTTTTTTTCCTTGTAAACACGTAGAGAGGTGTTTACAACGGTTTACTCGATGCATTTGTCAAAATATTGCAAGAAGGTGGACCCGGGGAGCTTTATAGAGGCCTTACTCCAAGTCTTATTGGTGTTATTCCATACGCAGCAACAAACTACTTTGCGTATGATACGCTAAGGAAAGCATACAGGAAGGTTTTCAAACAAGAGAGGATTGGGAATATAGAGACTCTTCTGATTGGTTCTGCTGCTGGTGCTATATCTAGTACTGCTACGTTTCCTCTTGAGGTAGCACGTAAACACATGCAAGTTGGAGCTCTAAGTGGAAGAAAAGTTTACAATGACGTGCTTCATGCAATGGTGAGTATACTTGAGGAAGAAGGAATGCATGGTCTTTATAAAGGGCTTGGACCTAGCTGTATGAAGCTTGTACCTGCTGCAGGGATTTCTTTCATGTGTTACGAGGCAATGAAGAGGGTACTAGTGGATAAAGAAGATGAATAGATGAAGAAGAATCCATGGTGTAGGTAAAGCAAAGAATTTACCTTTCTGACCTTGACTGTGTTTTTTATGCATCAACCACAACCAACTTACTGTGACATTGCACCTGCTTGCACCACGTTGAAAATTGATTTTTTGAATGTTGATTTTCAACGTAATGTCGTGGTAGGTGTGGTGTCAGAGTTGGTCGGATGTTGTGCGTTTAAAGATCCCGTTTTGAAGTAGAGGATTCTTAGAGTTAGCAATACATACAGATTCATATGAGATGTTTAGGATTATCAAATTGGAATTTTTTGTTAGTCCACCAACTTTAGGAGGATTAGCTTCTTTACCTCCAGCTGTAACAAAGAAGTTATTTTTTCTGACATTTCGTTTTTATTTTTGTTTGGATAATGGAAAATTAGTTTTTGATAACACTGTTTTGGGTGATTCTTGCATGGTTACCCCATTTGAAGAGTTGTATAGTGTGGATGAATTTAAACCATACCGTTTGAATTCAAATTAAAACTGTGTGGTCTAGATTCATCAACATGTTTTACTCTACAAAGAGAATCACTAGGGAAGAATTTACCTAGGGTTTTGTGTTCATTGTCATTTTTCATTGACCGTAGATATCTTGATAATGTTTTGAAAAGTTAAGTTTAGAGATAGCATTTTCTCCCTCATTGACGGTAATTTTTTGGCGACAAGTGTATTTAGAGGGAAGTGACCTTCACTCCACGTGGAATGAGCACCTAAGAACATAATAAGGTAAGAGAATTTGTTAAAAGTATAAGACCTAGGATTTTCAATAATTTGATTTCATGTTCTCTTGGCTAGGAGCTAGGGGAAATACTTATGTGGGGAGGGATTTTGAGGTAAAGTGACGGGTGAAACGATCAGAATCACACAGTTTAAAGACAGAATGAAACTGTGTGGTGTGTATGTCTCCACATCGTGTGGAGACACCACACAAACACGTGTCTTCACATCGTGTGGAGACACCACACAAAAACCTCCCAGGTTTTTAACTTGTTGCATCCATTGTATTGATTGAGCTGAATAGTACAAAAAAAATTATTGATTGCTATCAACTGTTAGGGGTAGCTGAGAATTGATAGTAACTCATCACTTGTTTATATACTTTCAACTTGCCTACTCCAATTAGGGGTGAACAACAAAATCGGAAACCAAACCAACCGGCTGAACCAGACCGGTCTAAACCGGAAATACGTAAACCATGGTTTTTTGGTTGGTTATTATATTGTATACAACCAAACTGTGAAAAACAATTTTGTTTTGGTTTTCTATGAAAAAAACTGGACCAAATCGGATATATATATATATATATATATATATATATATATATATATATATATATATATATATGTACACTATTAATTAAGAGGACTTTTATATGCACTACACACAATTCACTCATGCATCACAAGAGACCGATTTTTCATCAATACATTGTGAGAATCGATATATATATATATATATATATATATATATATATATATATATATATATATATATGTATTTATTAATTAAGAGGACTTTTATATGCACTACACACAATTCACTCGTGCATCACAGTAGGACCGATTTTTCATCAGTACATTGTGAGAATCGATCACCACAGTAAACCGACTTTTCGCCGGTGCATTGTGAGAACCAATTTTATCAAAGTCGGTTCTGACAATGCACCGACGAAAAGTCATTCTACCGTGGTGCACGAGTAGATTAGGTGTGGTGCAAATAGTAGCCCCTTTAGCTATCATATCTCAGTCCATTATCTATTAGTACTTCAACCAAGTACCTCACACACGTAGGTTGAGGCCCTAGCCTAATATGACCTATGACAAGATGAAATAAAACAGTTTACATTGTTTTATATGATCATCCTAATTGGAAATATGATAATATAATGTTGTGTGTATGTATATACACTGCGCAGACACACAGAGAGACAAAAAACCAGAAAAAACCATAACCAAGTCAATCCAAACCGGACCGGATTAAATGGTTTTACCTCGTTATGGTTCGGTTTTGGTTTGTAAATTTTAAAACCGTAAAAAATGGTTTGGTTTTTAAAACGATAAAAAACCGGAAAACCGGACCATGTGCACCCCTAACTCCAATAGTACATGAATTTTCCAATTGTCTTTAGCACAAAAATGCTAAGAAAGAAATTTACATTACTTTAAATACAACTATCATCTAAATTCATCGATTAGCTAATGTGTTTCATTGTTCAAACGATTGAAAATGATGATCGTAAGATATGACCTGTCATTTTCATCTTTAGAACTGGCAGTAACATGTGTTGTACAATGTTTTCTTTTCGGTGGAGGGAGGGAGCTCTGGTTCTCACCAGAAAGTGTAATAGTATTTTTTTCACTATATCAGATCCGATTACCTGGTGTACAATCAGTGACGGACCCAGAAAAAATTCTCAGTGGGGGCATCTGAACAAATACAAAGATCGAGTGGGGACATCAGTCGTGTTTTTACATTTTTTGCTAATAAAAATACATCATTTTTCGGATCTCAGTGGGGGCCAGTGCCCCCACCCTTTGTTAATTGGGTCCGTCCCTGTGTACAATTCTTTCATTTTTAACATGTCTGAGCAAAGATTTACAAAAAAAATGTATGATCACTATTTGTAAAATTAGACAACATGATTTGATGGGTAATTTTTGAATTGTGACTCTATTTGAGAAACTTGAGTTTTTATGTTCGAAAAGTAAAAAATTGGAAATATATACCTCGTATGAAAATGTTTGAAAACTATGCTTGCGTCCGACGCATGAGCGACACACGCGCGATGCACGAGGCATGCATGACCACTGAGCGACGCACGCGCGATGCATGAGTGACACACGAGACACATATCATACAAGACATATTTTGTCAATTTTTTTATTTTTTGAACATATTTTTTCAAATTTCCCTTTGTAAAGTAATATGCACCGTATACTTTCATCTTAGATTAATATGACGTTATTAAAAAAAATGAAATGACCACCTAAAACCACAATTTTTAGCAGCTATGTAGCTAGGTGGCTACATTGACCTATGGAATGAGACTACTTAAATATATAACTGAAGAAAAAAAGATACACATTCTAAAGAAAAATAATAATAAAAAAAAATAGAGAAAACGGCAATGACATTCAAGTGCCAAGACGTATCCCTACACGTGAAAGTGAAGTAAGCCCAGCAGGGTAGGATAGGGTGTGTAATCTGATTGCTATGCCATAAATTATGTATCCTTAACGAGAAATTATACAATCAGGTACCTGTAAATATCTATATTTCACGATTTAGACTTGATATTTTTTTTACTCCCATGTGTTAACTTCAATGGACACGGTGAAATTTTCACGTGGAAACATTTCACCCCGAGGAAATTTCAAATAGAAAGTCACGTTGAAATTCAACGAAGACATAGAGTGGCCTCGTTGAAAACGGAAACACGCGGCGTTGAATTACCACGTGGCCGTTGAATCGAAAAATTGAATTAAATGCTAGAACTGTCGTTTTTTTTTCCTACATTTCACCCAATATCATCATCTTTTTCACCCATCAAAAAAATTTCTGAAAAAAATCATCATATTATCGGGTGTTGTGAAAGTAAATCAACCAACGGGAAATCCATCTACGCCGGTCTTCCGTCTTTAAACAAATGGGTAAGCATTTCACTAACATTTTTGTTTGAATAGTTTTAAATATCGTATTTGTTTTAATTATTTTTTTACACATCAATAGATGATTATGTTTGAAGTAATTAACTTTTTAAAGTTATAAACTATTCGATTTTTTGTGTAGTGAAAAGACAAAGCAGCTATTTTTAGGGTAGTGAAATGACAAAGTTTCAATTTTTTGGGCAGTGAAAGGATAAAATTTTGATTTTTAAGGTAGTGAAATGATTAATTTCGATGAGATGGTTCGATAATGAAATTGACATTCGTTGGAGAAAAATGTAGTTTATACATTTGTATTTTGGTTGATATCAATGTGATTGCTTGTAGTAAAATACAAAACTTGTGTTTTATTAGTTCGGTTATAAAGTCGCATGTGAAATCGATAACATTATTTGTATTTTATTACGTTTTTCTGTAATCGTTTTAGCACGTCCTATGAAATTATCGGTAACAACATAATGAATTTTTTTTAAGAAAATGAAACATATGACAAATCTCGACATATTTTATGGTATGCGTCGACCTGATGAGGTTCTTAGAAATGCATGCATCCCTAGGGTGTTTTCGAATCCTTCTGATCCGGTGTGTCGGCCTAATTCCTAGGCATTGTATTAGGGTTCCTTATATAGCGTAGCTCGTAGAAAATTTCCATTCTCAGCAGCTTGGTAAAACCTCCGCCGGAAGTAAGGCATCCGTTACATCGAAAGTCTAAGCTCTATTATGTTGGCTCTGTCCAGCATCTGTTCTCCCTCGTCATCATCAAATATTCTATGAGGCTGGTAAAAACAATCTTCTCCTCTATTACCCCCGTCTAATATTACAACACAACACTACGAAAATTGAAAAATAAACCTAACCATGTGTGTGTATGTATATATATAAGTATGTATGTATATTTATATACATATATTTACTTGTATACTAGCAAAATGCACGTGCGTTGCACGTGTTGATTAAATTGATTTATTGAAATGAAATTTAACAACGTAATTTAACATTATACATTTTAAAATACATGTTTAACTTATAAAAAATAAGATAATGAATAATGATAACCTTGTATGAATTGATTGTCTCAATTGTAAATTCAATTATGGAATAAATATCAATACAAACAAAATCTAAACAACATAACATTATAAACACGTCTATTGTTACAACATAATGAAGCATATAAGAATGGATACTTAAAAATCTCTGAACAAATCTTTAGACATGTATGAGTGCTAGATTCAAAGGCAATTTGAAATCTCCCACCAATTGTTCTTTGTAAACGGTTATAAAACCTTCAGGATGTTTAATTGGCCCTCGTATATGCATCACCTTCAGGAGGTTTAACCGTGATAGCAAAAATCACGTGCTTTGAGCGTATTAGGCTAATTTATTTTTAATATCATACATATATTGTTGACCATGCACTTAATTTATAAGATAATTATATGTTAAATAATGACAATTGTTATACAGTAACTTTATGTATGGTAGAATTAATTTATTTCTCTTACTCATAGGCATTGAATCAAACTTGCCATGTTACATTTTCATTCTTTTAAATACCATAAGATTTTTCAGTTATAAATCATGTATTTTATTGGTATCGAATGAAGATTTGTCTCAAGTATCTACCTAAAAAAAATAATCAAAATAAAACGTGTCCATAAAATGTGTAATGTTTTAATTACGTATATTGTATACTTACATTCGATTACAAGTGCAAATACTCTTTGGTAAATAATTTATTGTCGGTCAATTTTAATACTCTTAAAGACAGATGATCATTAATTGTGTCATATAAGTATTAATAATTATATTTATTCTAAGATAAACTAATTTTACAAGCAAAAAATCATACGAATTTATTTGAAGAATATTTATATTATTCGTTTAAGTATTATTAATGCTTTATTCCACACTTTTGTTATGCTATTTGTCTCTTCTTCTCAAGTGTGTTATAAAGTGGTTGAACTTAGTCAGTCTGTCCACGTACTACTACCATGATGACTTCATTTCCTTTAGACTTAGGAAATCCATCTATAAAAACAATGCTGAGTTGAGACCATGAATGTGAGGGACTGGAAATGGGTGGAGAAATCCTTGAGGTTTATCATGTAGACTTTTGCACTGCTGACAAGTAATACACCTTTGAATCATTTTTTGAACATCCTTTTTAAGTTGGGGCCAATAAAAAGTCTCTTAATCCTACTATAACATGCTCTGACCCTTGAATGACCCCTATTGGACTGGAGTGCAACTTCCCCATCAATTTGGATCTCAAACTTCTAAAAAAATGGATCTCAAACCTTCATAGGGTTCCTATGTATATTATCATTTTGTACTTAAGGAATCTCATGGTGCATAGTGTATATGGGATTTAAGGATGTACTAATCATCAGTGCCTGAAAATTTTCCTCCACATCTAGGTCACCTTTGTAGTTGGTTGTTACTTCTTGCATCCAAGAAGAGGATATTGTGCTCACAACACACGGTGGTGCCTAAACATGACTTAGTATGTACAAGGCATCAACCACTACATTTTCACTTCTCTTTTTGTGCACAATAGTGAAATCCAACCCAAGTAACATGGTCACCCTTTTTGTTGTAGTGCAATAGTGGCCCTCTGATCTAGAATGAACTTCATATTTCATTGACCATTTTTTTATGACAAAAGGCATGCCTTGAATAAATGGCTTTCATTTAGTTATTGCAATTGAGAGTGTCAGGAGTTCCTTCTCGTAGATGAACAATCTCATCTTCTTATAGTTGAAGGCCTTGCTTAGATAAGTCACAAGTTTCTTGTTTTGTAGTAAAAAAACTCCTAAGATTTTTCTACATGCATCTGTTTCAATGCAAAAAGCAAAATGGAATTCCAAAATCTAGCAAGAAAAGTACTTGTGATTTGCACATGGTCTCCTTGAGTTACTGGAATGCTTCTGATGCACTTCGCGACCAACAAAACCCATCTTTCTTGAGAGGTCATTCAAGGGCTTAGCAATAATCCCACAATAGGGCACGAATTTCCTATAGAAGCATGTTTGGCCCACAAACTCTCTCAGTTCAGTCACATTATAAGGCTGGGTCCAATCCGACATGGCTTAAATATTTCTTGGGTCAGCATGCACTTCACCCTCATGTATGATATGGCCTAAGTATTCCACTTTGGTTTGTCCAAAAGAGCATGTGGACAATTTAGCAGAGTATTGGTTCTTCTTTAAAACTTTTAGAGCCACTTTAAGATGTATGTGGCAAGCCATGCCAGGGATGAAGATTAAGGTGTCATAAAAAAAATACCAGCAAAACTTCCTCAATCAATGTCTCAACATCTCAATCATACTTCTTTGGAATGGCTTGGGAATTTGTGAGCCCAAATGGCATCACTTTGAATTCTAATCGGCCATGATGAGTTACAAAGGTAGTCTTCTGGACATAATCTTCCGTCATCGAATATGATGGAATCCAGACCTCAAGTCTATTATTGAAAATGCTCTAGCACTCCCTAACTCATCCAACAATTCAGCAATTAGAGGAATATGGTAGCTATCTTCGACAGTCAAGTCATTCAACCTCCTGTAATCCACACAACATCTCCAGGTTCCATTTTTCTTTTTTACAAGGAGCAAGAGTGATGTAAATGGACTACTATTGTGCTGTATAATCCCCCGTTGTAGTATTTGAACCACCAACTACTCTATTTTATCCTTTTGACAGTGAGCATACCTATGAGATTTTAGTTCCACAGGTCCAACACCTTCTTTCAAATTTAAGGGATGCTTATAGCCCTTCTTCGGTGGCAATCCGTGGGAATTCGCAAACACGTCGTGATACTCTTCTAGAACATGAGTAAGTTCAACATGCACAAGATTCATGGCATGTTTTTTATATCAAATTGAAGCACCCGAGGAGTCCATAGTTCCATTTTCTCAATTCCTCAGTAATGATTTTACAACTGATAATCTTAAATTAATCTTTTTATACGTAGCTTCTCGGCTTAATTTGTTCTCTCTTGTTAGTGAAAACCATCTATGTTTGTTGAAGTTGAGACCATTGGATTGAACAATTTCATCCAATCCACCCTTAATAACATGTCACATCCTCTCAGCTTGATCAATCTCACATCTTATTGGAACTAAACCCCTTGCATGATCCATGGCAAGTTAGGACACTTAAACTCACTCACCATTCTGTTCACATCTACTACTGTGATTATTAACATGTGGTGAGTCGGTTATGTCACGCTGCACCACCTTAAAAACCTGTTGGTCTAGAAAAGTGTGAGATGCAACACTGTCTATGAGGATGGTAATCGCATCATCTTCATTACCTTCACAATTGATTCTATTATTACACATTGAATAACGATTTAAATTATACTACAAAAGTGCACTAAATGTGGAGTGTTCCAACTCTAAGTTGCGTGCATGCATGTTGTGTTGTAATTAACGTAGAGTATGTGCATGTCCTTGTTGTAACATTGAACTTGAGGTCATCCCCGTAGTTGATCTCTACAAATAAGATCCCTAGGACCTCCCTGGTTGGTATCTCTCTATCTATCTATTTACTTTTTTGCAAAGTCCCTATTGATGTTGGTAAATTTGCCTTTTTTGCATTTAAAAAAATTTCAATATAAAATAAAAACAAACAAACTAAAACAAGAGTTAACACAAATCGGTTTAACGAAATCAACTGGCAAACAATAAATCAAACAATGAAAAATGAAAAGAAGCGCACCAGGATTCATAGTATTATATATATATGCACCATCAAAACCTAATTGGAATCTGTTTCGAGTTTGTTACTTGAAGCAATAGCGTTGAATGTCTAGAAAAGCTTCACGTCCATAGCAAAAGTACTACGCATTATTTCTAATGACTATTTTAGATGCTAACCTTTAATCTAAGATGATGACGGACAGTGTCTCCTTTGATCCGAAAGACTGCCAAAAGGAATAAAATATTAGAATCTCGTGACAACAGAAAAAAGATGATGATGGTGTAGGATATGTCGTAAATCGTATTTCAACGTGCAAGTATATTTTTATAACAAATGGGAAGAAAAATCCTAACAATTGTATGAGAGGGAAATATTTAGAATCGGAAAAGAATAGAATAGTAACAAATTGATTATTGATCTAGATAGGAAATCCTTCACGTGTGCTGATCTATCAATATTGACTTATTGTAATAAAAAAAGAATAGAATTGATTAGATAGATTTAATTATATAATATAACAATGAGATAATGATTTAATCAATCCTATCAATCTATGATTTTTATCTATGAAAATCATTCAGTTAGTGTAATGACAAAAATGATAGAATTTATTAGACAGAATAAATTATACAGTATAATATAATTATGGCGCCATGTAGAGTGTATACATAGAAATTAATACACGTGTCCGCAAACAAAAAAATTATTACACTTTTTTTCTAATGAAATTAGTCACTTTTTTTCTAATGAAAATTTATTAAATTTGTGGACATAATGAATTATTGTTAATGAGATAATGATTATTGATGAGATAATGAGATAATGTATTTATTTATTGAGAAACACTTATGTGAATAGTGTAGTTTTTTTATTATTATTAACGTAATCTTTTTTTGCAATGCTAATCTTTTTTCTTTCTTAGTGTTTTCACGTGACTGTTTTTTTTATATTCAAAATATTAAAAAAAAAAATGCAATGCTTATCAACGTAATCCTCAAATTTTTTTTTTTATTATTATTATTTTTTTTTTTTTTTTGCAATGCTTAGTAACGTAATCCTCATTCCTATCTAGTTATTATTATTATTATTTTATTTTTATTAAGGCAATCCTTTTTTTTCAATGCTAATCTTTGTTTTTTTTCCCGCAGATGCTAATCTTTTTTTTAAGGCAATCCTTTGTTTTATTGTTTTTTTTAACTTTGTTTTCATGTGAATGTTATTTTTTTATTTATGGAAAATATTAAATTATTTTATTATGAAAAAAGTTATATTAAATTATAGGGAAACTCTTTTTAGGGAGAGATTTTATGGTGCAACAGTTGTAGCAAAGTTATACCAAGTGGCATATAATAGAGCCTCTCATTTTTACTATCTCTCACATAATACACTTTTATCGTGTGTGAGGGGTTAGAAATGAGTGGTTGTAATGTATGCCACTTGGCAAAACCTTCATACAACGACTGTATTTTAAAATTTCACCTTTTTAGGGAAAACACCCGAGGGGGAAACACTTTTGAGGGGAAACACATTGATTCTTTTAATATAGTTAATGATTAATGATATATATATAAACAGTTCCCAAGTCTTTTAGGGCAAATCTAGAGTGAAGTTGCTAAACAAACTTCTTAATGGTCGTGCTTGAGCTGCATGTTACAAGAATATCATCAACATATACAAGCACAAGAAGTATAAAATCTTTTGTTCTAAAAATAAACAGGGAAGTGTCAGCCACTGCTTGTGTAAAACCCCACTGCTGCATTTGGTTTCTTAGGACATCAAACCATGCCCTAGGTGCCTGTTTGAGGCCATAGAGAGCTTTATTCAACTTGAAAACATAATGTGGATACTTGGGATCAACAAAACCCTCAGACTGGGGCATAAAGACAGTCTCTTTCAGGGGATCATTCAAGAATGCATTATTGATGTCCACCTGGTTTATGGGCCAGTTAAAGTACACAGCAAGAGTTAGGACAACTCTTATGGTAGAGGCTCTTGCAACTGGACTGAATGTCTCTGTAAAATCAACACCATACTTTTGAAGGAATCCCTTAGCCACAAGTCTGGCTTTGTACTTCAATATGGACCCATCAGGCTTGGTTTTTAACTTGTACACCCACCTGTTTCCAACAAGGTTCTGAGAAGGCCTTGGTGGAACAAGTGTCCAGGTGTTGTTGGCACACAGGGCTCTATATTCTTCCTCCATTGCACACATCCACTCAGATTTAGACATAGCCTCTGATGCACTTACTGGCTCACGAGGGCAATGATGAGAGACTGAAGGAGGTGTGATAGTATAAAAGGATGAGAGATAGGACTTAGGTTTGAAGATGCCACTCTTGGACCTAGTTTGCATATGATGTGAGGGTGCAGGATGAGGAGTAGGGATAGGAATTGGAGGTGGTGAGGGAGGATCTGGACTGTGAGTTGAAACACTGGAGGAAGAGCTTGAACTAGATGTGGTGCCAGAAGGGGACTGTGCAGCATCACTAACAGGAGAGGAAGGGGATGGTGATGGTGATGGATGCAAAACAGGAGATGACTGTTGTGGAGAGGTATGAGGCACAGGACTGGTGTGGGACTGATGACTATGTGATGATGAAACAGGTGCAGGAGATTGAGTTTCAGATAGTGATGTAGCACTGGATGAAAGGGATTGAGATTCAGATTGTGATGTAGCACTGGATGAAAGGACATGGACATAGCACCGGTCATATTGAACAACCCCAGGATCAATGAGCACTTCCCTAGATGGACCTTGTTGAAAACCATTTTTGAAGGGAAAGGTTGACTCATCAAAAACAACATCTCTAGACACATAGATTCTTCCTGTTTCATCAAGACACATGTATCCCTTGTGTCTAGGACTTAAACCTAGATTGACATACTGGACAGAGTGGAACTTGAACTTGACAGGTGAATAGTGTCTGGTATGAGGATAGCAGGCACATCCAAAGGTTTTAAATGAGGAGTAATCAGGAATTTGTTGGAATAGTGTCCTAAACCCAATCGGGTTGGACCGGATCCGACCGGGTCGGATCATTTCTACTATTTCTTTGTGTTTATACATATATTAAATGGCTTTTCTGTTGTCATATATATGTTCTTTTAGAGAACCAATTATGAATTGTTATATGATAACGTCCTTAGTATTAAACTGTGATAGAGAAACCATGATAGGCGATTATGGTTGATGAGATCTCTAATCACTTTAATAAGTTTGATACTTAAATGTCTCTAGGCTGATGTACTATTAAACAGGGCATTGATAGTATAAACAGACTAGCACGTATTAGATGTCTTCTGTCTTTAAGGGCAGGGATAGATCTCGTCTATCGAAGTGTAGAGACACTTGGACTGTACGTGGACGTGTATTAGAGAATGCGTACGTTAGACTGACCCACTTACACGGATAAGTGTCACACTATGTGGCGGTTGTGTAGTTATCCTTAGGACCGGAGTCTTCATGGCATCACGGTGTGGATTGTCATGCTTTGACACTATTGAGGTTTCCCCTAACCACGGGGCGATCATGCGGTAGTGATTGGGTATGATACTGAAGCATGCGGAGTATACATGATTGGTCGTCCGGGAATCGCGTATCCTATGATTGGGATCGAATATCCGAAATGGCCTTCTTATAAGGAATGTCCTGTTCTCGTGAATCTTTGCAAAGTGGGAGTAAACGAGTTACTTCGAGAGAGCATGATATCCAGATTATAAGATACGGTCGTTGATGTTTTGACACTCGACTAACGATTGTATGGATATTATTACAGTGATAGGATTGTAAGTTACACGGTAACTGTTTCACATGAAAGGTAGTAGTCATTGCATTTGACTCTTCCGATGATTGGGGTCACGGTGTGTTGCTAGACGCTATCCCGTGATCGTTAGGTATGAAGGGCATTTTCGTAATTTGCACTTTGTGTCTACGGCCAACATATTCGGAAGCCTATCGGGTCACACACATATGAACATCTAGCCGGATTAAAATGTGGTTATTGATGATAACCAAATAAGGAAAGTTTATCTCGAGACTATAAAGGTTATAGTGGTAAATTAATATGGTGGTATTTATTTATTATGAATAAATTAAATACAAGATATTAATAATGTTATATTAATTAAAGAATATTCCGGAAGCCAATTTATTGGCTAAAGGTGGCGCAATTTTGGAGTGTATAAGATACACTTGGATTGTGCAATTTAATTAATTGTATTACCAAATATTAATATTAGATATTAATATAATATATATATATAAATGATGCATGCATGTGGCGCATCAAAGAGTTGCATGCGCACCAACTGTGTGTATGGCATATATAATTTTATTTGTGTAATATATATGTGATATATACACATGTGTAAATTGATTTATGGTAATAAAATAAATATAGTCAATATAAGATATTGACAATATCTTGGAAATATTCAATATAAGATATTGACAATATCCTAGATTTATTTAATATGAGATATTGTAATAAATGAGATAAATCAATCAATTATATTTTCCTTATTTTATTGGAGAAAGGTTTTCTTCCTTTCTACTCTACTTGGGGCGCCACTTCTAGTATAAATAGTAGGTGGGTGTCAAGCTCTTTTGTACATCACAATTCCAAGAACTAATAGTTCTTGTGTAAAATAGAGAGCATCCTATAGAGAGTTGGAGAGAGGGGAAAAAGGCCGGTCTAGCAACCGGAGTTTTCCAATAGCAATCCATGATGGGATTCCGGCGGGCTGTTCGTGTGGACTAGCGGTAGAGGCCGAACACTTGGGCGGCTCTATGCAGAACTACTCTCCTTAGACGGTCAAAGCGTCGATCTTTTAGATCAACCAAGGTAACCACCGTCTACTACTTGTTTGTTTATTGCTTAAACGAAGTCGATCTTGGGTCGATAGGAAATAAAATTTTGAATTCCGCTGCGTTCCCGCGTTGATTTACTAACAGAATTTTGTGGAGAATAACTTTAGCTGGACTTTTCATGCTAAGAACCTTAGTGGAAAGGCTATTTATCAAACAAACACCATACTGAAAAGCTTCCCACCAGTATTTTAGTGGCATAGATGCCTGAGCAAGAAGAGTGAAGCCAAGTGCAACAATGTGCCTGTGTTTCCTCTCTGCCCTTCCATTTTGGGCATGAGCATGGGGGCAAGGGTGCCTAAACTGGATACCAGACTCTTTCAGAAGAGGTTCAAAACTTCTATCTTCTCCCCCCCAGTCAGACTGAATACATTTGATAGTTGTGTTAAACTGATTTTCAACAAGTTTTTTTGAAAATTATGAAAGCATTTAATGCATCAGACTTGGATTTTATAGGGATCCAAGTGAACCTAGAGAAATCATCTATGAAGTGTATATAATATTGGTAGCCTGATACAGATTTGTGAGGAGCAGGGCCCCACAAATCTGTATGAATCAGATCAAGAGCATGAACAACATGTGAGGAAGATACAAAATAAGGCAAAACATGGCTTTTACCAAACTGACAGGATTCACAAAACATTAAACTAGAATTCAAAGTTGCATTACATTGATTCAAAGCATAACTCAAAACAGTCTTAGAAGGATGTCCAAGTCTTCCACGCCAGACATTGGGATCCTTATCTAGAGAAACAGTATGAACATTATTTATAGAGAGGACCTAGACACTACTGAAGATGCTTGATCACTGGACTTGAGACTGAAGAAGGCTGATTTGGAGTGAAGGGAGGTCTTAGAATCATGTAAGGGAAGAGCATCCAACTTGTACAGACCATCAAGAAGTTCACCTTTGAGAAGAAGAGTCCCTGACTTCTGATCCTTTATGAGACAGAAGGAAGATTCAAAGACAACATTAATAGGATTATCATGAATGAGTTTAGATATGCTAATAAGGTTCTTGGTTATACTAGGAACATGAAGAAGATCATGAAAGTAAACAGGCATAAAGTGTGTAAACACAGTACTAGACCTTATGTGAAGAATTTTTAGTTTTTCACCATTACCTACTGTGAGTGCATCATTACCAGTATAATCTGAGTTGATGTGCAAGTTATTCAAGTCATTTGTAACATGATCTGAAGCTCCACTATCAAGCTAACAGGAGGAGTCAGCAACACTTTGAGGACTAGCTGTGAATGCTGAGATTTGTCTGGGAGAATTGATATTAGCTGGTGGCAAAAAATCATGCTCAAATCGATGCCAGCATGAAGTGACAATGTGTCCAGCTTTGCCACAAATTTGACATACCATTTTACCTCATTGGTTCCCAGAATTGAAACAAAAAAAAACAAGAATTACCAGTACGTCCTCCTCATCCCCTTCCATGATTTGATCTACCACCTCTACCAGATCTGCCTCCCCTTCCACGATTACCACCAAAATTTTGAGAATATCCACCCGAATTAGAAACCTTACCAGAATTTTTGCCATATGAGCTGCAGGGCCACTAGGGGATCCAAGAAGACCAGCTGATCCACTGAATCTAGCAATAAGATGCTCATGTGTAATGAGATGAGACTGAACTTCTTGCCAAGTGAGGGATCCAATTCGAGCTATGAGATTGACGATGATAGCTTCATATTCACGATCTAACCCACTGAGTGTTGCAAGGATCAGCTCCGATTTGCTAATCGGGTAGCCGGCACTGCCAGATTATCCGAATGAGATTTCATGAGCGCAAGATAATCGGCCATGGACTTAGATCCTTTCTCAGATTTTGTAAGAGCAGCTTCATATTCCAACATCCTGGCCTCTGAGTGTGAATTGAAGAGAGATTCAAGAGTAGTCCAAATTTCATGAGAAGTAGAACACCCAACTACTTCTAGAAGAGCCTGTTCTGCCATAGAGCTTAACAACTAACCGGTGAGGAGGGAATCCGTTTGGCTCTAGACATCAAACGCCGGATTCGACATGCCAGTGATGGTGTACTGAGGTGGTGCTGGTGTAGATCCAAAAAGGAATCCATCCAGACGATGGCCTTTAACAATGGGAAGAATGGTGTATTTCCAGAGTAAATAGTTGTCTCTGGTCAATTTTATGTTGCATGTTAGAGTTAAGTTACCGGTGAAAGGTGTTCCTCCTGATCGGAGAGCTGCCTGAGCCTGAGGAAAGTTGCTCAGAGGTGGAAGAGTGCCATACGAAAACGGGATAGAGGTTTGAATACCAGACATGAACGGAAAGTCTGTAAATGGAATAAAGAAAAGAAAAGATAGAGAATGAGTATGAGAAATCGATGGCACAACAGTGGTGGGTGGGTGGCACAACAGTATTGGTGGTGCTCACGGTGGTTCTCATGGTTTCTGATGAAGGCGCCCCCGCCGGTGGTGGCGTTGTGGGGTCGACTATTTACATCTCAGAGGGGCTATAATTGGAGATACCATTGTTTCTGGTACAGAAGTTCCTATAAAAATGGGAAATGCCCTACCTTTGAGTGCGGTTTGAACTATTGATTTACGTAATTGGAAGTAACAAATTAGGTTTACGACGAAACCTAGAAATTGATCACTGATCCAATTTGAGTCCCTATTAATTGAAGATGGATTATACTGACTGTTAGGGCCATTAGGAGACCCAACTTTAGCCTACTCAGTAATTCCGTAGAAAGAACAGGAAAATGATTTTTATTAAACTGGAGGACTTCTTTACCACGTCACACGATAGTAGTTGCATTATGATCAAGCCCTCTTCAAAGTAGGAAAGTGAAATATCGGCCAAGAAGAGAAGGAGACCCAGAAATCTCTTGTCAGTCGAGTTACTCCGTACCTTTCGTATCTTTCATCTGAGAACGACAGCTGGAAAGAAGGAAGAACCCTAGCTATCGTGCAACAATCTGTTTTGTTGCTTACAACTTGGCCTCTGGCTCCGATACCAACAGAAAATCTAGAGTAAATATTGTGATATTAGATAATGATCCTTGTTACACAGCTGCATACATAAATATGCTTAGGATAATAACTCATCTCTTAATCTAAGGGATACTACCATACCACTTGGTATTATCTAAACCATACACTTATCAAACATACAAAACACACACATGGCTAGATTATCCAATTATCCTAACACATTTAAATATTTATATTTATCATGTACTTGTTGGCCAAGATTGTGTGCCTATAAACTCGGTTGTAATCACATCTCAAAATCAATGGGAAATATTTGGTTATTTTCAACTACAATATGGTAGGTTTTTTTTTTTTTTTTTTTCCTCTTCTTTATTACTACAATAGGTTGAACCGACTCAACTAGCACACAAAAAAAAAAAAAAAAAAAAAAAAACTAACCTCAAAACCGAAACATGAAGTTTGTATAATTAAATAACACTAATCTAAAGCATCAAGGGGTTTAAGAGGATCGTTACCCACGAGAAGAAGATAATGCAAAGTAGAAGCTGTGAACTCTCAAGATATTCTCTTGATCCTCCATGAAAGAGCCAACAAAAAAAAAAAAGTATATTTTCTTTGTTAGTTCTAAAATTTAAGAGAGAAATCATTATATCATTTTAGATGAAAGTGATGCCTAAGGAGGATGATGGGAGACTAGGGTTTACATGTTATGCAAGCACCCTGTTATATGCTTAATTAAGACACCCTTAAAAGGATCATGATAATTTAATTACCCTTAGGTCTTAATGGACCTATTCAAGCCCAACAAGAATTACTTAATCTCATTAACTAATTAACTAATTTAGGAAACCATTTCCCATCTAATTAATTACTATCACTTATTATTGTCATATAAAATAAGTAAATCATATTTAGTTTATTTTAATAATTATTTTACAAAAAAAAAAAAAAAAAAAGACAAATCTATTAAATGAAAAAAACTCTCTTTAGCGAAAAAAAATATCTAAACACTTAGTTTTAGGAAATACATTTTTCCTTTTTTATTCATCATAGATCAGTGACTTAATCATTAAGACTGAAAAACATTTTTCCTACCTTATCGAGAAGTTCTTTTGATGCGAATTACGAGAAAACGAACCGGAGACCATAAGTCTATATCGATAAGCTCCTATGATTTGTGTGACCAACCAAACACTTCAGTTGAATCAACCACCTCATTAATCATGTTGTCACATCACCATAGATCCGAGTTAAACCCAAACTCTTCAGTCAACTATTATAATTAAAACAATAGGTTATTGTTTTTCCGGGCAACAAACATAATACTATCACCATCCGTACTACCACTCATCCCACCCACAATTAATCACTTTACCATCACCTATCACCATCCATCGTACAACCATCCCCCGCTGCAAATCGTCGTCATCATTCACACTTTTCTACTACTCATCCCAAACAGATTTACCTGCCACCATCACCCACCATGCTATCAGTGGCGGATCTATATTTGTTCAGACCCCATCGAGATTCGGAAAATCTATTTAGTACTAAAATAATATAGTTTTGAACCATCACAAGTACGGCCGGTCTATATTTGAACGAAAATGCCGTGTTGTACAACGGAGCCTGGAAGAAGGCGACTCGTGTTATTTGTGGCCTGGAGGACTAACAGGGCGACTGATAAGTCGAGATCATGAAATAGACTCGTACGAATCATCAATTAATAATTCACACAGCATGATTAATAGTGTAAAAAATGTGTTGTGTCGTGTTATTACGGTGACAATTAACTCTTGTACCAACACAAACCCATGGCTCTCACATGCCAATAACACACGTCAGATTGAATGACGAAAACGAGGCCTCCACCAGATCTGATGGCCCATAGTAGAGCCACAGCACATACACATTTACCTCATTTTGTTCGGTTTTATTTTTGTTTTGCAATTTTTGTTACTTTACAAAATTAAGAGTGAGGGAAAAGAAAAACAAACAAAAGATGAGCCAAGTGAGAGAAATGTAAAACACTCCACAAGCTTATCTGCTACCCCATTTCTTCACAGAAAGATAAGGAAAAATTACTCAGAATGGGAGAGGTATGCATTTTTTTTCTTCTTCTTGTATAATGTGTCTCTTGATAAAGAAATGTCTTATAATTGAATGTTGTGATGATGATTTAGGAAGAAAAGAAGCAGCCAGAGGAGAATAAAGAAGAACCCACCAAAAAACCAGTCCAAGAGAAGAAGGTAGATGAGGTTCCTGAAGAGAAGAAGAAGAAGGTTCCAGAAGGTGAAAGCAAAGAGGCCAAAAACCCAGAACAGGGTGAATCCAAAGAGAATACTAATGAAGAGCCTCCTCCTCCGCCTCCACCACCTCAAGAAATCATCTTGAGAGTTTACATGCATTGTGAAGGCTGCGCTCGTAAAGTCCGCAGATGCCTCAAAGGCTTTGACGGTGCAGATAATCTCTCTTTTCTCCTGTGATCAGTACATTGTGTCATTTCATCATACATCTTGTGTGCAGTGGCATATGAAATTGAGTTATAAATTATAATAATGGGTTTTAGTACTCTGATTGCTTGATTGATTAATTGAATTTTTGGGGGGTAGGGGTGGAGAAAGTGGAAACGGATTGCAAGGCGAGCAAAGTGGTGGTGAAAGGTGAAAAAGCAGATCCACTCAAGGTTTTAGAGAGGGTTCAGAGGAAGAGCCGCCGCCAAGTGGAGCTTCTTTCACCTATACCAAAACCTCCGGCGGCGGAGGAGCCTAAGAAACCAGAACCCATTCAAATTGAAGCAAAAAAGGAAGAAGAGGTTTAATTGCTTTTTTTTTTTTTTTTTTTTCAATTTTAAAATTGATTAATTTATTATTATTGATTATAATAAAGTCATGTCATAGCTGTTGCTGTTGCTAAATGTTACCGTTACAGGCACAGGTTGTTACTGTGGTGTTGATGGTTCACATGCATTGTGAGGCTTGTGCTCAAGAAATTAGGAGGCAAATACAGAAAATGAAAGGTGCATTTCCACCTACTCTGTTTCCCTTCATTTTTTCAAGTTTTCTATTAAGGGCCCGGATTCCGGAAAAATTCCGATTTTGCAGTTTCGAGATTCGAGTTTTGTGCGTAAATCCAATTTTAGAAAGGTTGAATTTGACTGTGGATCTTTTACACAACCATCAGTATAACCAATTTGATGTTTTTTTGTTAATATTATGATTCAAAAATGATTTGTATAGGAGTTGAAAGTGCAATGCCAGATCTAAAAAGCTCAGAAGTGGTTGTGAAAGGTAGATTCAAGGCACCAGAACTGATTAATTTCATACACAAGAGGACAGGAAAGCAAGCTGTGATAATCAAAGTGGAGACAGAGAATAATCAAGTTGAAGAGAATGCCAAAAAGGACACAAACAAAGAAGAAAAGAAAGAAGAAAAGAAAGATGGAGAAAAAGATTCAAAGAAAGGTGATGAGAAAGATGCCAAAGAGAAAACCGAATCATCCGCCACGGCCGCCGACACGCCCCCCCGAGGAGACAAAGGTGCAATTGCAAAGCCAGATGGGGGGGAGGAGGAGAAAAATGATGATCCAAATAAGCAAGAAATGAAGAAAAGTGAGCTAATGTATAATAACTACCCACAAAACTATCAACTCTATAATCCAAACATCTTCATACATCAAGAACATGGACAACATGCATATCCACCACAAATCTTCAGTGATGAGAATCCTAATTCATGTACTGTTATGTAAGATTTTGAATGTGAACTGTGAAGTGTAACATCAAGGGCCAAGATTTGGTTTGAGGGCACATGGGCAAAATGTACATTATTATTTACCCTTTTTTTTTTTTTTTTCTTTTTTTCTTTGGACATCTCCTGGTAAATGGCATGTTGTGGTGGTCCTTTTGGTTCTGCTGTTTTACTATTTGCAATAAATCTAGAGAGGCAGGTCCAGAAATTAATGTGGATCTTAGATTTGTCTATTTTCTACTGCCTCTGTTATTATATAAAATAAATCAAAGATTTAATTGTTTGAGTACTATGTGCAATTTTTTTTTTCCTTTTCAATTTTCTATTCTCCTGCCTCAGTAATTTTATGGTGGTCCAGGTGCAAGTTTTTGGACCACCAAGTCAGCATTTTCAAAGGGATACATTGGTGGAAAGTTTTACAGATAGGATTCCATTGGTGGAAGTTGAATTCATATTGGTTGGGCACACCAAGTAGGATTTGGTTATGGACCATAATAAAATTCCTATTGGTTGGGCACACCTAGAGACCTTCTTTGGGACGGAGGGAGTATTTTTTTATTCCACTAGAGACACGTATCTTCCATGAGTTACATGTCAGAGGCGTTTCGGTCGTTGATGATGCTGGATATCGCCGGGTAATAAATCTGGGGCCAGTTTACTTTATTGACAATCTGCTCAAGGTGGAACCCGAAAAGATGTGAAACGGTGGGTGTTTTTGCGGTGGTTTAGACTGCCTTTGAGAAACTGTATCTCAAGCTGCCTACGTATAATGTGAATTGAAATCAAGTCTTCGTAGTTCCTTCGGGATTGTTTATATGGAGGGGCTTGTGCCCTAGTGTTTGCGTGTAGCATGTCTATGTTGGACTATAAATTCGTGTTCCCTAAGGAATAGAATATGATTATTTGATCCCCTTGATTCTAGGAGATAATTATGGACATGTTTAAATGTCATGATCAGAGTAGTTATGATTTGGGGTTCTTTCCGCATTTATCTGGATTTAACGTGCACACAAGGAATTTAGTCCGGGGCGGACTCAAGCCGACCTGTCAGGTCGGATACTGGTAGGCTGACCTTATCCTTTGGCCGACCTGTAGAGCTCGAGGGAGAGCAGCCGAGCTTGCATAGCTCGGATCCTGGAGGTTAAGCCCTCTCAGAATGGACTTTCTCTATCTTCATTTATTGGTGGATTGTGGGGATAACACGTGGCGATGTGCTGATCCGACCTCCGTCATAAGCCCCTCAGATCCAGCTGAGTCTGTTGAGGTCAGCTCGGATTTGTCTAGATAGCAGTTCGGCTCGGTCATCCGGAGTTATAGTTTTTGAACTGGAAGTGCTAGGTGGCAGAAAACTTTCGCGATGCTGTCATAATGGCCCCGGGAATCGAGGCGTCAATGCCCAGTATTTCTGATTAAGGTGGTTTCTCGAGGTGAGTGGGGGGGGTTATAAACTCGTAATATCAATCATTTCTTTTACTTCACTTGCTATTAAAACAGAAGGCTCACTCCCAGTTGCCGATTGCCATCCTTCTTCTTTCAATCTTTTAATTGCCTTTGCAAGTAAGTTGCTTCTTTGCCTTCATTTACTATTTAGCTTTGTAGCCTACTTTTATTATCTTTATAAACCAGTTTAAACTAGCTTCGCCGGAACCCTAGACCTCGAGATGGCTATCACCGATGGTAGGGACGTTAGATCTATCCTTACTCAAAAGGATATAGACGAACTTTGTAAGTTGTACGGGATTAGCAAGGAAAGGTATGCTCCCATGCTACCTACTAATCCGTACCTATTTGCACCTAACCTATCGGAAGGGTTCTACGTTGTTCATAAGGAGTACTTCAAGGTTGGCCCGAGGCTACCTTTCTGCCCGGCTCTCCTTGCCGTGCTTCGATATTATGAACTGGGGCTTTCCCAAATAGCCCCCAATGGTGTCAGGGCCATTATTGGGTTTTCTATTTGGTGCTGGTTGCTTAACCTACGATTTACCGTGAAGAAGTTCAGGTATTTCTATCACCGTGTAGGGGTAAAGGACCACCCCTATAGGTATTATTTTTCTTGGAGGACAGGCCGTTCAGCCTACGTGCCCATTTTCCCTAAAGGTAAGTATTCTTTTAAGCGATGGAAGAAGCAGTTCTTCTTTGTCCGACATGAAGATCATCCCGACCTAAGACGGTGGAATACGAATGAGATGGATAAGGATGAACGCCCTGAGATGGATGAAGAACTGGTAGAAAAGATCCACGGGTCTGGATACTCCATTGAGTGGCGGACTTGTATGATGATCTGATTATGACAGCTCGGTTAGAGGATGCAGGACCCAGCCCCTACAAAGAGTTTGATGAGGCTGAATGGAAGACCCGTAGGGTCTTTTCTCTTATAATTTGTTGTTGTGTTTACGCTTTTGTTTGACTAATGGTTTGTCTCATGTTTACAGTGGCCGACTTCGCTGATCTGCTGGCTGGTGCCGAGAATGAAGTTATGGTTCGTCAACCTGGGCCGACCCTCTCTCTCGGGGACGTGGTGAATAAGGAGCCCTCTGTGGATGCTACCATAACGGGTGCCTCCCCTTCTATCCCTCCTCAGGGGCAAGCAGATCTAGATCCCTTGGACAAGGTTGATTCAGAGAAGACAAGAGACATGGACCTGTCCCTTGGGAGGAAGGACCGGTCTAGGCCGGCCACGACCCCGCAAGAGAGTAGGACTGAAAAAGGGCAAATCGAAAGCTCTGGGAGGAGCTCAGGACCAACCTGGTCCTCACGAGGGGGCTGCTTCCGAACAGCAGCATATCGCCAACATGTCGGACGAGGAGCTGGCCACTGTTGGTTTTAGATCTATGGAATTTGTAAGTGGTCATTCTTCTTGTTTTGGTACTGAGTTTTTGATAGCCTTACTAATCTTTTCTATCTTATCATGCAGGGAACCTTGGTCGGTCATGAGGTTTTTCAGAGATTGGGGAAAACCTCCACAGATTCAGCCGATCAAAAGAAAAAGATTGCCGAGCTGAGGCAGACTCGGGAGAAGCTGAGGGCCACTGCCGACTCAAAGATAGAGAGATAAAGGCTCTCCAAGATCAACTCTTGGCCCGAGAGACAGTACTGAAGTCTTTGGCAGGCAAGCTTGCTGAGGAGAAGAAAGGAAAGTTGCAGGTTGCGGCCGAGCTCCAGATGAAACTGTCCGAGCTGGAGGCTACTATTCCAGCTCGGTGTGCCGAAGCCATTCGAGATTACAAGGCCTCGGGGGACTTTGAGAAAGCTTTGAAGGTGTTGCTCATCCCTGTTCTGAACCATGGTTATACTCAAGGCGTGGATGAGGCGATGCTCCTATTTTCTGCCCTGGTCATGGACAATCTCCCCAAGAAGGCTTTTTACAAGCAAGGGATGAGCAAGGTCTATGATGAACGTGTGAAGGATTTTAAGGCTAGGGTGGACATCGTGTCTAAGTACTCTGCCCAGCCCGATGCTGCCTCCAGTGCGGTTCCTCCTTCCGAGCCACAGAAGAAACCGACCCCAAATTCCTAGATCGATAGGGTTTAGCGATTTTTCTTTTTTGTTTTGAAATTTCATATGTACGGGGTACATTTCTGCTTGATAGTGGAAACTCATTTTGTTAATGAATTTCTTTTTAAGTAATTTCTATTTACTCTATTGTTGATGGGGTATGATGCCCCCCAATATGCCATTCTTTTACCTATGGTTTTGGGTGTCATACTTGTGTTTTTTGTGTGGTTGTTGTACATATACGGCCAAGCCCGATGTGTAGGGTTCGGACGTTGACCTGTCGTAGGTCAGATACCGGATCTAAGTGAGCTGGGTCTGTTTAGCTCACTTTTTTAGTTTACGACGAGTAGGGCCAGGTCGGAGTGGCTTCTATGATGTTGAGTATGGTCAGAGTTGACTGAATTTTCGTTGTTAAATAGTGGCGAGCGGGACCTGGTCAGACTGACTTCTCACGTTAATGATTTAGACAAGTAGGGCCAGAGTGGAATGACTTCTCGTTTTTAACAAATGGCGAGCGGGGTCAGGTCGGACTGACTTCTCGCATTGATGTTTTAGACGAACAAGGCCAGATTGGACCGACTTCTCGTTAATAAATGGCGAGCGGGGTCGGGTCGGACTGAATTCTCACGTTGATGTTTTAGACGAGCAGGGCCAGATTGGACTGACTTCTTATTTTTAATAAATGGCGAGCAGGCTTAGGTCGGACTAGCTTCTCACGTTGATGTTTTGGAAGAGCAGGGCCAGATTGGACTGACTTCTCGTTATTAATAAATGGCGAGCGGGATCAGGTCGGATTGACTTCTCGCGTTGATGTTTTAGGCGAGAAGGGCCAGATTGGACTGACTTCTCGTTTTTAAAAAATGGCGAGAGGGGTCAGGTCCGACTGACTTCTCGTGTTGATGTTTTGTACTGGGGAGCTCGGTTAACTTGTCCTTATTGACTTATCCATTTGTAACAACGAGACAAAACGAATAAGTATATCGACAACATTGAAAACTAAGCGCTCCTAGAGCAAAATTTATAAAACAAAGCTCCAAACACCAAGAACTGGTAATAAAACAGAGAAAATACGAGCATAAATAAAATTGCATAAATGAAAAGCAGCTTATATAAGGAACCTGCTGAGATGTTCAAGCTAAGATTATTCATTTGTTGTTTATTGTGGCCGCATAGCAACTTCTGGCGACCTTTAAATCCCCCTTGATCTCGACTGAGCCATCGGCGGTTGTGAACTTCAAGCTGATATGAGCCAGAGAAATTACGGCTCGGAGGTCGATCAGAGCGGGCCTTCCCAAGGTGATGTTATATGCCAATGAGGTCTTGACTACGACATAAGTAACCATGAGGGTCCTCCCCTCCGGCTCCTTTCCAAATGTTGTTGCGAGCCGAACCATTCCCATATGATGAACAGGAGGACCAGCGAATCTGAAAAGCGGTGCCGAGACCGGAGTTAGCTCTTATTCTTTGAGATTCATCAACTGAAAAGCTGAAAAGTAAAGAACATTGACAGCGCTACCCATGTCGGCACAAACCCTCTTCACCAGATTCTTGTTCACCACAACTTCAATGACCAGGCCTTCATTATTTGTAACCTGTGGCAGCGGGTCCCTGGGACCATAAGTCACTTCCCGGGTAGGGGTTTGACCTCTTCTATTTCCTGCGAGCTCCCAAGCCGAGCTTTAGGGCTACCAACTTCCTCGAATGTGTTACTCGGGCCGCCTACGATAGTATTGATGGTATTGATCGGGCGGTTGTCTATCTGTCGGTCTCCCTCCAGAGATCGATTCTTTCTTTTCCGGGGCTCCTCATGTCGCCCCCGATCTTGATTGTAGTTCCTCTGTGGGTAGTCACGCCGACCCTGCTTTTCATTAGAATGAGGTCGATCCACGACCTTATCCAATTTTCCTTCAGCAATTGCTGCATCCACATCTCTCTGAAAATCCCTATAGCCGTCTAGATCATGCCCAATGTCTTTGTGATACGTGCATAATTTACTTTGGTCTCTCCTCTCTGGAGGACTTCGCATCGCAAGGGGAGTTCGTGCTAAACTCTTTCTTTCCATAACTGCGAGGGCCTATTCGCTTGGCCTATTCAACGTTGAAAAATCCCGGTGCAGTAAAGCATATATTTTCTCGGATCGGTATGTGTTCGAACCGAGCGTCCGATCCCCGGTTGATCTTCTTTTCTTATCGAAAGGATCCTCGGTCTTTTCCTTCTTGTGCTCCGACTTATCCAACTCTAGCTTCATTCGGTTGGCTTCCTCTCTTTTTGACAGTGTTTGAAGGCTACCTCCATACATTCCTCCATGGATGTGGGGAGCCTGCTGCTCAGCTTGGCGTACAATCTCCCCTCTCGTAGCCCTGCCACAAAAGATGCAATTCGGATGTGGTCATCTGCGTCTCGGACTTGCATTGACTCTTAATTGAATCTCTTGAGGTACTGCAACGTGGTCTCATCTCGCTTCTGTTTGAGGGTAAACGGATGGGTAGCGTTCCTCTGGAATGGCTTAGCTATAATGAAGGCATTAAGGAGCATCTTCCCAAAGGTTTCAAAGTTATAGATGGTTCTGGCTGGGATTCTTTTAAACCATTCCTGAGCTCGGCCAGTGAGTAACGCAGGGAAAGCCTTGCACTTCATCTCATCCGGGGTGCAGTCGAGATTTATATGCGTGAGATACGGAAACAGGTGATCATGGGGATCCTTTGTTCCGTCGTATAGCTCCAGCTTTGATACTTTGAACCTTGCAGGTCGAGGATAACTATCCACCTTCTCAGAGAAAGGGGATTCAAGGGCCAGTTACGCAGCTCTCTTTCCTGCTATGATGTTCAATTCGGCTCTGGCCGCGTCCATAGCTTGAGGAACTATCAGCTGTTTTCTCAAATTCGAAAAGGACGGATGGTCGTCCCTCTTGGCCCGTTTATGTTTGGGAGGAGGAGGTGGCATTTCTTCCCATGACCCATCGTTGAGGTCATCCTCCTCTGCGTTCTGCTCCAGCGAATCTTCTCATGGTGTATCTTCTTCCCGTAGGTCCTGTCCCTGCGAATCTTCATTTAGAGGAGCCTCCTCCTCCAGATCCTTCTCTTCCTCATTCTCATCTACCAAGGCGGAGTCGAGGATGGTTTGCTTGGTTGCATCATCAGGAGCCACAAGTTGATCCACCAACGCTTGGTGGGTGGCGTTGAGCGTGACTTCCTCCTGCTATTGCTTTTGGTGGTTAGCATCTGAGTCTGCGTCATTAGCATGGTTGCCGTTGGCTGCCTGTTGTCGTGTTGTCACCATGTTGATTCCGGAACATCGAACAAGATTGTCAGTAAAATGGCCCTCCTTCTAGCGCCAACTGACGATGTTGGATATCGTCGGGTATTAAACCTGGGGCCGGTTTACTTTAATGACAATCTGCTCAAGGTGGAACCCTAAAAAGATGTGAAACAAGGGGTGTTTTGCGGTGGTTTAGACTGCACTTGAGAAACTGTATCTCAAGCTGCCTACGTATCCAATGTGTGAATTGGAATCAAGGATTGTTTATATAGAGGGGCTTGTGCCATAGTGTTTGCATGTAGCGTGTCCATGTTGGACTCTAATTTCGTGTTCCCCAAGGAATAAATAATGATTATTTGATCCCTTTGATTCTAGGAGATAATTATGGACATGTTTAAATGTCAGGATCTAGAAAACGGTTATTCTGTATCAGCTGCATTGCAACTTAACTTGTAATGTTACTTCATCAATAATAATTCCGCATTTTATTTTTGTGTTTGTAATTCTACAAACTTCATCACACAGGGAATTTGGTCCGGGGCGGACTCAGGCCGACCTATCAGGTCGGATATGGGTAAGCTGACCTTATCCTTTGGCCGATCTGTAGAGCTCGGGGGAGAGCAGCCGAGCTTGCATAGCTCGGATTCTGGAGGTTAGGCCATCTCAGGATGGTCTTTCTCTATCTTCATTTATTGGTGGATCGTGAGGATGACACGTGGCGATGTGTTGAACCGACCTCTGTCAGTCGTGTTTCGTGCTGTAAAAGCGTCAGACACTGCACACGACACCCAGAAAGTTGGGCATTCATCTATCATTATAGATGGCACAAATAAAGTGGAAGGTATGGGAAATGAATATTGAAATATCGGTGTTTACTATGCTGACGCATTGACGCTGATAGTAAAAAAGAATAGCGCTAATGGTCGTGAGAAAAAATAATGAACGAAAGAAATTAGTTACTGTATTTTTTTTTTATTACGAAAGTATCATTTTGTTTCGTATTGTTTCGTATGCTTTACTAAAATATCATTTTGTTACTGTACTAAAATATCATTTTGTTTCGTATTGTTTATTATGTCTAAAAATGACAATTTACATATGCTTTGATCATTTTTTACTTTTGATTTTTGAAACACATTATTTAATATTTCAATTTATTTCTTCTCGTTTCAATCCAAATATTACAAATAGATTTTGAAATCATTATTTCGCCCGGTCTTTCTCCTCCGTCTCAACCCTCTCATTTCTTTTTGGTTTGATTCTTTCAATCTAAATGGAGCCTTAACTAAAGGAACCAAAGCGGCATTCTGATTTCTTTACCGGAGAGGGGGAAGATGAAGGAGATATTGCTGACTTTATAAAAATTGCAGAAGACTGGAGAGAAACCGAGACCGATGACGACCCAATCGAAATTCCGGTAGAGGAGTGCGTCGCCGTCGGCTGTTAGTGGCCTGCACGAGCTGCTCTCGTGGCAAGTGCGGGTTACCGCGTGCTGGCCGGGGGACGGACTGGGAACGGCTCTTTCGGGGGCCTTCCCCGGGCGTCGAACAGTCGACTCAGAACTGGTACGGACAAGGGGAATCCGACTGTTTAAGGGGGAATGAGGGAGAAGGACAAAAATATTTCATCAATTGAGTAGAAGGACAGTTTTTTGAAACTTTTGCATAAAGGACAAAACTATTTATTCACTGTCGAAATTCACTTGTGTTCGAAATTCACTATTTAAATTCACTGCCGAAATTCACTGTCGAAATTCACTAATTTTCAAAATTCATTGTCGAAATTCACTAATTTTCGGGATTCACTGTCGAAATTCACTGTCAAAATTCACCGATTTCGGGATTCACTGGGGAGATTCACTGATTTTCGGGATTCACTGTTTGTCCTTCTCGCTATAAAAATTATGCAGTTGTCCTTCTCCCTATAAAAAATATGTAGCTGTCCTGTTACTTAAAAATATTCCAGATTTTGTCATTATCCCTAATTTTCCATTAATTAAAACAAAGCATTGCGATGGTCCCTGCGGATGCTAACGGAATGTGATTTCTGCCCAGTGCTCTGAATGTCAAAGTGAAGAAATTCAACCAAGCGCGGGTAAACGGCGGGAGTAACTATGACTCTCTTAAGGTAGCCAAATGCCCCGTGGAGGAGAGCGGTCATTGTGAAAGTCCTTGGCGGAGTATATCCTTTAAAATTCTTCAACAGAGACTCCATAATTTGTGGTGCACTTCTGGCTGGCTGGACATTGTCGATTTGGAATCCGACTACTATGTGGTTCGGTTTTCTAACAAAGTGGATTATGAAACAGCTCTAACAATGGGACCATGGACCGTGCAAGGTCACTATCTAACAGTTATGAAATGGCGTCCATTCTTCCAGCCATCTAAGCAAACAATACTCTCTACACATGTGTGGGTAAGATTTCCTGGTGTACCTTTGGAACTTTTTGAAAAAAGAAGACTTTCTGTTAAAATTGGCTCGTAGGGTAGGCAAACCGGGTAAGGTTGATGTGGTGACATGTAGAACAATGAGAGCTAGATATGTGTGAATTTGCATTGAAGTGAACCTTCAATAGGTGCTGAGATCCAAAGTGGTGCTAAATGGAAATAGCTTTGCAGTTGAATACGAAGGATTACAATCTATTTGTTTCGAATGCGGAAAGATTGGGCACATGACACAACATTGTCCTAGTATTCAACAAGCAACAGATACAAATCATGGACAAAATAGCACAACAGCTCAATCCACAAAGCCGGAGGGTCCGGCACCTGATAAACCGTTCTGCCCATGGATGATTGCAACCAACATGAGAAGAAGACCGACCCCAGGACAAAAAAATAGAGGAGATAAACAGAACCATATGAAACATAATGAAGGACAAGAAGACATGGCAAGAAAACAAAATGACCCCTCAAATGGGCAGAATGGAGTACAAGGGAAATAGGTCATGGCTGGGGTATCTTATTTCAATGTCCTATATGAGGATGAGGTTATGGAAGATGAACCAAGCCAAGGGGATGTTCCAGCACCAATACAGGAGTTACAACATCAAATGGAATCAATTAACTAGACCAATGAAGAACCCACAATCTCACTATTATCAAAGGAGCATGCCAATGTGCCAAGAGAAAATTAAAAGGAAATAATCCAGGGAAAGAGACAATCTCTAAAGGAGCTGCTCAACCAGAGAATTGGAAATGAAAAGGATCGGCTGGAAGTGAATGAATGCCATCAGGCCCATCAAAACGACCATCCACATCATTTGGAAGTACGAGATCACATTGTGCACCAAATAAACCATTATATGATATATCTAATGGATAGGAAAAAAATCAACAGTCAAGCGAAGAGAGGACCATACGAGAGACTTCCAATGGCTCTGGAAACCATAACTGGGTCAGGGCTTGAATATTAAAGCCAACCCACCATATCATGGTAGTGTGAAAGATACGAGCAATCAACATGTCAAAGATGATGGGAAAATGTCTCAATATGGAAACTGAGAGATGAACCTCCTGATGAATCAGAACCATTGGATGGGGCTGTCCAACTCAAAATTAAGTAATGAGTATGCGGATTTTGGTCTGGAATTGTCGTGGAGTTGGTTCATCAGATTTTTTCATTAATTTGAAAGCTCTTCTCTCTGAACAGAAGCCGGATATTTTATGCTTACTGGAAACTCGAGCTAACAGTCATAAAGCTGGCGACTCTTAAAGCATTCATATTTTAATAAAGTAATATGTGTTGAGGCAAGAGGTTTTACGGGCAGAATATAGTGTTTTTGGCATGATAGTGCTACGAATATGTGGTTGCTTCCTGGTACAAACCAATGCCCCCAACCCCGGTTGTGCGGAATGAATGCTGGGAATATCTGGAACGTCTTTCATCAATTATTAAAAAACCGTGGTGTTTGATTGCGGATTTCAGCCAAGTTGTCGAGCAGGAAGATAAAAAGGGTGGTCGTCCTCTCGGTGGTGCAAACGTGAACAACATGCGACGTATGCTTCAAACTTGTGAATTAGTGGGTATTCAATTCTATAGGCCCAGGTTCACCTGGACAGGACCTCTGTATAAGGGTACACCGATCTTAGAAAGACTGGACCAAGCTTGGTGTACTGCTTCTTGGCTGACCCTCTTCCCAGATGTATCCCTGACGCATATGTCTAAAACACATTCTGATCATAGCCCACTGCTTCTCCAACTCGTCGGGAAAAAGAAAAAGAAAGATGGTCCTCCTCCCATCGAATTTCAGAATGCATGGTTTGATCACTCCGAGTTTGCAGATTTCGTTGATTTAAATTGGGACAACACGTACCCCGACTTTAAAGTTGTTGCACATAACTTTATGATCAAGGCAAACCAATGGACCAAGACATATTTTGGTAATTTTTTTTTGCGGGAAGACAAATGTATGCGAAGGTTAAGAGGTATTCAAGAGTCCTTATCTAAATTCCCCTCTGCATACCTGACCCAATTGGAAAAACAGCTGATGGAAGAGTATAATGACATTCTGATGCAAGAGGAGAAATTCTGGCACTAGAGATCTCATCTTCATTGGCTTGTGGAAGGAGAAAGAAACACACACTATTACCATTTAACTGCCCTCAAAAGAAAACAGAGAGCAAAAATCACTTCTCTAAAACGTCCAGACGGGTCCTAAAGTGTGGATGAAACCGAGCTTCATGACAAGATGAGGAGATATTTCATTGAACTTTATTCAGATGCAGAGGATACCCATTTATGTCAATGTGCAGTGAATTTGCCTTCTCTCAATGAACAAGAGGTTCGTCATCTTAATAGGCAGGTTTGCGAAAAGGAGATTGAGGATGCATGCTTCGAAATGGGAACGTACAAAGTGGCGGGACTGGATGGGCTCCCCCCCAATAATTTTTAAACGGTGCTGGGGAACAATGGGGGCGTCTGTTGTGAGATTTGTCAAGCAGGCATTTGAGACAGCCATTTTTCCTCCAGAAATGAACGAAGTGCTAATAACACTGATCCCGAAGACTGAACACCTGGAATCACCTGCCCAATTCCGCCCGATAGCGCTGGCAAACGTAGTTATTAAAATGGCGACGAAGGTGTTAGCTAACCGACTACAGAATGTAATCGGCAATCTAGTGAGTACTACCCAAAGTGCTTTCATACCAGGGAGAGGAACCTCATGAAATATTATTCTAGCACAGGAGGTGATCCATATGTTACACACGAAGACACAAGGGAGAAAGGGATATATGGCAATAAAAGTTGATCTAGAGAAGGCTTATGATCGTGTTAACTGGAATTTTCTCAAAAATGTCATCAACACGATTGGTATTTCTGCACACTTACAAAATCTCCTTATGCACTGCATTTCATCCTCCAGGTTGTCGGTTTTGTGGAATGGTGAAAAACTTGAAGCTTTTACTCCTAGCAGAGGTCTTCGACAAGGTGATCCTATAGCACCATATTTGTTTGTTTTATGTATGGAAGTGCTTAGCAATAAAATTCTAGGTGCAGTTAATGAAGGGAGATGGAAACCAATTAAATTATCGAGACATGGCCCACCGATTTCTCATATATTTTTTGCGGATGATTTACTACTTTTCGGTGAAGCTACGGAAACGCAGGCGCAGGTTATTGAAGAGGTCCTTGCCGACTTTTGCTATTGCTCGGGACAAAAAATTAGTACTGCAAAATCTAGATTTTATACTTCCAAAAACGTGGGTCACAATACGATTGCGGCTCTGTCCCAATGTTTGCAAATGAATTACACGAGTGATCTTGGAAAATATTTAGGAGTCCCCCTGCTACATGGTAGAAAGAGTATTTCTCACTTTGCCTATCTGGAAGACAAGATGAAGAAAAAGATGTCCAGTTGGAAAGCGAAAAATCTCTCTCGTGCAGGTAAGCGTGTTCTAATTCAAAGCTCTCTTTCCACGCAACCATTTTATTGTTAGGTGTGATGCCCGAAAGACAATTTTGTAATTGTTTTATTTAATAAATGAAATGATATTATTATTCATATTTATTATTCTCATAATCACCGATGTGACAATAGTATTTACACTACAGAAAACCCTAAGTATATCGTTTATGTAATCACTTAACTCAGTGTATGGTATATACACGGGAGGATTGAGTTAGTGAAGATGTACTTAAAATACAATTAGCCCGTAGTGAAGTTAATCGAGAGTATCGGGTCTCTCCTTTAACGTGGTATTAATGCGCCCAGAACACAATAGGTGTGATTGTCTTATCCGGACTTTCGGTTAAGAGAACCTAATGGGGCATTTATATATGATAGATATATCATATAGGGCTGGACCGATTTGATTAGAGTTCACGATATAATTCCGTAATCGAGAAGTCTTATCGAATCAATGGATGATCATATTTATGGATATATCTTAATCCTGAGGTGATCACAGTCAACTGCTTGAATCGGTATGAAGTTTGACTTGACGGTTAAGGATTACACTGAGTCTGTGGTCTGAATTACCCCATCTTGGCATTGTACTGGATTGAGTGAGTAGTCTGTGTTATCACAGATACGGAATCCATTCCTTCAATTTATGGAAGTAGATAGACAGTTCACTTATTTGTTAATCCTAGAAACCGATCGATCCATGGAGTTCATATTACACCGATTAGCTACCGGTGAGTTGTATGAATTAATTGATCACTAGGGGGTTAATGGTAAATAAGGATAAGAGGTTCTAAAAAGGGTTAACGGTAACTTCCCGATTTAGAATGAACAGTCTATGGAGGATTAATCCATATGTAATGATTATATCAATGGACGCTTATTATTATTCTCGTGAGGAGATAAATATAATCTCATAATCGGAGGAGTGCAGTCACGGGATTATGGTGGCATATTCCTGTGATTGATTTATCAAATATATTTATTCTGTTCGTAAGATAATTATTTATTTGATTTATCGGAGCCGCTGATTATTAGTCCATGGTCCCCGACGTGCCTCCTAATATAGCATAGTTATTCTCGGACGTCGAATCCTAATAATATTAATTTAGTAACTAATTAAAGATCCGAGGACGGGTTATGAAATCGTTAAGCCTTTCGGTGTGTGTTCTCGGTGAACCGCCTTAAAGCCCAAACGAGATCACGTTTTCGATTCGTAGTGTCTACGAGATTGAATGATGGTAAAAGAACAATAAATCTTGGATAAAAACGGTTCGCCTATAGGTTGGGTGGTCAACTGAGCTTCGCTCGACCGACTGAACCCTCCTAGTGTGATGTATGCACGGGGGTGCGGCAAGACTAAGCTACACTGGAGAGCGGAGGGGTGATTCCTTCTTATCTCAATGGGGCAGTCTTGACCCGATTTCGTCCGACTGTCACATATGTTCCAACGAATAGGACGGGTAGGCTTGCCTACGTTACCGACACCATTCGGAATCCTTGATTTGATGTGCTTTTATGTTAACATCAAAACGACGTGGTTAGTTAACCCACAACCACTTCCAAAATATTGAGTGGGAGCGGGGGAGACGATAGCCAACCCCACGGCCTTTACTATAGATACAAGTAAGTGAGAGAAGGGTGACGCCTCGCGGCGCTTTGATTTCGTCCCCCTACGGATGGTGTTCACCCCTATCAACATTCATGGCTTGGTCTCCGAAAGATAGGATTTCTGGGTACTCGTTGTTAGGAAATCTACGCGGGAACGCAGCGGAATTCAAAATTTTGATTTCCTTTTACCCAAGATCGACTTCGTTTAAGCAATAAACAAACGAGTTAGTAGACGGTGGTTACCTTGGTTGATCTAAAAGATCGACGCTTTGACCGTCTAAGGAGAGTAGTTCTGCATAGAGCCGCCCAAGTGTTCGGCCTCTACCGCTAGTCCACACGAACAGCCCACCGGAATCCCACCATGGATTGCTATTGGAAAACTACGGTTGCTAGACCGGCCCTTTTCCCCTCTCTCCAACTCTCTATAGGATGCTCTCCAATTTTACACAAGAACTATTAGCTCTTGGAATTATGATGTGCAAAAGAGCTTGACACCCACACTATATTTATAGTGTATATGGCGCCCCAAATATGAGTGGAGGAGAAGAAAACATTTTCCCAATAAAATAAGGAAAATATAATTGATTGATTTATCTCATTTATTATAATATCTCATATTAAATAAATCTAGGATTTTGTCAATATCTTATATTGAATATTCCCAAAATATTGTCAATATCTAATATTGACTATCTTTATTTTATTACCATAAATCAATTTACACATGTGTATATATCACATATATATTTATTACACGTATAAATCTATAAATATATATTGGAAACAACTAAGCACATGCACATCCAATGTGCATCACACGCTGAAGCACAAATATATATATATATATATATATATTAATATCTAATATTAATATATGGTAACACCATTAATTAAATTGCACAATTCAAGTGTATCTTATACACTCCAAAATTGCGCCACCTTTAGCCAATAAATTGGCATCCGGAATATTCTTTAATTAATATAATATTATTAATATCTTGTATTTAATTTATTCATAATAAATAAATACCACCATATTAATTTACCACTATAACCTTTATAGTCTCGAGATAAACTTTCCTTATTTGGTTATCATCTATAACCACATTTTAATCCGACTAGATGTTCATATGTGTGTGACCCGATAGGCTTCGAATATGTTGGCCGTAGACACAAAGTGCAAATTACGAAAATGCCCTTCATGCCTAACGATCATGGGATAGCGTCTAGCAACACACCGTGACCCCCAATCATCGGAAGAGTCAAATGCAATGACTACTACCTTTCATGTGAAACAGTTACCGTGTAACTTACAATCCTATCGCTGTAATAATATCCATACGGTCGTTAGTCGAGAGTCAAAACATCAACGACCGTATCTTATAATCTGGATATCAAGCTCTCTCGAAGTAACACATTTACTCCCACTTTGCAAAGATTCACGAGAATTAGACATTCCTTATAAGAAGGCCATTTTGGATATTCGATCCCAATCATAGGATACGCGATTCCCGGACGACCAATCATGTATACTCCGCATGCTTCAGTATCACACCCAATCACTACCGCATGATCGCCCCGTGGCTGGGGAAACCTCAATAGTGTCAAAGCATGACAATCCACACCGTGATGCCATGAAGACTCCGGTCTTAAGGATAATTACACAACCGCCACATAGTGTGACACTTATCCGTGTAAGTGGGTCAGTCTAACGTACGCATTCTCTAATACACGTCCACGTACAGTCCAAGTGTCTCAACACTTCGATAGACGAGATATATCCCCGCCCTAAAGACAGAAGACATCTAATACGTGCTAGCCTGTTCATACTATCAATGCCCTGTTTGATAGTACATCAGCCTAGAGACATTTAAGTATCAAACTTATTAAAGTGATTAGAGATCTCATCAACCATAATCGCCTATCATGGTTTCTCTATCACAGTTTAACACTAAGGACGTTATCATATAACAATTCATAATTGGTTCTTTAAAAGAACATATATATATGACAACATAAAAGCCATTTAATATATATGTATAAACATAAAGAAATAGTATAATCGATCCGACCCGGTCGGATCCGGTCCAACCCGATTGGGTTTAGGACACTATTTCAACAATCTCCCACTTGGCCTAAAACCAATCACTCGTACACACGAGACCAAGTTGAAACACAAGAATCTCATGCAATACTCGCAACTAGCCCTAGCCATAAACGGATCGCTATCCGTGGGGACTCATACTATCTTCATATCACGCTCCATATGATCAAGTCAAAGGAACAGCCTCAACACACACGAATCTCTGACGAGACCCTGGTCCTTGCTTCAAGCAATGAATCCACTTACTATATCAGCTATATAGAAAAGGTGGAAGAACCGTACAAGGTTCAGGAATGAACCTTCTAGATCCATGTACTGCTCCCGCTGCGCCTCTAAGGCACTACTGTGTTTTGGCTAACTTGTAGAATTTACAGTGACCCATATGCTAGAACATTTCCAGCTCACTGTATCACTTAATCAAAGTGATCGCAAACCCAGACAGCAGCTCCCACTCGCCTTCATAAGACTCAGGATATACGTCTGTATAACTATATTTATCTCATTCTAAGTTTCAATAAACTAGGAACTTCCTTAACTTGTTTAAGGATATTCTCGACATTCACCAGATTTACTTTCATACTTGCTCATGACTCTTCATGAAGTATGAACATCTGGCATTATTTTATGATGGTTCCTATCGCATTAGCAAAGGAAACCTTCCATAAACATCATCTTTCACCTTATCTTTAGGACCATTGTCCTAACATAGACAGATCTCACGATCTATGCTAAACTTCTTTTAGCATCACATCTATATAGGTAAACTATAATCTAACAGCAGTTAAATCTATCGCTATAGATTCTTATTTCTAAAATAAGAATTGCTAATCCAAGTGCTTTCATAAAGACCTTGAACTACCAAACATTAATTGATTGTGACATGGGGAGATGATTCTCGAGAGAGATATCTAATACCTTACTCAAAAATCGTAACACACTCCCACTATCCATCTTGCACATTGGGCATATCCTTCTTTTGACTAAATCAAACTCCTTTGATTATCAAACAAAGAAATCGTCTAGAGAAACTTGTTTGAGTCCATAAATGGATCTCATGGGCTTACATATCATGTTATTGTCTATGAACATCGAGCTTTCTACCCAACATCTTCAACACTATCATATAGTCATGATACGAAGTTATAACAATCATTATCTGAATAGAACTGGGCACAGCTGGCAGCATAAAGATAATTACAAGGTTTACACCTCATACCCTTCAGCCGTCACTATAGCCTTATGGTAATCATATTACCATCCATTTCAACCTTTCAGGGACATTCCCTTTAGGTAAGATAGACTAGGTTCACAACCTGGTTGTCATTGATGGAATCTAATTCAGATATTATGGCTCCTGGCCATATCTCTCAATCTTGCCTTTCAAACATTCTTTCATAAGTCTTGAGATATTCATTCTTCAAGATGAATATACCAGCAGCCCTTTCAGGCTTAAGGTCATCCACAGACTTACAGAACTTTTGTGTGCTCTGAGCAGTGTTCTACACCTCATCGCTATGTGGCGTCTGCTCACGTTCCAATGGTTGAATATATAATTGCGGTTCTCAAACTCTTTTGAGATCTTATTTACTCCCATTGTCTCTCTTGGAAGAAACACTTCCTTTAGAAGACAGCATGTTTGGAGACAAACATTTTGCGCCGCGGACAAGTAAATAATATCCAGCGTACTAGCTAAGACATTCCACAAAGTTGCATATGTCGTACTAGGCTCCAAGCCTTTCTGATTTTGCCTATGAAAACCTCAAATCATCGGTTAAGATAGATTCGACATTATCCTCTTCCATATCTAATGTGGAATTTATTCAACCTTTATTCTTCGGAACTCGGTTAAGTATAAGGGCACTATCCCGAAATGGGTAATGGATACTTCGCATGGCTTGCGTCACACCTTTATCATATAAAGTGTTGTTTCCATTTTAGGAGCACAATCTAATTGCGTATCCCAAAGATGGTATCCTTCAAGGGAAGAATCTTATTCCTTTTCAGACGACTTCTGAAACACCCTTCAGGTATTAATTACTTCAATCCAATTGAAGATTAATTCCTAAGTAGCTCATCAATCTCATATTCGTACTAGCTCAAACTTTTCGGGCTTTCCGAATTATCGTACTTCAATAAATACATTCAACTATTTCTAAAATAGTCATAGAGATTAATAAACAATTATTTGTGGTATTAATTATCACAAGCCAACAAACATCAGTATGCTAAGGCTTTAGACAATTTTTCTAGATCTTACAACCTTTTTCATAAAAGGGTATTTTAGTCATCTTTGGGTAAGATACGTATTACCCACATGATTCATAATCATATGGTTCAACATCATCAGAATGACGTTTAATCACACGCTTCCCTCCCAGAGAGACTATGTCTAGAACAACCACAAATATTAAGGATAACAGCCACACAAATATTTAGTTGAGATCACATCACAGATATCAACTATATAGTGACATCAATCTAGTATGTTAGATTCAGTGACCTTCCAACTTTATCAGAATAACATTTATTCTTTACAATTGAATATGTCTACTAAATCCTAACCTGCAACTGAAAACATGTTCTTCATAAGAACCGGAGCATAACAACATTTATTTAGTTCCTTTATCAGTTTACTAGATCCAGAATATGGTAAGTGTTACAATGTTTGTTTCACCTTCCATATTTGTATTCAATCTTTCTAATTTAATCACACTCGTAAGGTATCATATATCTTAGAGTTGACTTTGAACTTAGATAGATTTATTTCAACTCACTTGCCTAGGATAGAAACTTCAATAAGTTCTCTATTTAAGCACATGCCCTAACTTTCCTTTTCAATCCTTTAAGCACTTGAAAAATTTTTCTTATTGTAGTCTTCATAAGACTTAAGAAAGATCACAAGAGCTATGTCTTTGATTTCCTTTCATAAAGAAAATCTAAAGTTTATTAAATAGTTTATTTAACCTTTTAAATCGTATTTAAAACATTAACTATTTAATTAACCTTTAAGCAATGATTAAAGAAATAAGTCGATACTTAAATCTTACAATTTTGAAAACAAAATTCGATGTGGTCATTCTTATCCAACGTTTGAATTAATTGTCATCGTATGACAGAATAATCATCTTGGATCGTATCCAATATATGACTAATTCGTTGAAACTTATTTCAAATGATTTAATCATATCAAGAGCTTCCGCTTTCATTAATAATTAAAGTCTCGGAGCACTGCATCAATTATGCAATCTCCTTGTCTCTAACTACTATAACAGGATTGCTCATGTCATTGCTAATTTTTAAAAGGATTAAAATTTACTTAACCATATTTGAGAACGTTTCTCAAAAGGTAACAGTCATAATTTGGTTTTACTAATCGAGAATTATACATAAATATAAAGTTTGCTAAAACTACAACATAAAATGAAAATAAAAGAGTGTTGTTGTTTATACACGCAAAATCAAAAATGGTCTTTTGGTTTATGATTTTGCTCCCACTAGTCAACTACTTCCAATTGACTTTCAAGAATTTTTCAAAATTCTTTAGTGGCTGAGATCCCATCTAGTTACCTCGATTCCCGGCGGTGGTCGATCAACCAAGATAATTTCGATAGGTAGGTAACCATTTACCATTCACATCTCTATGTGATTCTCAGTGGTTGACTAGTCAACTCTTTGGCGATACACATCACTATGTGTTAGTCAACCCCTTGTCTCTAAAGTCAGACGGCCCTGACGGTGGCCAATCACCGAAAGACCCTAGTCAAGTCATAACCCAATATTCACGAGATCTCATACGATCATATCTCAATAACGACGATATACCCGAGGAAGGTCAACTCCCGGCGGTGGTCGATCAGTTGGATCCGAACACAGGCTCTTCACCGTCGTTATAATATTGGGAGACAATATTTCGACTTGATTTTTGTCGTGGAAGTATTTTTCGTAAATTAATTCACTTAATTAATTTTAATTTCGGTCTCATCAATTATATCTATCTCTATAGATATATATCCTACACATTTATCTAGATCGTGCCTAGTCATGCATCTATCGTATCAAAATAAATACACGCACAAAATAAATAAATGCGTAAAGTAACCGGTATGATCATGGACTTTTCCTAGGTGCGGTTTCGAATACAAACTAACGAAACCGCGGGTCACAATCTAAGGTGGCTGCAACCGCCAATAGGATCTTTAATGCGCCATTCTCCAATGGGATCTTTGTTCTTCTTTCTTTGGTCTCCATCTTCTGCTCCATTCTTGTTACATTTAATTCTATCTAATAAAATAAATACACCCGCCGCACACGGGGGGAGTCAACGGGAATGGGATTAATGCAGAAAATAAACTAGGCCACGTTCTTCATAACGGCCTAGGACAATTTTTAAACCAACAGAAAAATTAAATCATTCACATTTATCCTATCGGTCGAGTCCATGATCAATCGGGGTCCATATAATCATATTATATCTACTATATATAATCCATACAATAAAATCTTATGAAAAAGATAAAATTAAAATTTAACTACTTGCGTCTTAATTAATCAATTAACATTTAATCTATTAAATAATTTTATCCAATCAATTAACTAATTAATGTTTAATTAATTAAATGATTTTAATCGAAATAAAATTAACGATTAATTTTAAACCGATTTTAATTTTTAATTTTAATTAATTAGAACTATTCCAAAATAAATCAAAATTAAAATTATTTCTCTTTTGTTTCTTTCCTTTTGATTCGTAATCAAAAGGGATGCCTTTGGCTTTCTAAACCAAATTTGGCTTAGGCCTGCCACTTTTCCAAAATCAAAATTTTGGAAGTGGCCTAGGCCTAAGCCTTTTACAAATCAAATATTTGAAAAAGGGCCTAGGCCTATTCCAAATCAAATATTTGGAAAGGCCAAATAATTTTGGTTTAGGCCTGGCCATTTTCCAAAATCAAAATTTTGGAAGTGGCCTAGGCCTAGGCCTTTTCCCAAATCAAATATTTGGAAAGTGCCTAGGCCTATTCCAAACAAAGTTTGGAAAGGCCATTATTATTTTAATGTCATGTGGCATCCCAATGGCCAAACTATTTGAACCATTGGTTAGCCACATGACACAACTAAACAAATGAGATATTAATCACAATTATGAACCATATTGAATCACAAAATGCACAAAACAAAAATTTGGAGATCCGCCAGCATTGACCGGCCGACTGCCGGCAGCAGGCTGCCCTGCCGCCGCCGCCGCCGCCGCTGGGGTGGTGCCGCCGCCAGTCGGCCGAGCACCACCAGATCTCGTTTTTTTTCTTCTTCTTTTCGTGTATCAATTTTGCAAATAAAAAATCTTTCATCTTTTAATTACGTGATTTAAACGATAAAATTAACTACGCACAATTACATGCTTATTGCTTAAGCTCGAAGCTCTCTCTGATACCACTGTTAGGAAATCTACGCGGGAACGCAGCGGAATTCAAAATTTTGATTTCCTTTTACCCAAGATCGACTTCGTTTAAGCAATAAACAATTAAGTTAGTAGACGGTGGTTACCTTGGTTGATCTAAAAGATCGACGCTTTGACCGTCTAAGGAGAGTAGTTCTGCATAGAGCCGCCCAAGTGTTCGGCCTCTACCGCTAGTCCACACGAGCACCCCGCCGGAATCCCATCATGGATTGCTATTGGAAAACTCCGGTTGCTAGACCGGCCCTTTTCCCCTCTCTCCAACTCTCTATAGGATGCTCTCCAATTTTACACAAGAACTATTAGCTCTTGGAATTATGATGTACAAAAGAGCTTGACACCCACACTATATTTATAGTGTATATGGCGCCATCAATATGAGTGGAGGAGAAGAAAACATTTTCCCAATAAAATAAGGAAAATATAATTGATTGATTTATCTCATTTATTATAATATCTCATATTAAATAAATCTAGGATTTTGTCAATATCTTATATTGAATATTCCCAAGATATTGTCAATATCTAATATTGACTATCTTTATTTTATTACCATAAATCAATTTACACATGTGTATATATATCACATATATTTATTACACATATAAATCTATACAAATATATTCAACTAATGGAATTATGCACATGCACAATCAATGCACATCACACACACGCACATTCATTATAAATATATATATATATATATATATATATTAATATCTAATATTAATATATGGTAATACCATTAATTAAATTGCACAATCCAAGTGTATCTTATACACTAATAATTGCACCCCTTATGCCAATAAATTGGCATCCGGAATATTCTTTAATTAATATAATATTATTAATATCTTGTATTTAATTTATTCATAATAAATAAATACCACCATATTAATTTACCACTATAACCTTTATAGTCTCGAGATAAACTTTCCTTATTTGGTTATCATCTATAACCACATTTTAATCCGACTAGATGTTCATATGTGTGTGACCCGATAGGCTTCCGAATATGTTGGCCGTAGACACAAAGTGCAAATTACGAAAATGCCACCGTGACCCCCAATCATCGGAAGAGTCAAATGCAATGACTACTACCTTTCATGTGAAACAGTTACCGTGTAACTTACAATCCTATCGCTGTAATAATATCCATACGGTCGTTAGTCGAGTGTCAAAACATCAACGACCGTATCTTATAATCTGGATATCAAGCTCTCTCGAAGTAACACATTTACTCCCACTTTGCAAAGATTCACGAGAGCTAGACATTCCTTATAAGAAGGCCATTTCGGATATTCGATCCCAATCATAGGATACGCGATTCCCGGACGACCCCGTGATGCCATGAAGACTCCGGTCTTAAGGATAATTACACAACCGCCACATAGTGTGACACTTATCCGTGTAAGTGGGTCAGTCTAACGTACGCATTCTCTAATACACGTCCACGTACAGTCCAAGTGTCTCAACACTTCGATAGACGAGATATATCCCTGCCCTTAAAGACAGAAGACATCTAATACGTGCTAGCCTGTTCATACTATCAATGCCCTGTTTGATAGTACATCAGCCTAGAGACATTTAAGTATCAAACTTATTAAAGTGATTAGAGATCTCATCAACCATAATCGTCTATCATGGTTTCTCTATCACAGTTTAACACTAAGGACGTTATCATATAACAATTCATAATTGGTTCTTTAAAAGAACATATATATATGACAACATAAAAGCCATTTAATATATATGTATAAACATAAAGAAATAGTATAAACGATCCGACCCGGTCGGATCCGGTCCAACCCGATTGGGTTTAGGACACTATTTCAACACTCGTCGGGTCACTGACCTATCCTACGACGGCACACTCGGGGCGTACCTAAGAGATCCGATATAGTAGGTCACACTCATAAAGGATATTTTTGGTAATATCTAGGCTAAAAAAGGAATGTAGTCAATGAATAAAGGGATGTTCGATTCGTGCGATGTTCGATTCTCACAAGTTATTCATTGATGAGATTGTCTCGATTTAACCGTCATCTCTTTGACCTACCCTACGGCGGCACTGAGATGCGAGGTTAAAACCTTGGAATGGAAGAGTAGACTTAATTTTAGTTTACAATTCCTAAAATAAAATATAGTAGTGTTAAACTTGAATTAATATATGTCATTTTATTTACAGCATTATATCCCTTACTAAATTGCTTAAAATTTATAATTGACTAGTATTGACTTCGTTAAAAAGTGGAAAGTAACTAGGACGTTGAACTAGTTAGTCGATAATGCAATTAATTTTCGAAAGAGATATTTTCTCTTATGCCTTTTAAAAAAACCAGAGTGACATATAGGTATGTCACTAGTGTCATTCGTGTCAAACGGAAGACAAACTTAGTTTGATCAAAGGTGATTTCGGACTTTTAAACTCTTTAGTGAATTTTGAATGTGTAGTAATTACACGAGTAATTTTCTAATTGAAAAATCGGAAAATCATGAAGTATTACTAGTTGGACGATACTTGGAATCGATGAACTAGTGGGAGCTTTATGATTTGTTGTTTTTCTAGAACATTAGAAAAGTGTAACTGACTACACACGTAACCGTTCTAATTGAAAAACCGGAAAGTCATGAAATGTTGCTAGTTAGACGATATTTGGAATCGATAAACTAGTGGGAGTTCTATGATTTGTTGTTTTTCTGGAAACATTGGAACTATATACGAAAGATTTTCTAATCGAAAAAAACGGAAAATCATAAAAAAATAAAAATAAAGCATTGCTCGTTAGACGGTATTTGGAACCGATAAACTAGTGGGAGCTTTAATGTTATGATTTATTGTTTTTTTTGGTATATTAGAAAATCCGAGAAGTCCCGACGAGTAACACTCGAAATAGACATCCCACGGTTCAAGAGTAGTGTCTACTCAAACGAACCGCTGGTTCAAGACTGTTTCCATTCACGGAAAGTCAAGAATAGGAGAATATGTCTAAAAGTGTTAGTCATCTAAACTAAGTAAACTTTAAGGCTAAACCAAAAAATTAATTAACTGAAAATCATAGGATAAGGACAGTGATTTTGAAACACCAACCTATGCATCCTTGGCGATTTTCTCGAGCTAAGTTCTTTGGAAGAACAAGGTAGCAGTGCATCTAACGATTAAAGGAGTAAACAACGGGCAGTTACTTTTAGCTAGAATAGTGGGAGTGATATAAAGAAATGAATCTCGGATTCAATCCTTGGATATCGTGGAAAAACTATTTCTATTTAAGATTCGTTGGAACGAATGGATTTACCTTATATTCGATAATTTGTTTGTCGCATAGAAAGTGAATATACCTTTTGTAGTACGAATCCAAGACTCGGACTTTTGTTTGATAAAGTCAAAACCACTTACAACCGCTGAAATATGTATATAAAACACATCTTAAGGCCTATTAATAGCAATTGGTTTCTATATTTAGATAAACGCTTCTTCATATTCCATAGTTAGTGCATAGCCCTAAAAGACAAGACCTGAAGACTGGCTCAGGGTGATTCCTTTCTCCCAGTCTGGTTATATTGTCTCAAAGGTTCAATGACTAAGTTTCCTTTCAATCGGGAAAGGATAATGGTTATAAAGAAGTAACATAGCTTGTTCATGACGACCTTCGGGTTCTGATGAAAGATACAAGCTAGTAGGAGCTTCCGAGTAGTGACTTCTTGTCTGATAACTATTCAAACACTCCGGTAAGTTTATCCAAAATATTTTGAGGTTTCTCGGTTTTCAACAGAGATAGAGTATTCTATACTCGGAATAGGCCATTCATAGTCCTCGGGACTTATGCTCAGCCTGCCTCATTGTGACATGTTCTCACTAAATGAGAAACCGTTAAATTGCCTTATATAGTTTTTAGATGTGCTACAATACACTGCTTAACTCAATAAAGATATTGGAAGCGAAATAACGGTTTACATTGAAATGTAAGACCGAGAAGTCTACCTAGAATATGCTTTGGAATTCACGGATAAGGTGTGAATTCGGTTCACCCCACTTCCATAAATATAAGCATTTAGCACACGGTGCTTGAAGGTAGGTCTGGAAATTTCGCGAACACGTTCGGTCAGTGACCAATCGTTCTATATCTTGTAGCATTGAGAAAAAGGTTTGTTATAAGATTCTTGAAATCGGGAAGAGACAGTTATACTGTTGCATCCTTTCTGATAGAGTCCATAAACAGCAAAACCTTGAACCTTGAAGTACGTTTACTCAAGGTAGTTACTATCTGATTAAAATCAGACCACATCCAACATCGGTTGTTGGTGATAACACTAAATACTACTAAACTAGATCAGAATTTCGATCCACCCAGAATGTAGTGGGAGTATGGTTTATCCATTACCCGTTACGGGTTTCTGCGGACTTTGTAGTCTGAGGATCGATTGATGACCTATGGCTCTTTTGTGAGCAGTATAGGATTCTGATAATAGAGGTTGGTTTAATAGCCATAACCCTGTGAATGGAGTTCGGTACTCCAGTTCTGTTCATACTCTTGTAGAACCACCTGAGCGTCTCAGGCCCAGTGGGAGTAATTGGATCTACACGGAAAAGAGTAGAATGCATAGGAAAGTTTATCTTTCAGAGCAAAGCTTGAGTGGTCTAAGGGTAATTCCCTAAGAAGTAGAGAGTTAATCAGACCTTGAACTCTCTTACCACTTAGTATTGCATGATTTCGTTCAAAAGCAGAAAATAGGGGTGATTCCCTGAGACTTTCTTGCCAAACAAACGGAGTCTGGATTCATTCGGAACAAAAGGGTATTGCCTTATGAACTTATGACAGGATGACTGTCAAGGCTTATGTCCTTTGTGGATAAAAAGCAAACCTCTCGGTCACTAGAAGTCATATATTTCTACAATATGTGTAGTTGACCAGAATATTGATAAGTCTGTTCTAGACTGGATATCAATTTTAGTACAGTAGTGAATATATACATACATATATTAGTGTTTGTGAAGGATAACACTTCACCAGTTGGAATCAACATGGGTGTGTTATCTGAAGTCAGAATCTGACAATACCACAATTCTCTGCCACAGAGATTTGGACAACATTCTTAAGAGTTTGACTCGGTCGAATTCATTAGAATCAGTCACTGGTTTCCCATCCATCTTATTGGTTAAGAAGATGCATCTGTGTATGCGACATTCAACGAGGATGTTCTACCCTATGCCTCCGGAATGACTCTCTAAATCTTCGGATCAAGAGAAATGGGATAGATTCTCTTTCTAGTAAGAGATGGTCAGGTTATTGAACGTCAATTTTGACCGAATCTTAGATTCGGCGGTTAACAAAGCAAGTTTAGTATGTCCTTTAGTATCTTGAGAGAACGAGGAACAATATGCGGACATATTCATGTGTGAACTTGGATATGTGTGATACACTGATTTTGACTTTAAGTCAGATTGAGGATGATCGTTAAGTCGATCTCGGGCTCAGTGTTTACTCAGTACCACATGATTAGATGGACCGGTAACGTTTCGATTCTACGGATCGTCTCGAGCCGACAACCTGACTAATCATTAAGACCCATGACGTTTAGATGTAGGTGCTCCCCGAGTCACTGACCTATCCTACGACGGCATACTCGGAGTGTACTTTGGAATCTGAAATGGTTATGATATGCTTAATGGGTACTAGAATACGGGATGAGTCTCCATTGCTTTAGAGCAAGTGGGAGATGTAGTTTGTTGTATTTTAAATAATAGGGTGTGCTCTAAAAGAATTAATCACATGCTTTCGTGCAAGTGGGAGATTGTTAGGTGTGATGCCCGAAAGACAATTTTGTAATTGTTTTATTTAATAAGTGAAATGATATTATTATTCATATTTATTATTCTCATAATCACCGATGTGACAATAGTATTTACACTACAGAAAACCCTAAGTATATCGTTTATGTAATCACTTAACTCAGTGTATGGTATATACACGGGAGGATTGAGTTAGTGAAGATGTACTTAAAATACAATTAGCCCGTAGTGAAGTTAATCGAGAGTATCGGGTCTCTCCTTTAACGTGCTATTAATGCGCCCAGAACACAATAGGTGTGATTGTCTTATCCGGACTTTCGGTTAAGAGAACCTAATGGGGCATTTATATATGATAGATATATCATATAGTGGACCGATTTGATTAGAGTTCACGATATAATTCCGTAATCGAGAAGTCTTATCGAATCAATGGATGATCATATTTATGGATATATCTTAATCCCGAGGTGATCACAGTCAACTGCTTGAATCAGTATGAAGTTTGACTTGACGGTTAAGGATTACACTGAGTCTGTGGTCTGAATTACCCCATCTTGGCATTGTACTGGATTGAGTGAGTAGTCTGTGTTATCACAGATACGGAATCCATTCCTTCAATTTCTGGAAGTAGATAGACAGTTCCCTTATTTGTTAATCCTAGAAACCGATCGATCCATGGAGTTCATATTACACTGATTAGCTACCAGTGAGTTGTATGAATTAATTGATCACTAGGGGTTAATGGTAAATAAGGATAAGAGGTTCTAAAAAGGGTTAACGGTAACTTCCCGATTTAGAATGAACAGTCTATGGAGGATTAATCCATATGTAATGATTATATCAATGGACGCTTATTATTATTCTCGTGAGGAGATAAATATAATCTCATAATCGGAGGAGTGCAGTCACGGGATTATGGTGGCATATTCCTGTGATTGATTTATCGAATATAATTATTCTGTTCGTAAGATAATTATTTATTTGATTTATCGGAGCCGCTGATTATTAGTCCATGGTCCCCGACGTGCCTCCTAATATAGCATAGCTATTCTCGGACGTCGAATCCTAATAATATTAATTTAGTTCTTGTTGGACTTTATTAAAACGATATGTGAATTAATTGTTTAGTGGACTATTAAATTAGTTGGGCTAAATAATTAAATACACGGAAAAGATATTTTTCGTGGCCTCGGCCCGAATTGGTGTGTTGACTTTTTGACCAAATTGGTCAAATGTAGTAAAATGCGTGTAACCTTTTTTGGGGTTTGCATATGGCGCATTTTTGTGTTATTATTTAATTATTGAGAAATTAGTTTTCTTGGATACTTATTTGACATGTGATTTATTTTTTATTTGTTAAATGATAATTAATGGAATATTAGATAATAATATGATTTATCTTAATTTGTTTGGGATAATTATTTTATTTATCTTTTATTTGGAAAAAGGGTTAATGTAATAATTATCACTTAATATTTAATCCTTGGAGGCTAAGTTTTACTCTCCTATATAAAGAGAGTTCTCCCGAGCCATAATACACACAATTCGACTTCACCTCTTAGAGAGGAGAAGAAATTAATTTCGGCCAAGGGGGAAATTATTGGGGAAAAATCTTGGAGGTTTTTCCGGGTAGCATATCGGAAGGATTCGAGACGAGGATTTCCTTCCATCGGGAGTTGCTTGGAACACACGTACGGAAGATCGTGGTGCTCTTCACACCTTCGTTCGTTCTTTCTATTGCGGTTCTCCAACTTGGATTTTGAGATCCAAGAGGTATGTTCTACAACCCCCTTGTAGAGTAGATCTAGTTGTTTTATTACGTGTATTTTATAGATCTAGATCCTTAAATCGCTTCTGCTGCGGATGATATTACTAACAGTATCATGCAGACAACTCTCCTCCCAAGTTCGACTATAAATACACTAGAAAGGACCTCTAGACAATTTTTTTGGGGAGATGATGAGACTGGGCGAAAGCTATTTACCATTTCCTGGAATACTTTGTGTTAGCCGAAATATGTCGGTGGCCTGGGCTTCAAGAAATTGTATGAAATGAATATCGTTTTCTTGGGCAAACTCATGTGGGATCTCATTCTACAAAAAGATACATTATGGGTAAGTGCCTTATCTCACAAGTATAAGGAATTATCCGTGACAACAAAAGCTGGATGCTCCTCAACATGGAGAGGAATAACCAAAGCTTACGCAATTCTAAAAGGTGGACTGGAGGCTACCCCTCAAGGATATAAATGGAAAGCGGATCCGAATGGTAAGTACACTATAGCTTCGGGTTACACATTTTTAACCCCCAGTGATGAACGTACTGACATGGAGGATATCTGGAAAAATATTTGGGATTTGAAAGGGCCAACAAAAGGCAACTATACACTATGGGTCATTGCACATGAAGCCCTTCTTGTGAATATGATGCTTCATGCTAGACATGTAGTAGAAGACCCGTCATGTACAATATGTAATGGCACAAATGAGTCCATACTACATGCTCTAAGAGATTGTAATTGGGCGAAAGAGATCTGGAACCAGTGCGTCCCTGTTGAAGAAAAAAGAAAGTTTTTTGGCGTAACAACTGTCGTTGAATGGCTGCGGTTGAATATGAACTCAAATGGGAGTGGTTGGTTTGGCACCACGCGTTGGAAAAATATACTTGGAGAGAGGAAATATATGGAATTTGGCTATGGAGAAATAGGATCAAACATGACTATGATGAAGAGAGGCACCCTCTTATGTCTTTATTTCAAATATAGTTGAACAAGCAAGAAATCTTCGGCTCGCTTGGTGCATAGAGTAGGATTTCATGAAGTTTTATTTCTGAGAACAATCTTGTAAGTCTGATGGGTTTGGTGCCTCTTTGAGGATGTTAATAAAAATGATCCGTTTAAAAAAAAAATGGAGCCTTAACAGAAATTCTGATAGGCGGGCACCGTGTTTTTACTTCAATTGACAACCTTACTTCAGACACTCTTAGAATTACGGTTGACATCACCATAATATTTTTATTATTTTTATGCAACATAACGTCTCTGTCGTTGATGTTTGTTTTCGGTACGGGCGCACTAACGTTGATATTCAATACCAACGTCGGTGACACTGATATTATAGTTATAAATGTATCATTGATGAAAAACGTCAGACCACTGACGTTGTTAGCGAAACAAAACATCACTGACATTGACGTGCATACATGGTGCCAAAAAAGCAATTTTTGGATGGTAGTGAAGTAAATGAAAATTAATAACAGCCAAAGCAGGCAGTTCGTCCACATGGCATGGAATCCCATCTTAAGGAAGGCCTTGTACAGACTCAACGAGATTTTAAATGGAAGTTGGACCCCAAGGGTAAATACACGGTTGCATCGGGATACACTCTCATTCGGCCTACTACGGATACGACGAATATGGGTGATCTTTGGAGCAAAATTTGGGCACTTAAAGGACCTCCTAGAGGTAGTTACATGTTGTGGACTCTTTTGCACAATGCACTTCCGGTAAACTTGATGCTATATTCCAGGCATATCATAGACGACCCGACATGCTTTGCCTATGAGAAAACTGATGAATCTATCCTCCATGCCCTTCGTGATTGCAATTGGGCTAGAGAAATTTGGAATCATTGTGTACCTGTTGATGAGCAGGGTGAGTTTTTTGGGACTGACAGCTTAGTGGTGTGGATGAGACTGAATTTGGATCCCATCCGAGGTACGGAATTGGGGTTGAAGGGGTTCAGGAGAGAGAAAATGAAATAATATAAAGTGAAATAATTATTATAAAGTTGAAATCTTGTATTGAAATTTGTATAGATGAAAAAATGATTGGTGAGAGAAAATTTTAATGTAATAAAATAAAGTGAATAATGATTATAAAGTTGATATCTTATATTGAAATTTGTGTAGATAAATTAATGATTGGCGAGAGAAATTTTTATGAAGTATTATACTGATAAAGTATTAGTTAAATAGTGTAGTGGATGAATAAAATAGATTGATTAATATTATTTTATTTTTTGATAGTGACATGATTGGTGAGAGAAATTATAATAAAATAATAGAATTAATAAAAAAATATAATGGTAATAAGATAGAGGAGTGAATATGTATTGAGTTGAACACTGAACCCCAAACCCAAACCCGAAACCAAACAAGACCAATGGGTTTACGTATGGAAGGAAGTCTTATATGAGATCTGGATGTAGAGAAACCGTCTAAAACATGGAAAGAAAGAGCATAGACCTCCACCGTTTGTGTTTATTTCTAGTATTTTTGAGCGTGCAACAAAATTTACGACTTGCATGGTGTATAGATTAGACCAATAATTTTTCTTATGAACATGGTTGTAAATTGGTTTTGCACGTTGATGGCTTGATAATAAAGTAATTCCTTCTTAAAAAAAATGAAAAATAATATAAAAAAAAGTCAATAGTAAATTCGTGGTGCCGATATAAGTCGTTTTAATAATTATTTATTAATGACCGTTCGTTAGATAGGTATCGTGTATATAAAATATAATACTCCATCCGTTCCATTTTATCTGATGCAGTTGTCAAAAACGCAAATATTAACAAATTAAATTTATGCATTGTCTTTAAGAATGAAATGGCAAAAAAGCCCTTGAGTATAATCAATGTAGCTTGTTTTTTATCTCTCATGTTGTAATAAATAAGAGTAAAACAAAAAAAATACAATAAACACTGTATTGGAAATATAACTGCCTCATACAAAACAGAACAAATAATTTTGACAACTAAATCGTTATTTTGGAACAGAGAGAGTATATACATAATACACATGTAACCGATCTGATATAAAATTCCCGGATTTTAGTCATCCAGATCAGATTTGCAACACCACTATGAAAACTATTATCCAAGTTCCAAAAAAGAAATTCGTAGTCTCGAAAAAAAAAAAAAAAAAGAAATTCGTCTACCCCTAAATTAAAATTAAAAAAATCTAAAACAGAAAAGAAAAAAAAAACATTAGCAAGTTCTACACTTTATTGTTTGTAATTGTGCTAGTCTTCGAATTATAGGAATAACAATCATAATTTCTTCCACTTTCTCCTCCTTATCACGAGAAGCTGCAGTTGTCATCTCCAACTACAGTTGTAGAATTGGAAGTATTAAAAATTCAATAAAAGAGGGGAGAAATTTTCATTGAGATACTGTTTAAGAGAGAAAAAAAGGTTAGAGGATTTAACAGAAAAAAGAAGGTAAATATGGTAAAAACTAAGAAAACAAAGACAAATTCCTAAATCAAATGAGAGGGTGTTAGGTGTGGAATTCATCAAACTCTAAGATTTGGTGAATTCAATAGAAAGAAAAACGTAGAAAAATTGAAGAACAGTGACATTCTTCACAAGAACGTGACACTAGTTTTGAAGAAAGAAATCAATCGTATTATGAATTGTATCAGTTTACAACTTGATAATCATCCTTCTATGACTTCATGCTATTTATATAGGAGTGTAACTAGCTTGGTAACCGCTAATAACCCCCTAACAAACTGTCAACTAACTCTTTGGAAAGGTGTTTGATGAAATGCCAGTAAGAGTGAACTTGATCATCTTCAACTTTAGTGATGTAGTGTATTCCTCAATACACCCCCCCTCAAGTGAAAGTACTTGAAGCTTGAACTTGATCATCTTCAACTTTAGTGATGTAGTGTTCAACTCTTTGTTGGAGTAAAGACTGAGTAGACTCCCAAATTTGATAAGAGATAGTTGAACAAAGGAGTATCCAGTGGTTTTGTTAGGATATCAGCTAGTTGATTTGTTGTTCTGACATGCATTAGCTTTAAGAAACCTGGTTGAACCTTGGCCCTTGTGATATGACAGTCAAGCTCAATATCCCTGGTTCTCTCATGAAAAATTGGATTCTTTGCTATGTGAATGGCACTGGCATTATCATAGTACATGTAGTGAAACATGTATGTGTAGATCCTTCATGATGTAAACCAGCCACTGCAACTCACAAGTAGCAGTAGCCATGGCCTTATATTCTGCCTCAGAAGAACTCTTAGCTATTGTACTTTGCTTTTTGGACTACCATGATATATGTGTTGTACCAAGAAACATAATATAACCTGAGATAGATTTCCTAAAATCCTCACATCCTGCCAAGTCCGAGTCTGTGTATCCTTTGAGTACCAAGTCATTATTAGCTTCAAATAGGATGCCTTATCCAGGATAGCTTTTTAAGTACCTTAATACTATGTGTGCTACTTGCATGTGGTTTACTGTTGGATGAGATAAAAACTGACTAAGTTGTTGTACAACATAGGCTATATCAGGCCTAGTGAATGATAGGTAGATTAACTTCCCAACAATGGTTCTGTAGAGAGTATTGTCTGGTAAAGGTTCAGAATCTCCAATGGATAGTTTCTTCTTGGAGTGCATTGGTGTGCTGATAGGTTTGGCTTCTGAAAAAACATATTCTTCTAATAGATTCAGTGTGTATTTCCTCTGATTGATGTAAATACCTTTGTCAGATCTTGCAACTTCGAATCCTAGAAAATATCTGAGATTGCCAATGTCTTTAATTTGGAATTTCTTATGTAATACTTGTTTAACCTCATCAATAGGTGACATGGATGAGCTAGCTGCTATTATATCATCTACATATACAAGGAGTGCTATGAAGTCTTGTCATGTACCCCTTGTGAATAAGTTGTGATCATGTGCTGATTGAGTGAAACCAATTGCTGTCAAGGCTTCAGTTAGTTTGTAGTTCCATTATCTACTAGCTTGTTTCAATCCATATAAAGACTTGGTCAGCCTTCATACATGATTTGGTCTGTCTGTTTGAAAACCAAGAGGCAGATCCATGTAGACTTCCTCATCTAATTCTCCATGAAGAAAAGCATTATTGACATCCAGTTAGTGGATGTGCCACTTTTGAGAAGCTTCCAGAGCAAGTAATGTCCTAATAGTTGTAACCTTTTCCACATGAGAAAAAGTTTTCTGGTAATCAATTCCATAAGTCTGTGTATATCCTTTGGCTACTAGTCTAGCCTTATATCTTTCTATAGAACCATAAGCATGGTACTTTACTTTATAGACCCACTACACCCAATGGTGGACTTTCCAGGTGGTAGGGGGACAATTTCCTATGTTTTGGTTGCTTGCAATGCATCCAATTCTTTTTGCATAGCCTCTTTCCAACAATCATGCTTAATAGCTTGATTTTATGTTTTAGGTTCTTGAATATTAGCTGTTGCACATACAAACTTATGATAGTTGCTAGTTATGTTGTCATATGTGACCACATTGTTTATGGAATGTGGTGATATTCTGTTAGGAACAACATACTCCTTAAGATAAGTTGGTGCATGTCTTTGTCTACTTGATCTCCTTGTTTCAACAGAAGGAGGTGGAGCTGGAACAACTGGAACTTTAGGTTTTAGTATGTGATCTGTTACATGGACTGGTACTGCATCTGTTTCACCGTCATATGGAACTGGTAGGGGAACTAGATTCTGCTGTGTATCTATATGCTTACTAAGTAAAGGAAACAAAGTTTCATAAAATCTCACATCTCTAGACACTAAGATGTCCCTGGTTTGTGTGTCTATAGAATGTAGCCTTTTGTGAACTTAGGTACTCCAAGATAGACACACTTTCTAGCCCTAGGTTCAAACTTTGGCCTATTATGTGCTGGTGTACATGCATAAACAAGAGATGCAAATACTCTAAGCTGACTATAATCAAACTGTCTATCATATAATAAGAAATGCGGTGTGTTATTTTTAATTACATGTGAAGGAGTAAGATTGATCAGAAACACATCATGCATCACACAATAACCTCAATAGGTCAAAGGCATGTTAGACTAAAATTTCAAAGCCCTAGCAACATTCATTATATGCTGGTGTTTCATCTCCACTATACCATTTTGTTGTGCAGTATCCACATAAGTTGTTTGATGTATTATTCCCTTTTCAGCATAATACTCAGGCATGTCAAACTCAGCTCCAGCATATAGTGGAGGAAATTTGGGCCACAAGGTATCAGAGAACTTTCTGAATGCTTCCTAGAGTTTTTTTGTGCTGTTTCTGGTTCTTACCAAAGTTCTTGGCTGTTTCTTGGAGGAATCTTTGCTTGTTTGCTCGTATTCCTGCGTTTCTTCTAGTGCATCATGGATTTGAGAGCCCAAAACCAAGGTATTTTGCTAGGCAATCCTCTTTATTTGCATCTTAATGAAAATCCTACGTTAATATTGGTTCAACCTCTGCTCAATAATAAGAATTATCACCCTTGGAGCCATTCCATGAAAATGGCTTTGGTCACTAAGAACAAATTGGGGTCATAGATGGTACGATTACTCCACCCCCAGTAAATTCTCCAGAATTCCAAGTTTGGTTGCTGTGCAATACCTTTGTGAAAACTTGGATATTGAATTATGATGTTCCTACCATTGCTCAAAGTGTAATGTATAGGGAAACAACTAGACGAATTTGGTTGGATTTACAATTAAGATTTTCAAGATTAGATGTTTTTTCGGTTGGGAGACCTGTTATAACAGGTTCATGCTCTTAAGTAGGGAGATTTGGATATAACTAGCTATTTCACTAAACTCAAGACCCTGTGGAATGAGATTGCTATTATGAAGCCAGGACCTGTTTGTTCTTGTGTCCCTAGATGTCATTGTGATGTCATTAAGACCTTCAATGGATATGCTGAGACAGAAAATGTTGTAAAATTTCTAAGGGGTCTAAATTCTGAATATTCTCAAGTGTTAACATAAGCACAACTTATGGTCCCTGCTCCTGATCTTGATACTATTTTTGCTATGGCCTTGAAACTGGAATATCATAAGGAATTCGATGCAAGATTTCCAGAAGCTATAGTTCTTTATAATAGGGCATTTAATCCTAATCCATCCAACGTTAGTTCAGTAAATCCACAGAATCCTGGCTATCAACAAAATATAACTAAAGAAGCTAATGGAACATCTAATTTCAAGAAGAATTTTGGAAACACTGCAAGAGGCAGGAAAGTCTAGTGTACTTTTTGTGGATTCACAGGCCAAACAGTGGACAAATGTTACAAGAAACATGGTTTTCCACCTGGCTGGAAGCCTAAAAGTAGGGCCAATATGGTTGAATCAATCTCAGAGGATCAAGATGCAAATTTGGGAGTTCTGTGCCTCATAATTCAGAAACAGAAGGGTATACTTTGAATAAAGCTCAGTTTCAGCAATTGATGGAGTTACTAGATGGACAATAGGCAATTTCTTGTGATCATATGGCAAATCAAGCCACTGCTCTAACAACAAACTTTACTTCTACTACTGATACCTCAGGTTTTCTAAATCTAATAGTTCATATAACTGGATTATAGGTTCTGGTGCTACTGATCATATAGTTAGTAATATCCAGGATCTACAATCTAGAAGATCTGTTTCTGACATGTTTGTAGGTTTGCCTAATGATGCCAATGTGCAGGTTACGCATGTAGGTTGATAAGTTCCTAAAAAGTCGAATAATTTTAGATGTTTTGGACTCAATTTGGTGTCATGTGTTGCTATTTTGCCATGTTTTTATCCTTTTTGGGCTAGATTACTGCGGATGATTGAATTATTGCAGGATGATTCGAGATTAGAAGAAAAAGACCCAAATACGGAGCTAAAGTGGAAGAATTCAAAAACCAGTCTCTGTCACAACCAGGGTGTGACAGTTTCCAGAAATCTGATCCTGGCCAACAAAATGTTCTGATTGGTGGAAACTTTCACCAACGTGTTTTCTTTGATAATGGCGTGTTTTTCAATGCAAAAAGAGGAGTCCACATACTACAAGAGTCCAAGATTGATAGATATTTGATTTTTAAAGATTTTCTTGATTAACTTAACTATGGAAACTTATTATATGATGTAATTATCCCCTTTTTATTCTTTTAAGTCGTACAATTGATCATTCACGCCTCCAACATCAGATTTTTTAGTCGACTTTTTCCTCTCTTCATCATCATCATCTCCCATCCCCAAGAACATGGATTTTTAGGGTTCAAGAAATTCAAGAACAAAGCTTTTTCGAGGTTTGATTATTTATGCAATACTTTGACGGTTTCTTTCTCTCCCTTTTCTCTTTTTCTTCATTTATTTATTTTTCTTGTCAAAGTATGTATTCTATGATTGAATCTTGGAACCTTGATATGGAACGTGAGTAGATATCAGTTTCTAGGATTAGGAGAAACCCGGACATGAATATATGATGTAAACACTCAATATTTCCTTTGTTTTATGAAATTGATGCTTATAAATTGGTTCTTGTATGCTATTCTTGTATGATTGTCGAAATTAATAGCTCGAGAGGGTGAATAATCGCGATTCTACGTAGAGAAATTATTCGATTAATTAGTGACCGAAAAAGTACCAATTAATTGATACTATAGGAAACAAGAATTGAATCTAGGGTTTTATTGGAATGAAAATTTGGTAAAAACCTAGATGGCATGAAATTATGGTTCTTTAAGGGATCTAAATTCATTCTTCATCGTGGGAAACCGGGTGTAGTTTGAGTCTAGGTACAATCATGAAAATAATTCGAATGAATATTTTTGTGATAAAATTTGATAATTGCCTTTATAAGTGTAAAATTCGTATCTTGGGGGAAATATTGATGGTAAGTCATATAGTAATTCCGTGGTGACTCCGAAATCCTAGAAATGCTTTTAAATTGGATCTTTACCTAAATCTTGAAGTTCTTGGTTCATAGTTGTACTTTCTTTATTTTCTTAAATTTTAGGATATTTAGATAAAAACTTCCAAGATTTTGATTTGTCTAGCTAATATAAATCGGGAATTGTTTGGTGATTGACTACAAGTCCCTGTGGGATCGACATCCTAAGTACTACTCGGTAAGCCGTGTGCTTGCGGTAGGTTTTAGTGATTATTTATTGAAAATCACACAACATAGGTACTGTTTGCATTAATGATAAGCTAACCCTTACAAATGTCTTGTATATACCAGCTTTTAACTTTAATCTAATTTCTTTGGCTAAGTTGACTGCTAATCTTGACTTATCTATCATATTTGATCATGGTTCTTGTTTGATTCGGGACAAGAAGCTTGGGACTCAGATTGGATCAGCTAGAAAATCTAGAGGATTGTATGTGTTGGATGCTCAGAAGCCTTTGGTTAATAATGTTGCTCTAGAAGATGTTCAGTCTAGTACTGCAAATGAACAAGTCTGGCATTACAGACTTGGACATTTGTCCAATAGAAGACTTTCTGATTTTAATTGTATTGATTCTAGTTGCATTATTAGTCAAACAGTGTGTCATATCTGTCAACTAGCCAAACAAAAGAGGAATTCCTTTTCTTTAAGTACATCATCTGTACAGAATGCCTTTGATCTTGTTCATTTTGATATATGGGGTCCAAATACTCTAGACACAAAGATGTCCAGTCTGTGTAGCCTTTGAGTACCAAGTCATTATTAGCTTCAAATAGGATGCCTTGTCCAGGATTGCTTTTTAAGTACCTTAATACTCTGTCTGCTGCTTGCATGTGGTTTACTATTGGATGAGATAAAAATTGACTAAGAAGTTGTACAACATAGGCTATATCAGGCCTAGTGAAGGATATGTAGATTAACTTCCCAACAATGGTTCTATAAAGAGTATTGTCTGGTAAAGGTTCAGAATCTCCAATGGATAGTTTCTGCTTGGAGTGCATAGGTGTGTTGATAGGTTTGGCTTCTGAAAAACAATATCCTTCTAGTAGATTCAGTGTGTATTTCCTCTGATTGATGTAAATACCTTTGTCAGATCTTGCAACTTCAACTCTTAGAAAATATATGAGATTGCCAATGTCCTTAATTTGGAATTTCTTATTTAATACTTGTTTAACCTCATCAATAGGTGACATGGATGAGCTAGGTGCTATTATATCATCTACATATACAAGGAGTGCTATGAAGTCTTGTCCAGTACCCCTTGTGAATAAGCTGTGATCATGTGATGATTGAGTAAAAACAATTGTTGTCAAGGCTTCAGTTAGTTTGTAGTTCCATTGTCTACTAGCTTATTTCAATCCATATAAAGACTTGGTCAGCATGCACACTTGATTTGGTCTGTCTATTTGAAAACCAATAGGCAGATCCATGTAGACTTCCTCATCTAATTCTCCATGAAGAAAAGCATTGTTGACATCCATTTTGGTGGATGTGTCATTTTTGAGAAGCTGGCACATCAAGTAATGTCTTAATAGTTGTAACCTTTGCCACATGAGAAAAAGTTTCCTGGTAATCAATTCCATAAGTCTGTGTATATCCTTTGGCTACTAGTCTAGCCATATATCTTTCTATAGAACCATCAACATGGTACTTGACTTTATATACCCACTTACATCCAATGGTGGACTTTCCAGGTGGTAGGGTGACAATCTCCTATGTTTTGGTTGCTTGCAATGCATCCAATTCTTTCTTCATAGCCTCTTTCCAACAATCATGCTTAATATTGTATGTTTTAGGTTCTTGAATATTAGCTGCTGCACATACAAACTTATGATAGTTGCTAGTTATGTTAGAACAACATACTCCTTAAGATAAGTTGGTGCATGTCTTTGTCTACTTGATCTCCTTGTTTCAACAGAAAGAGGTGGAGCTAGAACAACTGGAACTTCAGGTTCTAGTATGTGATATGTTACATGGACTGGTACTGCATCTGTTTCACCATCATATGGAACTGGTAGGGGAACTGGATTCTGCTGTGTATCTGTATGCTTATTATGTAAAGGAAACAAAGTTTCATAAATCTCACATCTCTAGACACAAAGATTTCCCTGGTTTGTGTGTCTAACAGAATGTAGCCTTTGGTGAAATTAGGTACTCCAAAATAGACACACTTTTGAATAAAAACCATTATGCAAGTGTTGTGACAGATTTGCCACACTTGGGGGGTGTTGGGAGAGATTCTCACACTCTTGAATGTATAATGAAATATAGTAGCACATTTACTACTACCAATTGGCTTTAGTACAACGGTAAGAGTTTGATCTTAATATATTGCCCACACTTGATGGGGGTGTTGGGAGAGATTACCCACACTCTTGAATGAAAAATTGTGCAAGTGTTGGGAGAGACTGTCCACACTTGAGGGGGTGTTGGGGGGATTTCCCACACTCTTGAATGCCTAAAGAAATATAGTCGTGTCTTTATTAACACCAATTGGTTTCAGTAGAATGGTATGCGCTTGATCCTAACAACCATACATGCATATTCAAATCCACTATAAAGACAATGAATTTACATAGTGAATGCATTCTTAATTATGATCTTGGGATTGAACAATTGAACTACAGTAGATTGATGTAGTTGTATTTTCTTGCATTCCATATGAAAATCCACTATAAACACTGACATGTGTAAGATCGGTCACCATACAAATGACATTCTTAAATATGATTTTTGGTTTGAACAATCGAACTACAATAGATTGGTGTATTTGTATTTTCTCACATTCCATATGAAAATCCACTATAAACACTGACAAGTGTAAAATTGGTCACCTTACAAATGACATTCATTGAAACTCACAAGTAAATAATGAAGGACGTCACGTTAGCAATGAGCCGATCTGGTCCTGGTTCAATCTTGGGCCTATTTATCAAAAGAAGGGTCTGGACTTTAGTATAATTCATCAACATGATGCAGACCGCCTTTTATATCAATTGACCGTGTCGCAAGTTGTCATCGGTCCCTTATAGCCGACGTGACGCAAGTCGTCATCTGCCGTAAATAACTGTTATACTCCACTAAATGAGCATCATGAGCGTTATACCATGAACTGTAACGGATCCGTGACATTCACCGCACTACTTTAAACATGCGGTAACGTCTTTACCCACAACTATGTACTACTCCGCTCGTCCCATTTTATTTTTCCGCGTTTCTTTTTTGGTTTGTCCCAAAATAAGTGTCCACTTTGTGCATGATTATCAAATTTTCTTCTCTTTTTACCTTATTTACAATAAAAAAAAAGTGTGTAGAATTAAATGCTCCACCAACTACTTAAAGGGTATATGTGTAAAAAATTGATTATTTAATGAGATTCAAAGCATTAACTATAATTTTCTTAATCCGTGTGAAAAGTCAAATGAGACAAATAAAATGGGACGCAAGGAGTATATAATTAGTTCATCATCATCATTTTATAGGTATGCATACATGATATACCGAACTCGTAATTATATAGCAAATCATGTGTGCCGAACTGACTTGAACGTCGAAGGATTTTCCCGGAGACAAACTCAAGGCCCCGTTACATCTTTTTGTGTGTTGCAGATTCATTCACAAGCTTGTTGGATCACATTTTGGAGACCCGATTATAGATTTTTTCGGACAATATCCGACATCGTGAATTGGCGTTAGAAGGAGGGCATTGTGCATTAAACACTTTAACATGGCCACGGACACAACAAAAGCTAGCAAACAAATATAGACAGAACATGTCAAGACCCATCCACGCAAGCTGCGGGGCGGGGAGGGGGGGAGTAAACACACATGGCACAGATGGACCACCTGTGCATGACACAACTGTAACATCTATGCCCATACTAGGATATGAGCAGACGGATGCGGCTAAAGCAATGTTGCATATGGCTCTACAAATAGTGAACATCAATCCTGACCTATTTACTTCTCTGGTCGATCAGGTGAAAAATGGAAGAACTTGTTGAAATAGTGTCCTAAACCCAATCAGGTTGGACCGGATCCGACCGGGTCGGATTATTTCTACTATTTCTTTATGTTTATACATATATTAAATGACTTTTATGTTATTATATATTTGTTCGTTTAACGGACCAATTATGATATTGTATGTATAATAACGTACCTAGTGTCAAATTGTGAAAGAGAAATCATAATAGTGATTATGGTTGATGAGATCTCGACCCACTTTAAAAGGTTTGATACTTAAATGTCTCTAGTCGTATGTACTATTAAATGGGACATTAATAGTACGATTAAACTAGCACGTATTAGATGTCTTCTGTCTTTTGAAGATATAGATAGATCTCGTCTATCAAAATGTAGGGACACTTGGACTGTACGTGGACGTGTATTATAAAATGCATACGTTAGACTGACCCACTTACTTTATGAAGTGTCGCGCTATGTAGCGGTTGTGTAATTATTCTAAGACCGGAGTCTTCATGACATCAAGGTGTGGATTGTCATGCTTTGACACTATTGAGGTTTTCCCTAGCCATGGGCCGATCATGCGGTAGTGATTGGGTGTGATACTAAAGCATGCATATGATTCATGTTGCTCGTCCGGAAATCGCGTATCCTATGAATAGTAGTAAATATCCGAAAGGGCCTTCTTATGAGGAATGTCTAGCTCTCGTGAATCTTTGCAAAGTGGGAGTAAATGAGTTACTTCAAGAGAACACGATATCCAGATTATAAGATACGGTCGTTAATGTATTGACACTCGAGATACGACTGTATGGATATTGTAACATCGATATGATTCTATTTGCACGTTAACCGTTTCACATGAAAGGTAGTAATCATTGCATTTGACTCATCCGATGATTGGGGGTCACGATGTGTTGCTAGACGCTATTTCGTGATCGTTAGGTGTGAAGGGTATTTAGTAAAATGTGCTTTATACTTATGGCCAACATATTCGGAAGCCTATCGGGTCACACACATAAGAACATCTAGCCGGATTAAAATGCGGTTATAGTGATAACCAAATAAGGAAAATTTATCTCGACTATAAAGTGTCATAGTGATAAATTAATATGATGGTATTTATTTATTATAAGTAAATACAAGATATTAATTGTGTTGATTAATTGAATATACATATTTTATTATGCATGGGCGAAATATATATGTATATATGATATACATGTATTTTGCAAATTAATTAAACATAATATTATATTAATTAATTGAGAATATTCCGGAAGCCAATAAATGGAAATATGTGGCGCAAGTTTTAGTGTATAAGATACACTTGGATTGTGTAATTAATTAATAGTATTATCATATATTAATATTAGATATTAATGTGTATAGATTTGCATATATGTGTAAATTGATTTATGATAATATAATAAAAATATATTCAATATTGGATATTGGCAATATATATCTTGGAAAAATATTTAATATAAGATATTAGATATTAATGAGATAAATCAAAAAAATGATATTTTCCTTATTTTATTGAAAATTGGTTTTCTTTCTCTTCTATCCAATAGGAAGCTTCTCCCAATTGAATTGGGACTACATTGGGGCGCCACCTTCATTATAAATAATATCATAGACAGTTTGGTTCGGTTCGGTTTTTTAATTAAACTGTTTGGTTCGGTTAGTCGGTTAGTCGGTTTACACTACAAAGACTATCAAAAATTAAACATAGTAACTAACTCGATCTAATAACACATATTAATAGGGCTGAGCAAAATGACCAGTAAACCAATCCAAACCGTAAACCGATCCAAACCAATCCGAATTAACCAAACCAATAGCAAACCAAATGAATTGGTTTGGTTTGGAACCAAACCAAACTGCATTGGATTGGTTTCGGATATTTTTTTTTTACACCCAATCCAAACCAAACCAAACCAAAATTTTAATACATTAATTATATATATTATATATTATACTCATTTGTATTATTCCCATTTTCGGTAGGAAAATTTATATCCGTTGGTAAAATCAACTGTGGTCTTTTAAAGCCATTGTCTGGGGGAATGTGAATAGGAATGGCATTATAATGCCTTGTAGGACAATTTTGATGCTTTTGATGATAAGTGACAATGGGAAAGCTTTAGGCCATTGTGGTTGACCTTATTGTTTTTATTTCTCTATGCTATATTCAAGTTGCAATTTTTGCTTTAAATGTTGGATGCTGCTTGGAAACACAAAATGGTACATTTATTTTGATCATTCTCCTACTCAGTCATGCAAGTTGGACTTGTCCTATTTTGCTCATTTAAAAAATGAACATTGATCTAATTCTATTTCATTGTTTTTTTCATGGAGTCATGGAGGTTGTAGGTTTTGTTGGCTGCTGTTGGAGTTGGATTGGATGCTTGTTTTTGCTGTGGTTTGCTATGTTGTTTTGGTTGGAAGATGTGCATGGTGTTTTGATCATTTTGTTGTGTCAACATTCAGCATTTTGCTCTTTTGATGTAAATATGTAAATCAGTAAATGCATGTATGTAAATATGCAACTATGGAGGATTGATTGTAGCTAAATTATATTGTAATGTATGTAGCTACTTAGAGTTTATGCAAAAAATGTTGGTTTTGTCAAAAAAAATTTAGATTAGGCTTGTTAAACCGAAACCAATTCGAACCAAACCATTGGGGTTGACTTCAATTTGGTTTGGTTTGGGGAACGAATTATGGCGCCCCAAACCAACCCGAGTCTTTCAAAACCAAACCAAACCAATCCAAGCTCACCACTAACACATAATTACCCAAGAGAGACAGATTACTAAAGTTATTTTCTCATTATGTCATTGCTTGTTACTCAATAAGTATTAAGTCGCACTAATTTCAAAAGGAAAACACCATGTCAGATTATATATGTAATTAAGAGCGACAAAACATCCCAAATTTGATATCAAAATAAATAATAACTAGCAAACGAACGATAGAAAATTTAAGTCATCGAAATGTGTCAACACTAAATGAATTTCAACATATTTCAGCCGTCGTAAAGATATATGAACTACTATCTTAGTTGTCGGTTCGGTTCGGCTCGGTTTTTCGGTGTTAATTTTTAAAACCAAAACCAAACCAATTCAAGTCGGTTTGGTTCGGTTTTCATAGTTTTGAAAACCATCTAAACAGTTCGGTTTGCATCGGTTCGGTCGGTTTGGTTCGGTTTTACAAACATTGAACACCCCCTACTAGCAGCTAACTTTTTTCGGTAGCAATCCAATGGTGGATTCCGGCGGGTTGTTCGTGTGGATCAACGGTAGAGACCGAACACTTGGGCGGCTTCGTGTAGAAACTAAAACCGTAGACAAAGCGGCGATCTATTTTAGATCATCCAAGGTAATTCTTTGTCTACTTCTTTTATGCTTGTTGATTAAACAAAGTCGATCCCGGTTAAAAAAGAAATAAATTTTAAATTCCGCTGCGTTCACGCGTAAATTTCCGAACAGAACCCTGTGTCTGAAAATTCATAAAGATTTTACACATCAAATCACCTTTTCGGTGTGAGCATGTTGATTCCAACACCAAGGACAAGTAACTTGTCAGAGAATGAGGAAGTACTATTGGCCCAAGGCCGTATGATCAAGTCTGAGATGTAATTAACGAAATCCTGGGAAGAGGAAAAAATGAAACACACATTAGTTTCCCCTTTACATAAGATATTGAACAGTTCCCTAAGTCTAATGGCTTTAGGCTCCCACAGATAGATCCATATGATGGCACTAAGGACCGAGAGGATCATTTACACCAGTGCCTGCAGCACATAATGTAATTTTGTGCTCTTGACGAGATGATGTGATAAGCTTGTCTAGGGTTACTTACGGGGAAAGCTAGAGAGTGGCTCAAAAGACTTCAAACACGATTTATCAACAGTTTCACCAAGCTGGCGCGACAGTTTGTAACCACGTTTTCAGCTCGTCCCTTCTAAAGGAATGTCACTCACCTCCTCACAATAAAGAAGAAGTCCGAATTAGAATACATGAAGAGGTTTTATGATGAGTCCATGCAAGTCCAGGACGCAAAAGATCATATTTTGGTAACCTCATTTGTAGGAGGTCTCAGAGAATGAAGATTATACGCTAAGCTCAATATAAAAAATCCCCGTTCTTTGGAAGAATGCGTAAAGGTGGTTTACAAGCACTGCTAGAGTGAGGAAGTGGATAAACTCAAAAGAGAACCACATAGAGGTGAGAAAAGAGATCTGAATGATGACCGATCTAGATAGAAAATGAAAGCTATGTGGGATAGGCTCTGCACCCATGTGACAGACATGTTGGGGAAGAAAAGAGCCTTGCAGGACAAGGACCTCATTCCTCTTAATCAATCCAAAACCCATATTCTCTTTGTCATGGAGAAGAAAGGTTTATCAAGGTCCCCACCACCTATGAAGGGACTTAACAACAATCCTGACGAATGTTTAAAGCTTGATCTGCACTTCTCTTTAGTTCCAACGTTGCTCAAGGTTCTCTGATTGTTCCTCAATCTCAACAACAATTGATTGCAGCTCTAACAAGCTCAATCTAGCTCAAAACGACAACTATATCATAACATAAAGCACATATAACACCATCTTCTATTTCTCAACTACAACTCAGAGTAATTAGATGCTCTTTATTACAATATGAGTTTAGAGGGTTTAAACAAAGCCTAAGCTTTAGCAAGATAACAATGGTCACATTTAGAACTTAGCAATGCCCTTTTTATAGGAAGATATACAACAACTAGTGAACATAGAAAGTAGTTGTTGCATTTGAAATTAGCACTTGTAAAATATCATCCCCTTTGAAGTACGAAGTTTCCTCTCTTCTTCCTCAGCCCTTTTTCAGCATATATTTTATTAGGATCAAACGTTTACCGTTGTACTAAAACCATTTGGTGTTAATAAATGCGCTACTATATTTCCTTATATCCATATAAGAGGAGGGACCTTATCCCTAAAACCACAAGTTCCCAATGTAGGACACTTTAATACGCCCCCTCAAGTGTGGACCTATAAAGGGCACTCTTAAGGCCAACAAGAGGGCCAACACTTGCACAATAAAGGGGTGGCTCTGATACCATGTAGAAAATCTAGGCTCAAGCCTATATAAGAGGAGAGACCTCATCCCCAAAACCTGGGTTATGAGGCGAGGGAAGTCCATCTCTTAATATGGTGGGTGATACAACCACAAGTTCCCAATGTGGGACACTTTCCCATCTTTCTCCTAGAGAGATGCACAAGGAAACTTCAAACCGTTGGGTGAAGATGGTGAAGAGATGTAAAGCAAGTTGTGACAAGACATGTGTACTATGTAGTAACAAGTTGATCTCATGAGTTGTATAGAACCCTTACCATTTCTTTGATCTTGTGGCTGCCCTTGTTCATTCCAAGAGATATATTATCATACATTATGTATCATTTGATGATACATAAAGTGTATCGTCATGTATCACATGTTAACATCTTCAAGTATACAATGTATCTTATGAATAGTTGATGTCTTACTTTGATGAGGTCTTGTATTGCAATGTAGCTTTGTAGATCATGTTAAGGCATCAAAATATACGAAATTCGAATCTAGTATCGAGTCATTGTCCTAATCGCCTGTACCAATGTGTTTCATCACCTGTTACAATATAATACATGGACATTGTACTAAATATATGGTGAACATGTTTTTTGGAATTGAAATCGATCTGGTAGATATATTTATGTAACACGAATTGCAGCAGCATAACTGAACTGTAAGTTTAACCATTGTTTCAGAAAATCCTAATTCTTCTATTACATTTATATATAGAGAGCTCATGCACTTCAAACCTACTGCCTCCCATCCTGTGCACCACCAGATGTTGTGTTCTTCAATATCTGAAGAATTCAAAAAGAAAAATGATTACATGTTCGTTTGTTCTTGACCGCAATCTATATTATCAAATAAAAGATGTGAAAGAGAACATATGAATCTTTCAATTTAAACATTGAGATCTTATGGCCAAGAAAATGATGGCATTTAAACTGCATTGTCCTGCATTTAGTATGATACTTTTCAAAGCATGAAAACATCTGGGACCATTTATTTTTGTCACAGCATTCAACCAAACCCACCCCCTGACAAGAAAAGGAAAGTAAGCATGGAATTATAAAATTGTGTGTCTAGGAATTTCGGTTGATTGATTTACAGTGTAGTATCTCATGTAGGAAAAGTGAGATAAAGTATCAAGATATGAGGTGTAATGGGATTAGTAACTTTGGGTTAACCATTTCAGGCCAAGCAAGGACTAAATGGTCACCGGATCCATTATGACTCATCTAGCGTGTCAATATATCTAAGTTATGAGACATTACAGGTGGTACCGAAGCCGACTATCAGACTGAACTAAGTGTCATGCTGTGGGAGCCACTTTGTACACTCACGGCAACTGTTAATGAGCCGAGCCGAGCCGAGTATTGGTGGTTCGAACTCGAGCTCGTTCGTTTATTAAGCGAACAAAAAATTATGTTCGAGCTCGGCTCGTTTAAAAGATGAAATGTTCGAGCTCGGCTCGTTAAACATATTTTTTGTCTTTCAGCTCGAGTTTGGCTCGAATTCGGCTCGAGTTCGGTTCGTTAAAATATAAAACATAAAGTGCAAATGTAAAAATAACAAGTTAGACAATAAAATTACATATATTACACAATTAAAATTACTATAAAAATATATAAATATTATATAAATTCAATCTATAATATCTATTAGATGAATGAATGAATTATCCTCTTTTGAGTCAGGGTTACTGTAAATTAATGTATTTATATAAGCACGTTCGCGAACCAAGCTCGTGTTCGTTCGTTAAGCAAACGAGCCTACAATCTTTTTCGAGCTCGGCTCGTTAAGCTAAACGAACAAACGATCACGAACACTAACGAGCCGAACACGAGCTTGTTCACGAGCGGCTCTGTTCGTTTAACACACGGGACGAAGCACTACTCAATGAAGACCATTTCTAGAGTCCTAACGAGGCCTCGGGAGGGGAAGAATGTAGTCAATGTACTATCCAACATTTGATAAGTGTGAGAACAAGAAACAAGATATAAGGTTGAGTAGGTTAACCGTTTTGAGAAAGCAAATGACAAATGATCTGATGTCTAACATGCAAATTCCCAAAGAGTAACATGGCCCATCTTCACATGCTACGATAATTAACGCATGATAATCGCATAAAGCGACTTCCCAAGATTCTTATTATCAAAATCACCAAGATGGTAAAATGAAAAAAAGCTACTTTTCACTTATTTCAAAAACAGGGCAAACATCGACAATTCGACATTCATCTCTAACAATTGAAAGCAACAATAAAATACTTGGAGAATTAAAACCGTCCATACACAGAACACATGGTTGGACATTATCACATTAAATAAGACAAGCACTATATACCAAACTTATAAACCAGACATTAGTTATAAGTACCGAAGAGGTCCCAACTTACTACCTCAAAAAGATCACGTATGTTAAAGAAAAGGGCATTAGGTATGCGTACCAAAGAGGTCCCAACTTACTGCCTCAAAAAGATCACGTATGTTAAAGAAAAAGGCATTAGGTATACGTACAAAAGAGGTCCCAACTTACTACCTCAACAAAATTAAGTATGTTAAAGACAAGGGCATCAAGAATACCTAAATAAAAAGGACCCAAAACAAAGATTAAATCAAAATAAAATAAATAGCAGACATACTTGTCGAAGCATCTGGTTCTCATTTTGCAACGTGGACTGTCTCTCCTCCAACTCAGCATTCTTTGTTTCCAATTCCTTAACCTTATTCTCCAAGTCAATCAAGTATGCCTTCTTCCTCTCCCTTGCTTGCTGAGCAGAAACTCGGTTCCTAAGCAATCTTTTTTATAGCACCCAAAACACATTAGTTAACGCCGTAATATGCTTGCATAGTATACACACTATATTAGTACTAATGATTACCCAGACTAAACCCGAATTCACGAAAGAAGGTCTGAATTCCAAATCAACCAACCTTAACACACAGTCAAGAAGTGTTTACCCTGGTAGTCTTTGAGACAACCTTTACTGAACTGAACCATTATGGGTGTAACATGTGTGTGTGTGTGTTGTGTGTGTGTGTGTGTGTGGGGGGGGGGGATTCACACATGTCAATATGTGATTGGTCCAGTGATGTGAAGAATTCAAGTAGCATTTCACCCCATGATCAAGAATGCAGCAGGATTTCTCTGTTATCATGAGCCCAAAAGGCGAATCTTGCAATAATTCACTAGGAAAAGGGACACGAAATTACCTCTTTAATCTTTTGTTTTCTTTGTCAGCTGGATTTCTGCCCCTCTTTCTTGATCCAGATGCAGATTGTTGCATCAGACCCGCAACCGTACCCACATCCCGACCCGAAGCTGATGCATCAGCTGTTTCTCCACCTAGCTCAGGAACTCTCCTAATTTCATCATCACTCTCCATCCCTAAAAATACATATAAAACCCTCCCAAAATTAGCATCACTAAAACCCTGATCTTTAATTAGAACCATCTAAAACAGTGCAAAATCTCAACATTTCCAAAACCCCTTTCTTTAAATTCTTAAATTCTACCAGAATTTCAAAATATCCAAAATTCATGCATGCAATCCCACTAAAAAATAATCCCTGGCAGTAAAAATAGAAACTCCCAAAATGTTACTTTATAATAAAAATTGAATCTTTATCTTAACAAGAATGCACTATCTGAACAAAACAAGAGAGATATGTCCAACAAACAAATTTTTATTACCTTCTTTGGCATCAAGATGAAGGGCTGAGCTAGAAGACCTTTCACTACTTGAAGGTAAAGAGCTTGTAGGTAGATTAGAACTTGTGGCTTGTTCTTGCATTTCTTTCCTTTTAGAACTACCAAATAAAAACAATAAAGTTATTCTTTTTGGTAAGAAAATGTTACAGAAAAATAAGAATGTAGCAATGTGATATTTTGTTGGGCTGTCCGAAATAAGAAAAGTGCACGACGTGAATGCCTCAAGTGGCCTTTGGAGAAGAAGTGGAGAAGAGAGTCAATGTCTTCACGTTTAGACCGTCAGATGGGTTTTGATCGGATGGTAAGGAGGGTGTGATCGTGGAAGAGTTTAGAGCCACTACGTTTTGGTTAAATCAAAGGCTAGTAGGTGGCATGCGTGGAGAAAAGGGAGGTGTTGGATCAGGATGAATGGAAGGGTGAATAAAATAATGTGTTTTTTTTTAAGGAAATAATGTTTTGTTTTGGGGTAAGATAACTTAAATTAAAGAGCCTTTTCCTTTTTTTTTTTTTTTTTGGAAAACTTAAAAAGCCTTTAAAATCATCACGTTTAGCGTATCCTGGAAACAGATAAACATAAAAAATAGACGGTTATCTAAGGCACGACATATCATGTATGTAAATGATGAATCCACAAATGACATCACACCTGCATTTTTCACTACATCTGAAATCATTTTTTACAAAAGTCGATCATAGAATTGACGGTTTTAAAGTCGATTCTAAGTCAATGCTCGTTAAGGAGAAACAATTTTTGATGATCTTTGCATAGGTGAAAATAGTCTCTTAATGTTGTGTCACATTTAAGGTGTGGTGTCATAGGTATATACATATACATAAATCAATTTGGTGTCATAGATAAATCATCATAGATAGGTGTAGTGTCTTTTAATTTAGATGTCCAAGTAGATTTATTGTGTATCTTTAATTACCCCAAATTTAACGGTGTTGTATTTAATATTGTGTATATTATGTGATATTATAATATCATTTGGCATTATAAATCAAAAAATTGATGCGTTTAAAAAAAATACAACGGTTTCACTAAGTCTCTGGGTAAGAGCTTAATTCCACAAAAGAAAAACAAAATCTAAGGAGAGCAAAAACTCCAATAAACGAGAACAAACTGCTCAAAAAAAATAAAATAAAGGAGAAATAGACTCCAGAACCAAAAAGAGAACTAATGAATGGAAATGGATAAGACTATATAATCCAACTAGTATATCACCCATGCAATGCACGGGATAACGTAGAAGGTGACAAAGAATATTAAAGAAGATGAGACAAAGCGTTTGAACTTAAAGTTACGGTGAAGAAATATATGAAATATGAACGGTATGTATGTGTAAGATTATTCAATTCAATGCATGCATATGAATAATATATTGTATTGATAAGAAGTGAAGTGTACTTTGGACCCAAATAAGGAAAATGATGGAAACACAAATGATTGAGAGTCATGGTTCAACACAATGAAATGTGTATAGAAAAAGTATACAATTTTTTTTTTATTAAATGAGTACTTAGTTTCCATTTGCATGTTCAATTGAATGCCAACATCATCAACTCAATGGAAAGAAAAAGAAAAGCAAAGAAACCTATCAACTTAAAAATAAAAATAAAAATAAAAATAAAAATAAATAAAAATAAAAATAAAAATAAAAAATTCCAATAATTTTGCACCAAATAAACGATGTCGATTCGGTCATAGTTAATCTACTTTTACTGACATGAAAACTTTCGGCAACCTCCACATAAACTTCACACGGGTGGTCTTACAATGCCTCAACTCAACTTTGGACTTATCAAAAACCGCACAACTGAAATTTGACACATCTGAAAAACCAAAAAGAACCCACAATAACTCATTACACTGAAATGTTGAATCCCCATCTAACATTAATAGAAAGGAAAAACTCAAAAGTAATAACATAAGCTAATTAGGGAGGCCCAAAGAAAGCACCTGTTGATGTAAAATTTCTATGAGAAAATAGCAAAATACAACCTTTAGTTATGCGGCGGCAATTCAATCTGGAAATTTTGAGTACCCTGATTTTGATTGTCTACTATAACATATGAATTTTGAGTACACTCCCAATTTAATTTTCTTCACCGCATATTTTCCGCTTCAGCCCAATCCTCCATCGTTGCAATGATGAATTACACTACAAAGAAGAATAATGAATATTTAGCAAAGAGTAAAACAAATTTCAATAAAAATCAGAGTTGTTCACAGTCTAAACAATTAAAATTCCATAATGGAAACCCAAGTTAGTAAGTTGGAAATATTTATTGATTTTAAACTTTATATTGTTTTTAAGGTATACATTTAAATAAATATATATACAATATATATATTTCTTTTATATATATGTAAAATTAAATGAGTTTTAACCATTCAAAATGCTGAGCTAAAACCTCCTATAATTTTGGTAAATGGGATAATGGTTGTTAAATTATATCCCACAAAATCAGCCATAATGGTTAATAGGATATCCTTCTATATAAACAAAATAATACACGTTGAAAAAAAAAATCATCTGCACATTTTCTCTTTATAAAAAGTACACTATCAGCTATTGTTTTTGACGACTCTAGCATTTGCTAGAGAAAAGTACTCTTCAGCCTAGTATCAAAGAGAATAAATTATATACAATATTTCTCCCTTACAAATTGAGCATTGAGTGAATAGTGGTTCGGGATACTTCTCGCTGCACACAACAGTATCAACGGGTTGTCGAATCTTAGGAGAGCAACGCACTATCAATAATTTACCCGTGCAGTGGGGGCGTTTTACTCTCTAAAGATAGCGTCACTGCGTGCTTCGACCCAGGCTTTTTCTATACTTATCTCTTTTATTTTTAGCACTTTATTATTGTTGTTTATTATTTTGTTGTAGCTGGTGCAAACATTTTCTCTTCATGTTTGTGTTGTTTTGGCTCTTTGACAATTATTTTCCAACAGAAAAGATATTAACAAATTCATCAGGAATGGCGATTAGCAATGACATATACAACAAAAAAAGAAAGGAAAAAAAAAAGACCACACATGATTTGAAAATCAACCAAACAACAGAACATTAATGAATGAAAGAATGCTTAAAAAGATAGCTGCGCCACCGTTGTGCATAATTTGAAAGAATGTGTTTGTGGACCTCAAGGCAATAAAGCTTAATGTAATTTAATGAAATTCAATTTCAGAAGACTTTTCACACTGAAATGGAAAGGGCAAAAAATAAACTATAAACGTAGGCAAACATATTTCTCCATGTTGCATTAACCATGATAGAAGTCTTGAAAAAGTAAAAAACTAACATATTTCTCCATGTTGCATTCATACTAAAGTGGTAAAGAAAAAGTGAACTTCCCCTCAAAGACAAAAACCAACACCGTGTAAGGGTGATAATGGTGATTCAACCGAACCTCCTGTCATTGCAGCATTGCCGTCCTCCCTGGAATGCCTTAACAACTTGAATAGCATCTGAAACTCTGTATACTGAACATCAACAAAGCAACTTAAGACTTGAGTACCCAATCAGAAAAGTAGCATATTCACTATTTTTTTTGTTTGACCCAAAACGCAGCAGCAAAAATATAGCAGAGATGTCTTTAACAATTTTACAAAACCTGAGCATTAACCAAAAAGTAAACACAAAAATTGCAGCAACAAAACTTAGCTCAGCAACACCAATTGCAGCAGCTATACTTGGTCCAAAACACATCTCAAAGTAATGAGAAAAACAGCACAACAAAGCAGCGTTCAATTCTTTAATGAATTGGTTTTTTCCCCTTTGTAAAACAACAACTTGCTTCTTAAAATGTTGTCTCCACTTCCTAAAAAGAAAAAATTGTATGCAGACCACCACTGTGAAAAAAAAAACATACAGATGTAGAAAGTTGAAATTTGGACCTCTTTGGATAGGAAAAAAATCTATCAACCTGATCGATTTTATTCTTCTTCCTCATTTTCACCAATTATGCAAACAAATTGAAACAATCATAACATCAACAATTTTGAGATGGGACACCTTGTAAATGAGGTGCCCCCAATGCATAAGTATTTACCGACCATTGAAAATTTCAATTACTTAACATAATAACAAATAGAAAATCAAATAAGCAAACCTACCAAATTGATAATCAAGACAATACCAAATTGGAAATCAAAGCAAACATAGCAAGCTGGAAAAAAAAACCGCATGCAAATGGGAAAGGACAAATGATTGACACAACTCTTGCTAGATTCATCGATGCTCCGGATACCGGTCAGCCACCAAAACGTTCAACATAATCGTCATTCCGACTGCAATCCCGCCCAGATCTCCCACCGCCCTGGAATCTGTCGCGACGGCAAAAACCACAAACATCAGAAGGGGCGGTGGCGACAATTTAAGCGGCTAATGACTGTCCGTTCGATCCCACCGGTAATGTTCCGAAATAAGAATTCGATTCCACGTCGAACATTACCGCTAATGTGCAGCTCGCTGGGATTGATCCCATTAATTGTGATATTATATAAATCGGTACATGTTTATGTGAAAATATATCATTAACACCCAAAAAAAAAAAATTTACTTTCGCTATTTAAAATTCACAAAACCATAAAATCGAATTTTAATAATTCTGATATTGTTAATTACTCACATCTTCCGTGGAAACCGACGGAAAATAGCTAGGGTAATAGTGACGGCCGGATTGAAATGAGCACCGGAAATATGACCTTTTTCAAAAGATCCACAGCTATGGTAATCGATCATATACCCTTTTTTCCAAATTTGAATAGGATTCGTTTTCCGTTTCTTTTTTCACGGGTCAATCGGGTAATCAATACATTTTTAAAACCAAATAAACTATTAGATTTCTCTAATCGACTCAAATAGGGACGGAACCAGAAATTGGTGATTGTGTGGGCTGAATTAAGACAACTTTGTTCGACCAAATTTTATAAGATTTTTTTATATAGCGAAAATATAAACCGGCTGGGCTACGCCACCCAAGCAAACCTCTCGGTACGTCCCTGGACTCAAATCAACAGGACTTGAAACCGGTGGATAAAACAAACACAAATGTCAACCACATCCGGTGGCTGACCAGCTGCAAAGCTAGCACACGTTCGTCAACTTCTTAAAGAACCGCACCATGAACGTGTTTGTATTTCAACCACTACTTGTGACCATTATCAACCTTTGCAACCGTTCGCGCCAATTGTTGCAAACCAATGGTGGCAACGGCCCTCAACCATCACCAATCGCCTTTTATCTCCATTGATCTGCCGCCAACCAGTTTCAACTTGCAGGGGATCGAAGAGGAGGATGACTTAATACGGCCTAACGATGCAATTTAGATTGTGCATCCGGTGTCTTCAAGGGCCAGGATAATTATTCTTGCCTTGAAGGTAGAGAACAATTTTGCACTTCCAGTCATGTGCTTTGAGCAAACATTGTCTAGATACCATCTTATTCATACCGGACATTAGGCTTATGTGCAAAACAAAGTTTCAAGTTTAGGTTCCCTTTATACATTGTGTCTTTCTGTGATTAGACAAGACATTCAAATCAAGGAGCACAAATTTGCCAATCCAGGTGTTCTTGGTCCATATCCTAGGTCTCGTCTCGTATACCAAGATAACACAATGTATTTGCTCAAATTACCTCATTCATCAAAGGTATAACATTGAGTATAGAAATGTGTATGATATCTAGAATGCATATAAAGTCTTCTATGTATAGCATGTGTAATCCTAGATGCACTACCATGATGTCTATGCATACAAGGTTTCACATAAGCATGTTGCATTTTAGAGATCTCACTTTTAGGTATGTGTGGGATCTACATTTACTCATCTTGCTATAATACGATTGACTTAATCCTCTTGCAAGAATCAGTGACTTACACGCGATCAATTCACGACAGAAAAGCAAATGTAACGTGGAAAACAACATTTTATGATTTAATTTCAGCCTTTTCCAATAAAAATAAATATCTTTGTTAAAAAACAACCATTGTAGAAAACAACAAGCAGAACACGTGACACAAACAAATATTAGTCCAACCGAGATCTCTAATTCAAAATACATGTCAATAGATCGACTAATGATACGGATGCAACCGTTGTGTCACAACGAGTGACACGATGATCATTTGCACCATTAATTGATCATGATAGGTTTGAACACGTATATTGATGCAAAATATGGATATATACTACTTAAACATAAAAGTTTACAAAAGTATATTTCACAGACAGATATATACAGAGTAGGAAAATATATACAGTATGTTCTTACATGTAATTAACTTGAGTTCCAAGCTAGCTATCATGAATACACACAAACAGAACGGTATTATACAAAGAACAAGTATGTTCATAGGTATATGTACAAATATACATACATATATATACATTATAACTAATACAAATTAATTACACTAATTAATAGTAACAGGGGCAGCAAGCATAGCTTGTGATTGTTTCTCATAGGGAAAACCAGCTGCTTTAGAATCATCAGCATCCCAAACAAAGATCCCATGTAGGTTTCCTTCATTCTTGAGCCTATTGCAAGCTTTAAAGAATCCATTTTTAGGGGACAAACCCCCACTCCCATCTGTAGAGAAACTGGCCAAGATCTTCCCACCATTATAGTTAGATGTTTGGGTATGGAAGTAGTCTATGAACTGAGAGACAGTGGTCCCTGCATCATAAGCATAGAACTGGAAGTTCACATAGTCAATAACATGTCCATAACAAGGCTTGGTAATGGCTTTGAACTTCATCATCATCGAACGGTGCGATCGAAGCAAAAGAAATCACACCCTTTTTCTTTAAGGTCGATATAAGCTGTCCCACGCATTCTGCAAAGGTTTCTGGGTCTGCGTTGAAGTGTTCATAGTCGATGTCTATACCGTCTAAGTTGTATTGTTGGATAATGTCTGTGAGTGAAGATACTGCATTAGAGACCCATGACTCGATCGAGGAGGGCTGAAAATACGCACTTTCGCCTTGGACACTGTCCCCTCCTAAGCTTACAGCAACCTGCAGTTCATTACGTAGCAAATAAAACATAATGAAAGATAATGGATATGACATATACCACGTACGTACGTAGGACATTTCAGCTACTCGTATTACATGCATTTTATATAGTTAGTTGTAAAGACAACGATTTCACACGAACGAACCTTGACGTTGGGGTGTTTGGATTTGATAGCCGAGACTTGTGAAGGGCTGAGATTGTCGGAATCCCAAAAAGCATTGAACTTTCCATTGGTGGGAGAGGGAGACGTAGTGTAGTCAATGGCAAACGATAAGATGAAGTGAAATTCGACATCTGAATGTATCGGCACGTCTGAAAACTTTATACCATTAAACATTGCTCCAATGTATTCCCTGAATACATAGGATTGCCCATTTGTAGTTGTTAGGATAAGCGGATGAAAAAGGCTGCAAAAAACCAAGAAAAACTTCAAGATTCCCATGATGATGTGTTGCTTTGATTTTATATTCTTTTTTACTTTTTCTGAAGAAGTGGGAGATATTGTTATTTGATCAAACTCTAGACGATGCCTTTATATAGAGATTGATTATAAGTGTGGTTAATTTATGAGTTTTCACTAATATAGTATATAAAATAAAATAAAATAAAATAAGAAATGGGCAGAAGCTTTTAGACGTAGCCGGCAACCATTTATTATTTCTTATTTTAAGTTGGTTTTGGCTTCAGTGTTGTTGTTTTTCTAATAGTCAAATATGTTTACACTCTTCTTCTAGATCTCATGCACAATGATTACCATCAACAAGTGACCAGTGTAAACATGTTTTTGTCCTAGTTAATACTACTACCTACACTTCCTTTTTTTATTTAAGGAATATTGAAACATTTCTTTGACCCCTAACTAATTAATCTTGTGCTCAAATTTCCTTGGTGTTGGCAATAGACATAAAAAGGTTTACATTCTTGTTATTTGTCCACTACCTTTCTAAACATTCACTACAAAAAAAAACTTTTACTGACGAAATTAATCGTCAGCATATGATGTCTTCTTTGTCACCAAATCTTTTACTGACGATTATTTTTCGTCACGCAGCTGTCACCTATGCACGGTCGGGAAGGTATCTTACCTGACGAAATTTCTAATTCGTCACAATAACGTCTAGTGACAAACGAGGATTCGTCACCAGAACCTTCATTACAGAAAACTGGACAATGATATCGTGACCAGGTTATTCGTCGCTAAAAGGCATTATGCTGACGAATACTTTGTCATAACTCCTGATTTGCTATCTGCTCATTCATGACAAATTTCGCCCATAATTTAATTTTTCAAAAACTAAATTTATTTGTTCAAAAAAACAATTTTACTAAATATGAACACAAAAATCAGAACAATAAAACAGATGTCATTACGGAAACACAATTCCATGATGCATAATATCAAAATACAAGAATAAGTAGATAAGACATACATGAAGTTCTTGTCCTAATCCATGAAACATTAACAGAGAAAACATAAAATAAACTGTTGGCCATTCACAAATCCTTAAATGAAACATTAATGAGAGAAGAAACTTGATGTCCAATAGGTAGACTGAACCAATGAGAAAAAACATGCTTCATAGAATTCCCTGCATCTTTTCGACCTGAAACACAATACAGCTCGGATCGGATCTCCACCATGTAATCAAGAGAAAGCACTAGCTATGCAACAAATAAAGGGAAAGCAATACAACACTAAGTGCACGAGGCGGAGATTTACAATAGTGATACATGCATCGAATTTGATACATTGACATTACCATATCTTATGTCATCAATTTCTATATTAGAACTGTTCACCAAGGAATCAGAATTAACACTTCATTCTCTCATTATAAAAATCCAATACATAAGGCATAAAGGGATCAGTCCACTTCAGGAATAAATCAATTTTACAATTATGGCAACGCAACTATCATCAAAATTCACAAATTAAAACGGAAATCAAGAACACTTCAGCCCAATCAAATCACTAGAATTCTAGCATACCCACACAAAAAAAATCGATTTTCGTCCTCTAATAAACAGAAAATTATAACAAAAAACGAACGGAAAAACGGGAAAAACTGACCTAATATCAATGCCAATTGCTTGCAGGCTATCCATTAATCGAAATCCAATCCGAGATGCAAATGCATCCATTACAGAAGAAAAGAGACTTTAACATTATACACAAACATCAAATAGAGACACACCTGAAAGAAGTTTCGGCATAAAGTGCAACTTTCCTGCAACATAACATGTAGATAGACATTATATATACCTAAAAGGCTACATGGTACACTTAACCAATGGAGTTAGAAATACAATAATGATATACATACAAACACAACAGAAGTTATATGTCATTAGTTATCATGAAACTCGATCAGTGATGAATGTAATGTGGACAAAATCATATATATACGCAGCTAACATCTTTTCCAACTTTCCCTCAGATATTGTAAAAAAAAAAAATATTTTTTGTGTTGATTGTTCTAAACAAAGTTTTTTTAACGAAGCCTTTTAATTTAATTTAAAAATACATGCCGTATCCTAGTCCTCCCCTTATATCAAAATACGTTGACGAAATATGCCATGCCTCCTTAAAACCTATGGCTGGCAAACCCAGTGTGGGAAAATCTATGCCATATGAAGGAGTACAACACCTCATGTTCCCAAAAGTGCTAAGCTCCTCCAAAAAAGGAAAATACAAAAGGATGCATGGAAAAAAAGAAACTATAGCAGCAACTTGCGAGTTCATGCAATCGGCATCTTGAAGAGCTTTGCATTCGGCATCTTGAAAGGCATCACAATTAGTGGCGTAAAAATTATCCATCCAACAGTTTGCGGCGAAATTTGGAGTTGTATGCCAAGTCCTCATTGTAGAAAAAAATGCAATTGCTCGTAGTAATACTTTGAGCAGCCACGTGAAAATCTCTGTGGTCTAAGGAGTGTGGAGCAGCAATCCACCAACAAGTGTGATGACTTGAATACGCCAAAGTCCCATGAAATAAAGTATAATAAGCATAATCACCAGGAGTGAACATGTAAATAGAGGATAATAAAGAGCGTAACACCTGTATTGCACCCTCCATAGTAGTGAAGGGTGCTTCCAACTTTCCACGCCAAGATTTATACCACATTTCGAGAAACAAGAGGTGAATCTTGAAATGCAAAGTCCTCGCTTTTAGGTTGATGAAAGTGCCTGCAAATAATTAAGTCTCGTGACAGTATATGAAATGGATGTGAAGGAGAGAGCAGCAAAACAACTGAGAGGATATAACCTGGTTTGCACCCAACAAAGAATATATGGGTGCGTCCAGTTGACTATGTAGTGCTGCGAACTCGTCTAATGAATGGAATAGCCAGTTGATCTCCATGTAAATGATCTTGAGGGCTGCTGGAAGAGCATCATCCGTAGAGTAGGAAACCATCGTTCTGCTGGAGGAAGCTTGAGTAGCAAGGAAACCAGCAGCTTTATTTGGTTCACGGTAAATGTGTGTAATCTGCATCCAGTGTTGGAGGAGGAGACTCTTAATGGATCTAATATCATCATCAATCTGCCAAAGAGTATCAAAATTCCCAGTGATTATGTTGACTAGGGCCAGAGAGTCGGTTTCAATGAGAACAAGATGGAGGAGATGATCCGCACAATAGGTAAGACCAGTGAGAAGGGCCTTCGTTTCCTCAACCATACTAGTACAACTATGGTAAGATTCACTAATACCAAAAACAAGATGACCATGCATATTGCGAATGATAACCCCACCACCGGAGGGCCCCGGGTAACCTAAAGATGAACCGTCGGTATTCAGCTTTACAACGTTGGGAGAAGGCTTTTGCCAATTGACCAGAATATGTTGAGCCACACGCCGTGGGGAAAAGTTTCTAATGTGGTGGTTATCCACCAGGCAGTCGTCATCTGCATCAGCCCGAACAAGTCTCTGGTTAAGAAGAGCATAAGAAAGGTTGCGTTTGATGATAAAGATTGTAGCCTGGATGCTGGGTTGCACTGAGTCGAATAAAATCCTATTTCTGCATTTCCAGATTTCTCAAAGAACCTAGGAAGGGATTAACTGACAAGCAATTTTAACCGAACCATTGTGATTAGGGTACCACCAAGCACGAAGATAAGTCCAGAAATCTGCAGCTAAAGGGTGAAACCGAAGCTAGGCCTGAAAGTGTATCCAGATAGTACGGGGGAACTGACAAGTGAAGAACAAATGATCTCTGGTATCTTCATCAACACAAAAAGTGCACTTAAAAGGGCCATGGTGCCCAAAAACTCTCAACATGCGAGGGAGAGGGAGCATGTTATTAAGAAATCTCCACACAAAAATTGAGATTTTGACCGGAATGTTGGGTTTCTAAACCTCATTTAGCTCATAGATAACATTATTCCGGTGGCGAAGAAGCCTATAAGCATATGCGATAGTGAAATTACCTGTGGAAGTAGGTGACTAGATCCAATTCCATTTGGAGGTGTGTATAGGCTGCAAGTGTAAGTTCACAATGCTCTCCCTTTTTTTGCATGATTTTCCAAGGTCGTAATCTTTTAAGATTGGGAAGAGAAGAGAAACTCTTACCCCAAATGCCAATACTATTACGAATTTTCCACCAAAGTTTGCAAGATATTAATAGTAATTATATTAATTAAAGAATATTCCGGTAGCCAATTATTGGCTAAAGGTGGCGCAATTTTGGAGTGTATAAGATACACTTGGATTGTGCAATTTAATTAATGGTATTACCATATATTAATATTAGATATTAATATTTATAAATATGTACATACATGCGTGGGTTTGCACATATGATGTGCATGTGCACACTTGTTTCCAAAGTATATATATATTATATAGATTTATTTGTGTAATATATATGTGATATATATACATATGTAAATTGATTTATGGTAATAAAATAAAGATAGCCAATATTAGATATTGACAATATCTTGGGAATATTCAATATAAGATATTGACAATATCCTAGATTTATTTGATATAAGATATTATAATAAATGAGATAAATCAATCAATTATATTTTCCTTATTTTATTGGGAAAATGTTTTCATCTCCTCCACTCTAGTGCGTGGCGCCACTTTCCCTATAAATAAGAGGTGGGTGTCAAGCTCTTTTGTACATCACAATTGCAAGAACTCATAGTTCTTGTGTAAAATAGAGAGCATCTTTTGGAGAGTTGGAGAGAGGGGAAAAAGGCCGGTTTAGCAACCAGAGTTTTCCAATAGCAATCCGTGATGGGATTCCGGCGGGCTGTTCGTGTGGACTAGCGGTAGAGGCCGAACACTTGGGCGGATTTATGCAGAACTACTCTCCTTAGACGGTCAAAGCATCGATCTTTTAGATCAACCAAGGTAACCACCGTCTACTACTTGTTTGTTTATTGCTTAAACTAAGTCGATCTTGGGTCGATAGGAAATAAATTTTTTGAATTCCGCTGCGTTCCCGCGTAGATTTCCTAACAGTGGTATCGGAGCGAGCTTCGACCTTAAGCAATAAACATGTTATTTTGCGTAGTTAATTTTATCGTTTAAATCACGTTATTAAAAGATGAAAGATTTTTGATTCACAAATCGATACACGAAAAGAAAAAAAAATAAAGGGGCGTCTTTTGGGGTGCTCAGCCGATCGGCGGCGGTACCCCCACCGGAAATTGCGCCGGCGGCGGCGGCTCCTCTTTGGGGCGGTCGACGTCGGCTGGTGCATCTTTTTGGTGGATCCTTAAATTTTGTTTTGTGTATTTTGTGTTTCAATATTGTTCATAGTTGTGATTAAAATCTCTTTTGTTTAGTTGTGTCATGTGGCTAACCAATAGTTCAAATAGTTTGAGCCATTGGGATGCCACATGGCATTAAAATAATAATGGTCTTTCCAAACTTTGTTTGGAATAGACCTAGGCCCTTTCCAAATATTTGATTTGGGAAAAGGCCTAGGCCTAGGCCACTTCCAAAATTTTGATTTTGGAAAGTGATCAGACCTAAACCAAAATTATTTGGCCTTTCCAAATATTTGATTTGGAATAGGCCTATGCCCTTTTCAAATATTTAATTTGTAAAAGGCTTAGGCCTAGGCCACTTCCAAAATTTTGATTTGGAAAGTGACCAGCCTAAGCCAAATTAGGTTTAGGAAGATGCCTTTTGGTTTAGGAAACCAAAGGCATCCCTTTTGATTACGAATCAAAAGGAAAGAAACAAAAGACACTTAATTTTAATTTTGATTTATTTTTGGAATAGTTCTAATTTATTAAAATTAAAATTAAAATCGTTAAAATTTAATCGTTAATTTTATTTTGATTAAAATTATTTAATTAATTAAATGTTAAGTAGTTAATTGATTGGATAAAATTATTTAATAGATTAAATGTTAATTGATTAATTAAGACGCAAGTAGTTAAATGTTTAATTTTATCTTTTTCATAAGATGTTATTGTATGGATTAAATATAGTAGATATAATATGATTATATGGACCCCGATTGATCATGGACTCGACCGATAGGATAGATGTGAATGATTTAATTTTTCTGTTGGTTTAAAAATTGTCCTAGGCCGTTATGAAGAACGTGACCTAGTTTATTTTCTGCATTTATCCCATTCACGTTGGCTCCCCCCGGTTTGCGGCCGGTGTATTTATTTTATTAGATAGAATTAAATGTAACAAGAATGGAGCGGAAGATGAAGACCAATGAAAGACGAAAATAAAGATCCCATTGGAGAATGGAGCATTAAAGATCCTATTGGCGGTTGCAGCTACCTTTAGATTGTGACCCGCGGTTTCGTCAGTTTGTATTCGAAACCGCACCTAGGAAAAGTCCATGATCATACCGGTTACTTTACGCATTTATTTATTTTGAGCTTGTATTTATTTTATATGATACGATAGATGCATGACTAGGCACGATCTAGATAAATGTGTAGGATGTATGTCTATAAAGATAGATATTTTTGATGAGACCGTAATTAAAATTAATTAAGTGAATTAATTTACATAAATACTTCCACAACAAAAATCAAATCGAAATATTGTCTCCCAATATTATAACGACGGTGAAGAGCCTGTGTTCTGATCCAACTGATCGACCACCGCAGGGAGTTGACCTAACTCGGGTATATCGTCGTTATTGAGATATGATCGTATGAGATCTCGTGAATATTGGGTTATGACTTGACTGGAGTCTTTCGGTGATTGGCCACCGTCAGGGCCGTCTGACTTTAGAGACAAGGGGTTGACTAACACATAGTGATGTGTATCGCCAAGGAGTTGACTAGTCAACCACTGAGAATCACATAGAGATGTGAATGGTAAGGGGTTACCTACCTTTCGAAATTATCTTGGTTGATCGACCACCGCCGGGAATCGAGGTAACTAGATTGGATCTCAGCCACTAAAGAATTTTGAAATATTCTTGAAAGTCAATTTGAAGTAGTTGACTAGTGGGAGGAAAATCATAAACCAAAAGACCATTTTTGATTTTGTATGTATAAACAACAACACTCTTTTTTCTTTATTTTTAGGTTGTAGTTTTAGCAAACATTATATTTATGTTTAATTCTCGATTAGTAAAACCAAATTATGACTGTTACCTTTTGAGAAACGTTCTCAAATATGGTTACGTAATTTTAATCCTTTTAAAATAAGCAATGACATGAGCAATCCCGTTATAGTAGTTAGAGACAAGGAGACTACATATTTGATGGAGTACTCCAAGGCTTTGGTTATTAATGAAAACGGAAGCTCATGATATGATTAAATCATTTGAAATAAGTTTCAACGAATTAGTCATATATTGGATACAATCCAAGATGATCATTCTGTCATACAATGACAATTAATTCAAACGTTGGATAAGAATGACCACATCTAATTTTGGAAAGGTTGTTTTCAAAATTATAAGATTTAAGTATCGACTTAATTCTATCATTGCTTAAAGGTTAATTAAATAGTCAATGTTTTGAATACGATTCAAAAGGTTAAATAAACTATTTGATAAACGTTAGATTTTCTTTACGAAAGGAAACAGAAGACATGGCTCTTATGATCTTTCTTAAGTCTTATGAAAACTACACTAAGAAATGTTTACAAGTGCTTGAAGGATTAAAAAGGAAAGTTAGGGTATGTGCTTAAATAGAGAACTTATTGAAGTTTCTATTCTAGGCAAGTGAGTTGAGATAAATCTATCTAAGTTCAAAGTGAACTCTTAGATATATGATATCTTGCGAGTGTGATTAAATTAGAAAGATTAAATACAGATATGGAAGGTGAAGCAAACGTTGTAACACTTACCATATTCTGGATCTAGTAAACTGATAAGGGAACTAAATAAATGTTATTATGTTCCGGTTCTTATGAAGAACATACTTTCAGTTATTTGTTAGGATTTATTAAACATATTCAATTGTAAAGAATAAATGTTATTCCGATAAAGTTGGAAGGTCAGTGAATTTAACATACTAGATTGATGTCACTATATAGTTGATATATGTGATGAGATCTCAACTAAATATTTGTATGGCTGTTATCCTTGATTTGTGGTTACTCTAGGCACAGTCTTTATGGAAGGGAAGCGTGTAATCAAACGTCATTCTGATGATGTTGAACCTTATGATTATGAATCATGTGGGTTATACGTATCTTATCCAAAGAGGACTAAAATAGCCTTTTAAGAAAAGGTTATGAAACCTAGAAGATTGACTAAAGCCTAAACATATTGATGTTTGTTGGCTTCTGACAATTTATACCATAAACAATTGTTTGTCTCTCTCTTGGACTATTTTTAGAAATAGTTGAATGTACTTATTGAAGTACAACAATTCGGAAATCCTGAAAAGTTCAAGCTCGTACGAGTATGAGATTGATGAGCTACTTAGGAATTATTCTTCAATTGGATTGAAGTAATTAATACCTGAAGGGTGTTTCAGAAGTTGTCTGAAATAGAATCAGATTCTCCCTTGAAGGATACCGTCTTTGGGATACGCAATTAGATTGTGTTCCTAAAATGGAAACAACACTTTATATGATAAAGGTGTGACGCAAGCCATGCGAAGCATCCCCTACCCGCTTCGGGATAGTGCCCTTATACTTAACCGAGTTCCAAAGGGTGAGTGTGATCTCATTACAACCTATGTGGTAGCGTTTGTAGACTTTATCATGTTGTGTTTTATATATTTGTATATATATCATGTAACCGTTTTTTCTACCCCTTACTGAGTACAAATTGTACTTACCCCCTCTTCTCGATTGTTCCTACCCCGAGAAGGTGGTTGTGAGGATTATGGTGAGTGCGAATGTGACGATGGAGTTGACGGAGCTGATGTTTGAGCTCAAGAGTTTTAGATGATGAGGACATTTATTTCATTTATTTTATTTCTAGTTGAGAGATAGATTTTTTATCTTTTCGGTTTCAATTGTGATGTAATATGTCGAACAACATTTATTTCGTTGTTATCTTTTCAGTTTTCTTAGACGTTGATTGGGACTGGTGATCCGTTTGTTTGTCGTTTGACATTCTTTTTCGAGTTATCTTTAGTTTAATTTTATCCCGCTTTACTCTGATTGAATGTTATGAGTCTTATGTATATATTACTTTTGTGATTTAAAAAGTTAATACATGCATGCGGGGCTTTCTTTCCAGATAAGGACTCGGCATCCGGGACGAAGCGTCACATTTTGTGTTTGGCTTTACTATTTTGTGGAGAGGTATGGATACACGAAAAACGAAAAACATAAAACATGACCATTTTGGAAGAGATGGTAGTTCAACATTTTACATATTCAACACAAATTATGGATACTACTCAAACATAAAACTTTACAAAAGTATATTTCACAGATAGATACAGAGTAGCTAGGGAAATCTATATGTTCTTACAGGTAATTAACTTGAGTTCCAAGCTATCATGAATACACACAAACAAAACGGTATTATACAAAGAACAAGTATGTTCAAGGGTATATGTACAAATATACATACGGATATATACATTATAATAAATACAAATTAATTACACTAATTAATAGTAACAGGGGCAGCAAGCATAGCTTGTGATTGTTTCTCATAGGGAAAACCAGCTGCTTCAGAATCATCAGCATCCCAAACAAAGATCCCATGTAGGTTTCCTTCATTCTTGAGCCTATTGCAAGCTTTAAAGAATCCATTTTTTGGGGACAAACCCCCACTCCCATCTGTAGAGAAACTGGCCAAGATCTTCCCACCATTATAGTTAGATGTTTGGGTATGGAAGTAGTCTATGAACTGAGAGACAGTGGTCCCTGCATCATAAGCATAGAACTGGAAGTTGACATAGTCAATAACATGTCCATAGCTTTTCCACAAGGCTTGGTAATGGCTTTGAACTTCATCATCATCAAACGGTGCGATCGAAGCAAAAGAAATCAAACCCTTTTTCTTTAAGGTCGATATAAGCTGTCCCACGCATTCTGCAAAGGTTTCTGGGTCCGCATTGAAGTGTTCATAGTCGATGTCTATACCGTCTAAGTTGTATTGTTGGATAATGTCTGTGAGTGAAGATACTGCATTAGAGACCCATGACTCGATCGAGGAGGGCTGAAAATACGCACTTTCGCCTTGGACACTGTCCCCTCCTAAGCTTACAGCAACCTGCAGTTCATTACATAGCAAATAAAACATAATGAAAGATGATGGATATGACATATTCCACGTACATACGTAGGACATTTCAGCTACTCGTATTACATGCATTTTATATAGTTAGTTGTAAAGACAACGATTTCACACGAACGAACCTTGACGTTGGGGTGTTTGGATTTGATAGCCGAGACTTGTGAAGGGCTGAGATTGTCGGAATCCCAAAAAGCATTGAACTTTCCATTGGTGGGAGAGGGAGACGTAGTGTAGTCAATGGCAAACGATAAGATGAAGTGAAATTCGACATCTGAATGTATCGGCACGTCTGAAAACTTTATACCATTAAACATTGCTCCAATGTATTCCCTGAATACATAGGATTGCCCATTTGTAGTTGTTAGGATAAGCGGATGAAAAAGGCTGCAAAAAACCAAGAAAAACTTCAAGATTCCCATGATGATGTGTTGCTTTGCTTTTATATTCTTTTTTACTTTTTCTGAAGAAGTGGGAGATATTGTTATTTGATCACACTCTAGACGATGCCTTTATATAGAGATTGATTATAAGTGTGGTTAATTTATGAGTTTTCACTAATATAGTATATAAAAAAAAATAAAAAAAAAAAAGAAATGGGCAGAAGCTTTTAGACGTAGCCGGCAACCATTTATTATTTCTTATTTTAAGTTGGTTTTGGCTTCAGTGTTGTTGTTTTTCTAATAGTCAAATATGTTTACACTCTTCTTCTAGATCTCATGCACAATGATTACCATCAACAAGTGACCAGTGTAAACATGTTTTTGTCCTAGTTAATACTACTACCTACACTTCCTTTTTTTATTTAAGGAATATTGAAACATTTCTTTGACCCCTAACTAATTAATCTTGTGCTCAAATTTCCTTGGTGTTGGCAATAGACATAAAAAGGTTTACATTCTTGTTATTTGTCCACTACCTTTCTAAACATTCACTATAAAAAAAAACTTTTACTGACGAAATTAATCGTCAGCATATGATGTCTTCTTTGTCACCAAATCTTTTACTGACGATTATTTTTCATCACGTAGCTGTCACCTATGCACGGTCGGGAAGGTATCTTACCTGACGAAATTTCTAATTCGTCACAATAACGTCTAGTGACAAACGAGGATTCGTCACCAGAACCTTCATTACAGAAAAATGGACAATGATATCGTGACCAGGTTATTCGTCGCTAAAAGGCAGTATGCTGACGAATACTTTGTCACTACTCCTGATTTGCTATCTGCTCATTCATGACAAATTTCGCCCATAATTTAATTTTTCAAAAACTAAATTTATTTGTTCAAAAAACAATTTTACTAAATATGAACACAAAAATCAGAACAATAAAACAGATGTCATTACGGAAACACAATTCCATGATGCATAATATCAAAATACAAGAATAAGTAGATAAGACATACATGAAGTTCTTGTCCTAATCCATGAAACATTAACAGAGAAAACATAAAATAAATTGGTGGCCATTCACAAATCCTTAAATGAAACATTAATGAGAGAAGAAACTTGATGTCCAATAGGTAGACTGAACCAATGAAAAAAACATGCTTCATAGAATTCCCTGCATCTTTTCGACCTGAAACACAATACAACTCGGATCACTTGAAACACAATACAGCTCGGATCGGATCTCCACCATGTAATCAAGAGAAAGCACTAGCTATGCAACAAATAAAGGGAAAGCAATACAACACTAAGTGCAAGAGGCGGAGATTTACAATAGTGATACATGCATCGAATTTGATACATTGAAGCATGTTGTGTGTAGACTTTATCATGTTGTGTGTTATATATTTGTATATATATCATGTAACCTTTTTTTCTACCCCTTACTGAGTACAAATTGTACTTACCCCCTCTTCTCGATTGTTCCTGCCCCGAGAAGGTGGTTGTGAGGATTATGATGAGTGCGGATGTGATGATGGAGTTGACGGAGCTGACGTTTGAGCTCAAGAGTTTTAGATGATGAGGACATTTATTTCATTTATTTTATTTCTAGTTGAGAGATAGATTTTTTATCTTTTCGGTTTCAATTGTGATGTAATAAGTCAAACAACATTGATTTCGTTGTTGTCTTTTCAGTTTTCTTAGACGTTGATTGGGACTGGTGATCCGTTTGTTTGTCGTTTGACATTCTTTTCCGAGTTATCTTTAGTTTTTATTTTATTCCGCTTTACTCTGATTGATTGTTATGAGTCTTATGTATATATTACTTTTGTGATTTAAAAAGTTAATACATGCACGCGGGGCTTTCTTTACGGATAAGGACTCGGCATCCAGGATGAAGCGTCACATTTTGTGTTTGGCTTTACTATTTTGTGGAGAGGTATGGATACACGAAAAACGAAAAACAAGATCATTTTGGAAGATATGGTAGTTCAACATTTTATATATTCAACACAAATTATGGATACTACTCAAACATAAAAGTTTACAAAAGTATATTTCACAGATGGATACTGAGTAGCTAGGAAAATCTATATGTTCTTACAGGTAATTAACTTGAGTTCCAAGCTATCATGAATACACACAAACAAAACGGTATTATACAAAGAACAAGTATGTTCATGGGTATATGTACAAATATACATAAGGATATATACATTATAATAAATACAAATTATTTACACTAATTAATAGTAATAGGGGCAGCAAGCATTGCTTGTGATTGTTTCTCATAGGGAAAACCAGCTGCTTTAGAATCATCAGCATCCCAAACAAAGATCCCATGTAGGTTTCCTTCATTCTTGAGCCTATTGCAAGCTTTAAAGAATCCATTTTTTGGGGACAAACCCCCACTCCCATCTGTAGAAAAACTGGCCAATATCTTCCCACCATTATAGTTAGATGTTTGGGTATGGAAGTAGTCTATGAACTGAGAGACAGTGGTCCCTGCATCATAAGCATAGAACTGGAAGTTGACATAGTCAATAACATGTCCATAGCTTTTCCACAAGGCTTGGTAATGGCTTTGAACTTCATCATCATCAAACGGTGCGATCGAAGCAAAAGAAATCAAACCCTTTTTCTTTAAGGTCGATATAAGCTGTCCCACGCATTCTGCAAAGGTTTCTGGGTCCGCATTGAAGTGTTCATAGTCGATGTCTATACCGTCTAAGTTGTATTGTTGGATAATGTCTGTGAGTGAAGATACTGCATTAGAGACCCATGACTCGATCGAGGAGGGCTGAAAATACGCACTTTCGCCTTGGACACTGTCCCCTCCTAAGCTTACAGCAACCTGCAGTTCATTACATAGCAAATAAAACATAATGAAAGATAATGGATATGACATATACCACGTACGTACGTAGGACATTTCAGCTACTCGTATTACATGCATTTTATATAGTTAGTTGTAAAGACAACGATTTCACACGAACGAACCTTGACGTTGGGGTGTTTGGACTTGATAGCCGAGACTTGTGAAGGGCTGAGATTGTCGGAATCCCAAAAAACATTGAACTTTCCATTGGTGGGAGAGGGAGACGTAGTGTAGTCAATGGCAAACGATAAGATGAAGTGAAATTCGACATCTGAATGTATCGGCACATCTGAAAACTTTATACCATTAAACATTGCTCCAATGTATTCCCTGAATACATAGGATTGCCCATTTGTAGTTGTTAGGATAAGCGGATGAAAAAGGCTGCAAAAAACCAAGAAAAACTTCAAGATTCCCATGATGATGTGTTGCTTTGCTTTTATATTCTTTTTTACTTTTTCTGCAGAAGTGGGAGATATTGTTATTTGATCAAACTCTAGACGATGCCTTTATATAGAGATTGATTATAAGTGTGGTTAATTTATGAGTTTTCACTAATATAGTAAAAAAAAAAAAAAAAGAAATGGGCAGAAGCTTTTAGACGTAGCCGGCAACCATTTATTATTTCTTATTTTAAGTTGGTTTTGGCTTCAGTGTTGTTGTTTTTCTAATAGTCAAATATGTTTACACTCTTCTTCTAGATCTCATGCACAATGATTACCATCAACAAGTGACCAGTGTAAACATGTTTTTGTCCTAGTTAATACTACTACCTACACTTCCTTTTTTTATTTAAGGAATATTGAAACATTTCTTTGACCCCTAACTAATTAATCTTGTGCTCAAATTTCCTTGGTGTTGGCAATAGACATAAAAAGGTTTACATTCTTGTTATTTGTCCACTACCTTTCTAAACATTCACTACAAAAAAAAACTTTTACTGACGAAATTAATCGTCAGCATATGATGTCTTCTTTGTCACCAAATCTTTTACTGACGATTATTTTTCATCACGCAGCTGTCACCTATGCACGGTCGGGAAGGTATCTTACCTGACGAAATTTCTAATTCGTCACAATAACGTCTAGTGACAAACGAGGATTCGTCACCAGAACCTTCATTACAGAAAAATGGACAATGATATCGTGACCAGGTTATTCGTCGCTAAAAGGCAGTATGCTGACGAATACTCTTTCACAACTCCTGATTTGCTATCTACTCATTCATGACAAATTTCGCCCATAATTTAATTTTTCAAAAACTAAATTTATTTGTTCAAAAAACAATTTTACTAAATATGAACACAAAAATCAGAACAATAAAACAAATGTCATTACGGAAACACAATTCCATGATGCATAATATCAAAATACAAGAATAAGTAGATAAGACATACAAGAAGTTCTTGTCCTAATCCATGAAACATTAACAGAGAAAACATAAAATAAACTGTTGGCCATTCACAAATCCTTAAATGATACATTAATGAGAGAAGAAACTTGATGTCCAATAGGTAGACTGAACCAATGAAAAAAACATGCTTTATAGAATTCCCTGCATCTTTTCGACCTGAAACTCAATACAGCTCGGATCGGATCTCCACCATGTAATCAAGAGAAAGCACTAGCTATGCAACAAATAAAGGGAAAGCAATACAACACTAAGTGCACGAGGCGGAGATTTACAATAGTGATACATGCATCGAATTTGATACATTGACATTACCATATCTTATGTCATCAATTTCTATATTAGAACTGTTCACCAAGGAATCAGAATTAACACTTCATTCTCTCATTATAAAAATCCAATACATAAGGCATAAAGGGATCAGTCCACTTCAGGAATAAATCAATTTTACAACTATGGCAACGCAACTATCATCAAAATTTACAAATTAAAACGGAAATCAAGAACACTTCAGCCCAATCAAATCACTAGAATTCTAGCATACCCACACAAAAAAAATCGATTTTCGTCCCTTAATATACAGAAAATTATCAACAAAAACGAACGGAAAAACGGGAAAAACTGACCTAATATCAATGCCAATTGCTTGCAGGCTATCCATTAAACGAAATCCAATCCGAGCTGCGAATGCATCCATTACAGAAGAAAAGCGACTTTAACATTATACACAAACATCAAATAGACACACACCTGAAAGAAGTTTCGGCATAAAGTGCAACTTTCCTGCAACATAACAAGTAGATAAACATTATATATACCTAAAAGGCTACATGGTACACTTAACCAATGGAGTTAGAAATACAATAATGATATACATACAAACACAACAGAAGTTATATGTCATTAGTTATCATGAAACTCGATCAGTGATGAATGTAATGTGGACAAAATCATATATATACGCAGCTAACATCTTTTCCAACTTTCCCTCAGATATTGTAAAAAAAATATTTTTTGTGTTGATTGTTCTAAACAAAGTTTTTTTTAACGAAGCCTTTTAATTTAATTTAAAAATAAGGTTCGTACATGCCGTATCCTGGTCCTCCCCTTATATCAAAAGATGTTGACGAAATATGCCATGCCTCCTTAAAGCCTATGGCTGGCAAACCTAGTGTGGGAAAATCCATGCCATAGGAAGGAGTACAACACCTCATGTTCCCAAAAGTGCTAAGCTCCTCCAAAAAAGGAAAATACAAAAGGATGCATGGAAAAAAAGAAACTATAGCAGCAACTTGTGAGTTCATGCAATCGGCATCTTGAAGAGCTTTGCATTCGGCATCTTGAAAGGCATCACAATGAGTGGCGTAAGAATTATCCATCCAACAGTTTGCGGCAAAATTTGGAGTTGTATGCCAAGTCCTCATTGTAGAAAAAATGCAATTGCTCGTAGTAATACTTTGAGCAGCCACGTGAAAATCTCTGTGGTCTAAGGAGTGTGGAGCAGCAATCCACCAACAAGTGTGATGACTCGAATACGCCAAAGTCCCATGAAATAAAGTATAGTAAGCATAATCACCAAGAGTGAACATGTAAATAGAGGATAATAAGGAGCGTAACACCTGTATTGCACCCTTTATAGTAGTGAAGGGTGCTTCCAACTTTCCACGCCAATATTTATACCACATTTCGAGAAACAAGAGGTGAATCTTGAAATGCCAAGTCCTCGCTTGTAGGTTGATGAAAGTGCCTGCAAATAAGAAAGTCTCGTGACAGTATATGAAATGAATGTGAAGGAGAGAGCAGCAAAACAACTGAGAGGATATAACCTGGTTTGCACCCAACAAAGAATTGATGGGTGCGTCCAGTTGACTATGTAATGCTGCGAACCCGTCTAATGAACGGAATAGCCAGTTGATCTCCATGTAAATGATCTTGAGGGCTGCTGGAAGAGCATCATGCGTAGAGTATGAAACCATCGTTCTGCTGGAGGAAGCTTGAGTACCAAGGAAATCAGCAGCTTTATTTGCTTCACGGTAAATGTGTGTAATCTGCATCCAGTGTTGGAGGAGGAGATTCTTAATGGATCTAATATCATCATCAATATGCCAAAGAGTGTCAAAATTCCCAGTGATTATGTTGACTAGGTCCAGAGAGTCGCTTTCAATGAGAACAAGATGGAGGTGATCATCCGCACAATAGGTAAGACCAGTAAGAAGGGCCTTCGTTTCCTCAACCATACTAGTAAAACTATGGTAAGATTCACTAATACCAAAAACAAGATGACCATGCATAATGCGAATGATAACCCCACCACCGGAGGGCCCCGGGTTACCTAAAGATGCACCGTCGGTATTCAGCTTTACAACGTTGGGAGGAGGCTTTTGCCAATTGACCAGAATATGTTGAGCCACACACCGTGAGGAAAAGTTTCTAATATGGCGGGTATCCACCAGGCAGTCGTCATCTGCATCAGCCCGAACAAGTCTCTGGTTAAGAAGAGCAAAAGAAAGGCTGCGTTTGATGTTGAAGATGGTAGCCTGGATGCTGGGTTGCACTAAGTCGAATAAAATCCTATTTCTGCATTTCCAGATTTCTCAAAGAACCTAGGAAGGGATTAACTGACAAGCAATTTTAACCGAACCATTGTGATTAGGGTACCACCAAGCACGAAAATAAGTCCAGAAATCTGCAGCTAAATGGTGAAACCGAAGCTGGGCCTGAAAGTGTATCCAGATAGTACGGGGGAACTTACAAGTGAAGAACGAATGATCTCTGGTATCTTCATCAGCACAGAAAGGGCACTTAAAAGGGCCATGGTGCCCAAAAACTCTCAACATGCAAGGGAGAGGGAGCATGTTATTAAGAAATCTCCATATAAAAATTGAGATTTTGACCGGAATGTTGGGTTTCTGAACCTCATTTAGCTCATTGATAACATTATTCCGGTGGCGAAGAAGCCTATAAGCATATGCGATAGTGAAATTACCTGTGGAAGTAGGTGACCAGATCCAGTTCCATTTGGAGGCGTGTATAGGCTGCAAGTGTAGGTTCACAATGCTCTCCCCTTTTTGTATGATTTTCCAAGGTCGTAATTTTTTAAGATTGGGAAGAGAAGAGAAACGCTTACCCCAAATGCCAATACTATTACGAATTTTCCACCAAAGTTTGCAAGAAAAGGCTAATTGAATGTCTTTCACATTGCGCACTCCTAAGCCATTTTCCTCTGTTGGTCCATAGACATTCTCCCAGGATCTCCAAATACGACGTTTCTCCTGGTTACTATTTCCCCATAAAAAGCTTCCAAAAATAGGATAGAGATGGTTCAACACCGAACTGGGTACTTGCAGAGCAGCTATGGTGTGTATAAGAATGGAGGATAACACATGTTTGATAAGGATCAGACGACCTCCTATAGTGAGCAATTTAGCCTGCCAGCTGATCGCGTGTAAGTTGTTTAATACTAGCAAGAGGACTAGGTCAATCGTAGTATAGCAAGGGCGAGTTAAGGTCGATCCCACAGAGACTATTATTTAATAATGCTAAACACAACCACAATTCATAGGTCAACTGGATAAGGGTGGTCATTGACCAACATAAAGAGCAAGTAAAAAAAAGAGATGCAAATAACCCATGGTCAGTCATATATCGAAAATGCACTAACCAAACTATTCACAACTAATTTCCCCTTAATCCTTATCTGATCCATATTTGTAATTAAGCTACGGGTGCAATTCCTAACCATATCTACTCCGACCATGGTAGTAGATAATCTATACGCCAGCTACCATCCTTAATTGGTCCGTAATAGCCCATACGCATAAGGAACTAGAATTGCCAGTATTGAGCGCTAAACCATACCGCTAACCCGCCTAGGCAGCTATCGACACTGATTAGCACGTTCCTAGGGTCCATCAAGACTATGTCCAAATTAACACTTCACTATCAGCACTTCATGGTAATTTACGAAGACATGTAAATAGTTGATTTGGCTGCTAACATGTAAATTAAATCTGTCTATCAACGTAGCTGACGCCGAACCACAGAATTAGGATTTACTAGGTATTCAGATCTAGCAATAAAGACCGTCGCAGATCTGAAGAGTGCAACCTATAATTATGTGTTTTATATTAACGAATCGAATAATAAAGATTAATGTTCGTTTAATTAATTCATAGATGATTAGATGCAAACATAATCTAGATCTAACACAAGAACAATCATGAAATCTAAGAAAGAAATAAAACATTGGAATAGATCTTACCCATGACGAAGAACAGATCTACTCTTCAATTTTCTCTCCCTCCATCGACTCAAGACGATCCATGAAGATTGTAAACCAACACAATTCAATAATGAAAGACTCGTGATTTAATTGCAAGAAGAAAATAAGAAAATAAAAGAATATTTTATTACCAAAAGACTACATTGTAGCTAATTTATGAATAGATCTATGAATGAATCAATGAATGGAAGATGAATACAATTCTGCAGCTCGGAATGGCCTTATGTAGGTGTATAAACCGACTTAGGGGTAAACCCAATCCTTAGGGGACAAAAAAAATGAGTTTCTGGAAGATTTTGGGCCTCGGTAAATCGAGGGTAACTCCCGATTTACCGGGCGTATTTTTGTCTTTTTCTTCCTGCCGACATAACTTGGAATACCCTAGGCCCAGCTTGGTATTTGGACCATAACTTGGCCTATGAAACTCCGATTTGGGTGATTCAAAGTGCGTTAGAATCCTTGTTTCAAGACCTACAACTTTTATGTAGAAGTCCAAGCCCGATTTGTCATGTAAAGCTTCGAAAAATGCGTTTCAAGATCACCAATCAGATTCTCGGGTCCAATCTCCGCTCGTAACACTTCAACCTTCAGCTCCGTTCAGTTCTTTATCGATTGACTCTCATATTCAGCCCAAATGATGCTCCAAACACTCGTCCTTCTATCAATAAAATCATAGCACACATAGTAGCTTCTATTTCTAGTAAATAACACATAAAATACACGGTTAATACGCATAATACCAATTTAGTCACCCCGGGCGTGGCTTAATCACATTTAGCTAATTAACCCATGATTTCATACATATTATCACCATTGAGAACAAAAATCCGAGACATATTAATGGTAAAATATGATACTAAGTTGACCGTCATCACCAGCCTTCAAGCCTTTTTTTGTATTTTGTCAATTAGATAGTTAAAATAAGCCATTTTGGGACGACCAACATAAATGGGGCACCCGAGATAGGTGAAAGGGCATTCAGCTTGACGGATCTCATTCAAGGCCGTGAGCCTTCCAATCTTACCAGCAGGACAAAGCTTAGAAGCAACAAAGAAACTCTTAGCTAGACTGACCTTCTGGCCCGTAGCGCGCTTATAAGTGTGAATGAAGGCCATGATTTTCTGGATATTTCGATTAAAACCTCTACAGAAAATAATCAGATCGTCCGCATAAAGACAGTGGGTAGCCTGTGGAAAATTGCGTGGAAGAAAGTAACGCTGCATATCTGGATCACAAAAGAGAGCTTTAAGACCAAGTGTAAAGGCTTCAGAGACAAAAATAAACAAATATGGGGATAGAGGGTCTCTCTGTTTGATGCCTCACGAGGACTAAAAGAAACTAGTGGACGTGCCATTAAGCAAGATAGAAGACCAGCAGCCGTGAAGGTTGTTCATGATCAGGGTGATGAAAGCCGTATTAAACCCAAAAGAGATGAGAAGTTGTGATAGGAAAGGCCAGGAGACTCTATCGAAAGCTTTCATAATATCAAGCTTGAAAGCCATATTGTGGCCCACGTACCTTTTTATGCAAGTGTTGCATAATCTCCTGCACAAATAAAATATTGTCTGCGATATCCTTACCTTTGACGAAAGCAGATTGCTCATCAGATATGAGCCTATCTAGCAGAAGCTGAATCTTGTGATTTAAATTTTTGGTGAAGATCTTATTAACATCCGAGCAAAGAGAGTTAGGTCAAATATCACCAAAAGTCGTTGGAGCATCATTTTTAGGAAGCAGGGTAATGAAAGTTGCTCCCACCGAGCGAGGCAGGGGACGACCAGAGAAGAAATCATGTACCGCATTTCGAATATCCAAGTGAACTACATCCCAAAATGTATGGGAAAAAATACTAGAGAACCCATCCGGACCTGGAGCACTATTCGGGTTAAAATCGAACACAACCCTTTTGATTTCTTCAAGAGTAACCGCAACATCCAGTTGTCATCATCCGTGAGGATCTTGGGGACATGAGAGAGCAACTCAATCATGGCAGAGTCATCCTGAGGCTCTTCTTGAGAGAGAAGAGAGCTAAAGAAATGAATCAATTCTTGTTTATTGTCACATTCAGTCGTAAGCCAATCACTTGCATCATTACGAATACGTTTCATATGACCTTTAGCTCCACTAGCTTTCACTGAGGCGTGAAAAGTTTTTGTATTGCGATCGTCGTCAGTAAACCACTTATACTGTGATTTTTGCTTCCAGAAGTCCTCATCTTCACGCATGGTCCAAATATAGAGTGTATTAGCTTGATGTAGAGCAGTGCGGTTTGCCTCTGTAGGGGAGTTCTCTAGAGTTAATTCCTTGTGATCCAAGTCTTGTTCAACCAGCTTAACATTAAGATGAACATCACCAAACGTTTCTTTATTCCACACTTTCAAGGCAGATTTAAGGCGCTTTAATTTTCCCATTAGCACATCCATACCCAAGCCGAATAAAGGTTGATCCTAATTATCCCGAACTAACTTCATGAAGTCGTCTCTACGAAGCCACATATTTTGGAAGTTAAAAGGTTTAGGACCAGTAGTCCAGCTGGCAGAGTTGTATAACAGAATTTTGTGGTCTGAGCAGGCTTTAGGAAGAGCTTTGGCAGTAAAATTAGGGTAAATATCCATCCACTTAGTGTTATGGAAAGTACGATCCAGTTTAACATGAACGATTCCGTAAGGTCTAGTACCATACCAAGTAAAATCCCCATTTTGAATAGGTTTCTCCATAAGTGACCAATCAGAAATTAAGTCATTAAAGTCTTGCATAGACAACCGGTCTGGGGAGCCATTCCCTTTATAATCCGCCCTAAAAAGTATAGTATTAAAATCACCCCCACCAGCCACGTTGTATTAAGAGAGTGTATGGCTCGAAGGTCTTGCCAAAGAGGCATGTGTCCCACCCTAGTACATTTGGCATATACTGTTGGGATTATATATGGTATAGTCGCATTAAATTTAACTTGAATAGATTGACCGTGGCGAGTTATAAATCCCATGAAACAGTAGAGTTCCAAAAAAGCCATAACTTACCATTTGGAGTAGCTGCCGAGTATTTAAAGTTGAGGCGATTTGCAATGAAAATCCTTTTATTATCATCAAGTAACATAAGTTCGGAAATAGCCGAAAAATCATTGTGATAGATACGAACAAGAATTTTTACACGAGCCATTAAGGAAGTATTTCCGATGCCTCGAATATTCCAGAAAATGATGTTATTCATTGGGAAACCTTTTTTGAGGTGTTTTGTAGAACAGGTTTGGACCTCTTTAGTCGTAGAAACTTCTGCCTTCTTTTTCTGACTTTTAGACACAGGAATGAAAAGACCCTCTGGATCCGGTTCTGGCGTATCACCCTGACTATGTGAATCATCAGAGGTCGATTCCTCCTGAAATCAATTGGGTGGCTACGATTCAAGAATATTGACATTGTGTTGAACTTTTGCTCTATGATTTTTTGAGTCCGAGCCATAGCCATTGGTGTTAAAATGCTTGACTACCTTCGGCGTTCCAATTTATCTTCAGTACTATCAATTAAAGCTTTCATAATCTCTGCATTAAGAAGGTTTTGTGTGGAAGGATCCATAATATCCACATGGGCCGCAATGAGAGTTGAAGCTGAGCCATGCTGCATGGCTTGTGTGGTATCCGAACCTTTATGCGAGGCACTGGAAGTTCTGACTTTACCATTACTAGCATTGTCATTGACATTACTTTCAGGGGGTGATGAATGATCCGTAGTGGTTTTCACCACATAAGCTTGAGATGGCTTGCTAGAAGTAGGTTTTTGCGTAGCTAATTCAGGGTGCTTGACTAAGAAATAATCTTGACTATGCCCCATGTGCCAACAGTGTGTACAATAATCCGGGTGAGATCTTTCGGAAAGAATAGGCTGCCAGAAACCATCCCCGTTCTCTTTTTGAATCCAGATACGTTTCGGAACATTTTGCAGAAAATCTATCTCTACTTGTACACATGCCAGGGATGGTCTACGAAGTTCGGCAGTGGCTGAATCAATTCTTAACGGCTTCCCAATAGTTTGCATGAGGCTAAAAATAAGTCTTTATTCATAAGATGGATTCGTAGTTTAGGAAGAGAAATCCAAACAGGGGTGATGGATGGTTCGCGATCAACGTGGAAATCAACAGTCCATTTAAAAACCCTCATATTATTGTTACCAACTTGCCATGATGCTTTCGAGAACAAATGAATATAATCTTCATCGTGTTGAAATATATAATCGCATTCTTATTATCTAAGAGGCCGAGAGTATAGCTACATTTGTAGTTTTGGAAACTGGGGAATTTCTTGATTGATTCTAGAGGAGGGAGGCCTAGGGAGTATTTCCCGATAAGGGGGCGTTGAAATCCGGAGGCCATGGCTGCCTCAGTATCGGCGGGAATGATGATCGCCGGCTCTCCCTTGAAAGAGGAGGGCCGGAGGGTGGCTGCATTGAAGGAGGCCGACATTCCTGTTCTCATTACTCTAGCGTAGCTGAGAGGTGGAGTGGGTAGTGTGGATTCTGTAGGAGGAGTTGGAGTTTCCGGCGGAAACCCCGCCATGATGCCGGAGAAGGAGAGCGACGTATTTAAAAACCTAGCCGCACTTCAATATGTTTCTTCTCAATTTGCTTTGTCACCGTCTCTCTTTTTCTCTTCTCAAGAATTGCTACTATATCTCCGGTCGGACCTCTCAATCTAATAATCAATGGCATGGATTTGATTGGTAGCGACTCAGGAGCAAAGGAAAACAGCAAAAACCTACCCTAAGCAAAGCTTTCTTTCAGACTGTGTGTGTACTGGATATACAGATACCCGAATCCGGATCAGATCCACAATTGGATTGTCAGATCTGATTCTCAGCACCGATCGAGACACTCGATCATGCACAGCAGAAGCTACGAATTAAATTCGTATGCGATTTTACCACGATTTTAATTCACATAATTAATTAACAATCTACAAGAAGGTTAGTAGATTTACCTCAACGGAAAGAGATGTGAAATTCGACAAAAAAGGAGAAGCCACAATCTTCCGGATTGTATCTCCTAGCGACGACTGGTGGACGTCGATCCTCGCCGTAGAACCTCCTCGAATATGCCCACGAAAACCCCTAGTTTTTCTTCTCTTAATGACTAGAACGAGAAACTAATTTTTCTCTTCTTTTAATTTGATGTTGGCACCATATTAATGTGTCTTTTGTGCTAGGAGAAACTCTCTTTATATAGGAAAATAACTAGCCAATTGAGTTATCATTTCACACCACAAAAACCTATTCCCATAAGGAAAAGATATTTTTGCTACAAAATAAGAGATAATTCCCAAAAAAATCAATATCTTATTATTCCATTAATTATCCAACAAATAGATAATTAATTAATTACACATGTGACATAATCTAGGAAAAATTCATTTTCTAATTTATCAACATGTAGGGGCGCCAACTATCATTATCTTTTAATAGAAAATGTCTTTTCTATTTTACATATTATTTACCAAATAAATAATATTGCATATCCATTAAATAGACCAACTATTTAATTTATTCTCGAGGTTCCATAAAACGAGAAAACACTCGCGTGTCAGGAGCCAACCCGGGGACCATGGACCTATAACCAGTAGCTACAATAAATTGAATAAAATATTCATCGAACAGAATATTTCTACTCAAATTATTAATTCCGGAATTACGCCAACATAAATCCAAAACTGAACTCTATCGATTATTGTCACGGATTTTATCTAATGAAAATAAACAAGTAATAAATTATAAATCCGGTATACCCCAAGTGTAGGGATCGTAGCATAGCGATTAATGCCGGAGTCGATCTCATGGAATCGAGGTATCTAGTTTGTTAATCTTCCTAAGATTCATGCCATTATTATAAAAACCTAACAAAACAAAAAGTAAACTGGACAGAGGATTGTCAGTCCAAAGCCAGGAAAGATCGTTGCGAAAAATAAATCAAACTCCAAACTAAGAAAATAAATAAAACTAGTAAAACCATGACAATGACTATGGTGATTCAACGAAGAACAAGCAATGATCCACCGTCCCACAACCCTCGCTTTCTTTCTAAGGTTATCTTATGATGATTTAATTAAACTTGTGATTCACCTATCAAAGGTATGAACTCCTAATCTCTTAGAAAAGTTCGTCTATCAATCTTTTATCTCTCGATCTTAAAGATTAACGCTATCAAGCCAAGGTGCAAGATTTATTCAATCTAACAATCTAGATGTTCAACCTAATCAACTCTCGTTACTTATAGGTTAAAGATCCAATCTTTCCTATGGTGATCTAAGTTTACACCGACTCTCGTCACATAGTAAACATCAATAGCAAAACATCTCTCGATATAAATTTGCATAGCACGAAAATCATAGAAAAGAAACAATTTAAATTAAAACTCACAAAATCATCCAAAGGAAGAAATAAAAACGCTGCAGAAAAGTTTCACATGCTTGCTCCAAGTTTGATCAGCTTCAAGCCATCTTCATGAATCGAAAAAGAAGACGAAACAAAATAAATAAAAACATCTAATCTAACCCTCGGTCGACAGAGCACAAGGCTTTGCCGACCGAGCCTGCCTCTGCTCAGAATTTAGGGTTTTCTGGTGGCTGCAGTCGAATTGATGTCTTTAGGGTTGAGAATGCGCTGCTATTTATAGAAAACTAGGTCGGCTGCTGCTATGTCGGCCGTGGACGCCCGTCCAAAGGGGTGAACGCCCGTCCAGACTGTGTAAATTCTTCGAGTCGGGCCAAGTCTTCGTCAGACGCCCGTCCCATGCAAAATTGGACGCCCGTCCACAGAAAATCAGAACATCCTGAATCCAAAAGCTCCTCTTGGACGCCAGTTCATGCTTCTGGACGCCAGTCCACTGGACGGAACATCAAACGCTCGTTCAGTCTTGCATAAATCTATTCATTCCATCTTCAACTTGCATCCTTCCCTTTCCATTCAAACTCCTTTTACGACATGTTTATGTACCTACAAAACCACAAAAACACGCAAAGTGTAAAACCATAGATAATTACCAATAAAATCACGAAATTAGCTCAAGTTTACACTTAAAGACTTTTAAAACTCATCTGCTCAATAATTCGATTAAACCCTTAATTTCTATGCAAATTATATGAATATGGAGGAAGTCATTATAAAATATAACGTTATAAATCATATAAAATCACCCTTAACAATTATAGATATAACTTATTCTCAAAACGTCGAGTCGAGTCGATAAGTGTCCATTGATATAACCATTACATATAAACTAACCCTCCAGAGACTATCCGTAATGAAGCAGGATTATTTCCGTAAACCTTCTTCAATACACTTCTCACTCATTCCAGAATAGTGCCAACGTGAAAGTGATTCGGACCGCGCCTCTTAGCGATCCTTAACGAACACATCAAACCCTACCCTGAAACCAGTAGGAGTACGCAATCACTTCAGGATTAAGGTTAATCCATATATGATCATCTTGTGATTTAATAAGATTTCTCAATCACGGAATTGTATGAGAAACTCAGATTAAATCGGTCCAGTCCTATATGACTCTCATCATATGTAAATGCCCCACTTAGACAACCAATGTCGAGGGTCCGGATAGGACGGTCACACATTAAAGTGTTCTGGGCGCATTAATGGTGGTTTAATCAATGGACCCCATACTTTGATTAAGTTCACCACGGACTAACATTTCAAGTGTATCACCATAAACTCAATCCTCATGTGTGACACACACTAAGTTATATGGCTACATATGATTTGACTTTGGGTTTTCAGCAGTGTATTACTTACAAGCACGAAGCAAGTAATAAGATGAGAATAAATCTGTCATTAATTATAAAAACAATTACATAAATTGTCTTTCGGGCACTACTTTCAACAGTGTGTTGATTATGCAGAATATTATTTTGATACTAGTAATCTTGAAGACGACATCACTATCATGATGGATCAAGTCAAGATCATTCAAAACTATGATATGTATTCATCTTGCGGATGAAGCCGTGAAATCTAAAATCTAATCATTTTGTTCATTAGATAATTAGTATAAAAAAAAAGAATATGATCAATTGAAGATGATCAATCTTTCGAAATTGCATATACATCTACCTAAAGTCTATCAAAAACTCTTAAAGGTTCTCAGAAAATAATATGAAATTCTTAAAATCAAATGTGAAATGTCGAATGCTCATAAATGTAGCTGTGAATATCACGTAGACAAACGGGGACGTGAAAAATGATTATTGTGAAATTATGGTCGTTTCCTATCATTTTATTTATCAAACTTGTTGAGCCACAAGTTTGTGGGTATCAGTGGTGGAGCCAGAAAAAAGATTCAGCGGGTGCACAAATATTTTTTCTAAGTAATTTCTTGTTTCAGTGGGTGCACAAATTTTTTTTCGGTGTAATATACACAGTTTTCTTCGGCTCCGCGGGGTCCATGGACCCCATTTTTGTATGTGTGTCTCCGTATGTAGTGGGTATCCGCGTTCCTTAGGAGTCTAATCACAGGTTGGTTAGGAATTCAGGGGACACCCGTGGAGTCTGATCACAGGCTGATCAGGAGTCGAGGGAGGCGTGTTCTTCGTGTTCGTCTTGTGTAGGCTACTTTTAACGTTCTGAATTCACATCAACAATACAACAATCCAGAGCAACACTGGAAAATGCATCAAGTATTTATTTCACATCTCCTTAATCGCACAATATCAAGGAGCCTCTCACATACTATCTGTATGCATAAGTGAGATTCAGTACATGCATGTGCCCTAGTGACTCCTGCAAAGAAACATCTAACTAAAGATTGATGAAGTAATTAGCACATACCATTGAATTAGAAAAAAGCAAAAAGGCAACGAGGAAGATGATGAAAGTCAACCCATCTACGCATTTCGCACTTAATTCATCTAATTTTATAGCATTCGGGTCATAATTTTATCATTTAGACGCTATCTCATTCTATTGTCATCACTCATGGTTCCATATCGCACTTAATTAGAAATATCATGTTTATCTTTAAAATGTGGACATTTTCGTAGCACACACTGGGTACACGATACCCTAGAAAATTTCGTTTGCATCTCATGTTGTGTGTTTTCAGATGTTCGATGATAAAGAGTTGTGTTGGAATCAGTTTTGGTGATTATGGAATTTAAAGAGTGGTTCTACCCAAAGCAGAAGTTCTTCCAATCAGTTTTTGAGGATCAGCCAGGATAGGTCCACGTCTACCAGGCATGGTTCTGAGCTCCCAATCAAGTTCAGGATGTGCAAGCCCACACCTGCATCATGCAAGCCCACTCCCGACGCCCCAAAAAAATCAAGCATGCTGTTTTTTTCAGCTCAAGCCCACGCCTACCAATTGCAAGGCCACTCATGCGGCATGAAAATTATGTACTGTAAAATCAAAATTTCACATAGGAGAGAGAAGACCTTATATTTTCTAGATTAGAATTATATGAGAAAGATACTCAAACACTTTGCTATGCACTTTTTCCTTTCATTAGCTTAAAAAGTATAATCTTAGGACTCCAATATCCAAATTAATGTGTAATTAAACTTGGGCTATACTCTAAAGGTGAATTCATTATCTCTTTAGGGTACGTTTGGATTGCTTGAATGGAATGGAATGGAATGCTTTTTTCATTCTATTCCATCATTTTGGCGTGTTTGGTTGCGAGAGAATAGAATAGGTTTTCATTCCATCAAAAAATGGATGGAATGGACGGAATGGTTTGATGGAATGAAATGTAAGCATAACATAGTGATAAAAAATCAACCACCACCGCCCGTCCGCCCGCCCGCAACCTCCCATGGCACTTGCCCACCCCACCGCAATTCCATTGCATTCCATTCCATTCCGTTACATTCCAGCAATCCAAACGCATCCTTAGTGAATCTCCATGGGCTTGGGGAGCTAATTTCATTTTTCTCATTTAATTGAGGTATAATTCTGAATTTAGCTTTAATTTTCTGTTTCATGGATTTATTTAGTTTAATTTCGTCTTTGCTTTGTGTTTTTGTTGAGATTATGAGTAGCTACACACCTTTGTGGCTTGGGTGATGTGAAATTGGGCTAGAAATCTTGTAATTGCTTGAATTTAAGTTGGGTAGTCTTGTATGTTCTCAATTTGTCCAAGTCATGGTGATTGATCTTCATGGGTGTGATTAACTCGCGATAGAGTGTTGGAGTTCGAGGTTGGTGATAGAGTGTACCTCAAAGCATCACCGACGAGAGAAGTGGGACGGTTTGGGCAGAAAGGCATGTTAAGCCCCAGACATGTAGGTCCTTTTGTGATCCTAGCTAAAGTAGGACTTTTAGCTTATTGTTTGGAGTTGCCTGAATCCTTGTCTAAAGTTCACAATATTTTCATGTGTTAATGCTAAAAAGGTGCTTAACGGACATTGATGTGGAAATGATCGTTGACCTTGAAATGGTTGAAGAGAACCTAACCTACAAAGAAGAACCATTTTGCATTTTGGAGTGGAAAGTGAATAAGGTCAAGGATGAAGATGTGCAGTTAGTGTTGGTTCAATGGAGTAACCATACACCGAAAGAGGCAACATGGGAGATAGAGGACGACATGGTTGACGAGTTTCCAGACTTCAAGCTTCTCGTAGGTACGTTCAGTTTTGAAGATGAAACATTTCTTATGGGGGAGGATGTAACACCCCGAAAATCCAAGAAATGTATAAACGTAAAAAGGAATGATTTTATTATTCTTCCTATTTATTTTAACCTAAAATATATATAATTAAAGGAATTAATTAATTATATTTATTGTTTTAATTAAAGGGTATTTAAAGGAAATAACTCCCTAAAATCCCATTAATCACATTACATTGAATTTTTTCTGAAAACTGAGAAAGGGGCGACACACCAACAGGGAGAAAAGCAAGAACGAAGTTCCAATCACTAGACTAAACGGTTGGTTATTTATGCAGACGACACTAGAAGCAATTGATCAACGAAAGAAGACGATTGTTTCCATACTCTTCGTTTTCAATACGGTAAACTTTCGTTTTAGCCCTAAATCTAGAATTCTTATGTTCTTGAGGAGGAAATCTGAGTTCTTGTGGATTAAAGAGTTTTCTAATCGTACTTCGGTGTTTAATTATTATAGATTGTTCGTAGACGTTCTTGGTTCGAGAATTCGACCCTCTTAATATCGTTTTCACCTTCAAATTGCTTTTGGATTGCTAAGGTAACGGGGTGTTATTTAAAACGATTTTGTTTGGTGTTTTGTTGCCATTTTTCTGATGAAATACGCAGGTTTATATGTTGGAATAAGGTTGGAGTTGATTGGTATGAGATTGTCCTTGAAACGGAGTTGAACAAGCTATTCTTCAAGTTTCACGACCGTTTTAGCGTGCCAAAACGCACTAGAAACTTAGGGAACGACTCTGATCACGTTTAGTGCACGCCAAAAGGCCGTAGCGCATGCCAAAGGTCTCTGATCATGAACATGATGCTAATTTTGTGTTTAGCGCGCGCTAGGAAGGTATAGTACGCGCTGAAATGGAATAGAAGCAACATGTTAGTTTTAGCGCGCGCCAAAAGGGCATCGCGCACGCTAAAACATAAGCAGAATTTACGGCAGGTTCTGGAATGGGTTTAGCCGCGCCAAAAGGGTGCAGCGCGCGCCGAACCCACTGTTATTTTGATGTTTTTTATGTGTGCAATGTGTTGGTGATTGGTATGCATGCCTTTGAGGGCATTATAGGATACTTTACAATGTCTAATTTCGACTTCTGGTAGCCTTGTCTTAACACCACAACTAAAACCCTCCACGGGGAGAATGTAAAAGCACCGGAAGACGTTTTGGCCTAGTGGAACATTGATCCTTTTACAACATGCTAGGTAGTATAATTAGTTGTCTAGGACTAGAAGTCCTTAAGAAGCTTTTTATGTGAATTAACTAGGTGGTTAGATCTAAACTTCTAAAAACTTAAACATCTTTATCATTGGTGTGAGGCATGTGTAAATGTCGAAGCATGGGACTATTACACCGCCACTTGACTTCAGTGTCCTGGGACTAGTGTAACTCCCACACGGAGACTTAAGTCCATGCCCTTAGGAGGTGCTTACCCTGTCGTGGTGTAGTATCACCATGCGTAGTGTCCCTTGATATTGATGTAACAAACCTATTTGTGCGAGAATATACTATATGATCTAGTAGAGGGTGAGTGTGATCTCATTACAACCTATGTGGTAGAGTTTGTAGACTTTATCATGTTGTGTGTTATATATTTGTATATATATCATGTAACCTTTTTTTCTACCCCTTACTGAGTACAAATTGTACTTACCCCCTCTTCTCGATTGTTCCTGCCCCGAGAAGGTGGTTGTGAGGATTATGATGAGTGCGGATGTGATGATGGAGTTGACGGAGCTGACGTTTGAGCTCAAGAGTTTTAGATGATGAGGACATTTATTTCATTTATTTTATTTCTAGTTGAGAGATAGATTTTTTATCTTTTCGGTTTCAATTGTGATGTAATAAGTCAAACAACATTGATTTCGTTGTTGTCTTTTCAGTTTTCTTAGACGTTGATTGGGACTGGTGATCCGTTTGTTTGTCGTTTGACATTCTTTTCCGAGTTATCTTTAGTTTTTATTTTATTCCGCTTTACTCTGATTGATTGTTATGAGTCTTATGTATATATTACTTTTGTGATTTAAAAAGTTAATACATGCACGCGGGGCTTTCTTTACGGATAAGGACTCGGCATCCAGGATGAAGCGTCACATTTTGTGTTTGGCTTTACTATTTTGTGGAGAGGTATGGATACACGAAAAACGAAAAACAAGATCATTTTGGAAGATATGGTAGTTCAACATTTTATATATTCAACACAAATTATGGATACTACTCAAACATAAAAGTTTACAAAAGTATATTTCACAGATGGATACAGAGTAGCTAGGAAAATCTATATGTTCTTACAGGTAATTAACTTGAGTTCCAAGCTATCATGAATACACACAAACAAAACGGTATTATACAAAGAACAAGTATGTTCATGGGTATATGTACAAATATACATAAGGATATATACATTATAATAAATACAAATTATTTACACTAATTAATAGTAATAGGGGCAGCAAGCATTGCTTGTGATTGTTTCTCATAGGAAAACCAACTGCTTTAGAATCATCAAGATCCCAAACAAAGATCCCATGTAGGTTTCCTTCATTCTTGAGCCTATTGCAAGCTTTAAAGAATCCATTTTTGGGGACAAACCCCCACTCCCATCTGTAGAGAAACTGGCCAATATCTTCCCACCATTATAGTTAGATGTTTGGGTATGGAAGTAGTCTATGAACTGAGAGACAGTGGTCCCTGCATCATAAGCATAGAACTGGAAGTTGACATAGTCAATAACATGTCCATAGCTTTTCCACAAGGCTTGGTAATGGCTTTGAACTTCATCATCATCAAACGGTGCGATCGAAGCAAAAGAAATCAAACCCTTTTTCTTTAAGGTCGATATAAGCTGTCCCACGATTCTGCAAAGGTTTCGGGTCCGCATTGAAGTGTTCATAGTCGATGTCTATACCGTCTAAGTTGTATTGTTGGATAATGTCTGTGAGTGAAGATACTGCATTAGAGACCCATGACTCGATCGAGGAGGGCTGAAAATACGCACTTTCGCCTTGGACACTGTCCCCTCCTAAGCTTACAGCAACCTGCAGTTCATTACATAGCAAATAAAACATAATGAAAGATGATGGATATGACATATTCCACGTACGTACGTAGGACATTTCATCTACTCGTATTACATGCATTTTATATAGTTAGTTGTAAAGACAACGATTTCACACGAACGAACCTTGACGTTGGGGTGTTTGGATTTGATAGCCGAGACTTGTGAAGGGCTGAGATAGTCGGAATCCCAAAAAGCATTGAACTTTCCATTGGTGGGAGAGGGAGACGAGTGTAGTCAATGGCAAACGATAAGATGAAGTGAAATTCGACATCTGAATGTATCGGCACGTCTGAAAACTTTATACCATTAAACATTGCTCCAATGTATTCCCTGAATACATAGGATTGCCCATTTGTAGTTGTTAGGATAAGCGGATGAAAAAGGCTGCAAAAAACCAAGAAAAACTTCAAGATTCCCATGATGATGTGTTGCTTTGCTTTTATATTCTTTTTTACTTTTTCTGAAGAAGTGGGAGATATTGTTATTTGATCACACTCTAGACGATGCCTTTATATAGAGATTGATTATAAGTGTGGTTAATTTATGAGTTTTCACTAATATAGTAAAAAAAAAAAAAAAAGAAATGGGCAGAAGCTTTTAGACGTAGCCGGCAACCATTTATTATTTCTTATTTTAAGTTGGTTTTGGCTTCAGTGTTGTTGTTTTTCTAATAGTCAAATATGTTTACACTCTTCTTCTAGATCTCATGCACAATGATTACCATCAACAAGTGACCAGTGTAAACATGTTTTTGTCCTAGTTAATACTACTACCTACACTTCCTTTTTTTATTTAAGGAATATTGAAACATTTCTTTGACCCCTAACTAATTAATCTTGTGCTCAAATTTCCTTGGTGTTGGCAATAGACATAAAAAGGTTTACATTCTTGTTATTTGTCCACTACCTTTCTAAACATTCACTACAAAAAAAAACTTTTACTGACGAAATTAATCGTCAGCATATGATGTCTTCTTTGTCACCAAATCTTTTACTGACGATTATTTTTCATCACGCAGCTGTCACCTATGCACGGTCGGGAAGGTATCTTACCTGACGAAATTTCTAATTCGTCACAATAACGTCTAGTGACAAACGAGGATTCGTCACCAGAACCTTCATTACAGAAAAATGGACAATGATATCGTGACCAGGTTATTCGTCGCTAAAAGGCAGTATGCTGACGAATACTCTGTCACAACTCCTGATTTGCTATCTGCTCATTCATGACAAATTTCGCCCATAATTTAATTTTTCAAAAACTAAATTTATTTGTTCAAAAAACAATTTTACTAAATATGAACACAAAAATCAGAACAATAAAACAGATGTCATTACGGAAACACAATTCCATGATGCATAATATCAAAATACAAGAATAAGTAGATAAGACATACATGAAGTTCTTGTCCTAATCCATGAAACATTAACAGAGAAAACATAAAATAAACTGTTGGCCATTCACAAATCCTTAAATGATACATTAATGAGAGAAGAAACTTGATGTCCAATAGGTACACTGAACCAATGAAAAAAACATGCTTTATAGAATTCCCTGCATCTTTTCGACCTGAAACACAATACAGCTCGGATCGGATCTCCACCATGTAATCAAGAGAAAGCACTAGCTATGCAACAAATAAAGGGAAAGCAATACAACACTAAGTGCACGAGGCGGAGATTTACAATAGTGATACATGCATCGAATTTGATACATTGACATTACCATATCTTATGTCATCAATTTCTATATTAGAACTATTCACCAAGGAATCAGAATTAACACTTCATTCTCTCATTATAAAAATCCAATACATAAGGCATAAAGGGATCAGTCCACTTCAGGAATAAATCAATTTTACAACTATGGCAACGCAACTATCATCAAAATTCACAAATTAAAACGGAAATCAAGAACACTTCAGCCCAATCAAATCACTAGAATTCTAGCATACCCACACAAAAAAATCGATTTTCGTCCCTTAATATACAGAAAATTATCAACAAAAACGAACGGAAAAACGGGAAAAACTGACCTAATATCAATGCCAATTGCTTGCAGGCTATCCATTAATCGAAATCCAATCCGAGCTGCGAATGCATCCATTACAGAAGAAAAGCGACTTTAACATTATACACAAACATCAAATAGACACACACATGAAAGAAGTTTCGGCATAAAGTGCAACTTTCCTGCAACATAACAAGTAGATAAACATTATATATACCTAAAAGGCTACATGGTACACTTAACCAATGGAGTTAGAAATACAATAATGATATACATACAAACACAACAGAAGTTATATGTCATTAGTTATCATGAAACTCGATCAGTGATGAATGTAATGTGGACAAAATCATATATATACGCAGCTAACATCTTTTCCAACTTTCCCTCAGATATTGTAAAAAAAATATTTTTTGTGTTGATTATTCTAAACAAAGTTTTTTTTTAACGAAGCCTTTTAATTTAATTTAAAAATAAGGTTCGTACATGCCGTATCCTGGTCCTCCCCTTATATCAAAAGATGTTGACGAAATATGCCATGCCTCCTTAAAACCTATGGCTGGCAAACCTAGTGTGGGAAAATCCATGCCATAGGAAGGAGTACAACACCTCATGTTCCCAAAAGTGCTAAGCTCCTCCAAAAAAGGAAAATAAAAAAGGATGCATGGAATAAAAGAAACTATAGCAGCAACTTGTGAGTTCATGCAATCGGCATCTTGAAAGGCATCACAATGAGTGGCGTAAGAATTATCCATCCAACAGTTTGCGGCATAATTTGGAGTTGTATGCCAAGTCCTCATTGTAGAAAAAATGCAATTGCTCGTAGTAATACTTTGAGCAGCCACGTGAAAATCTCTGTGGTCTAAGGAGTGTGGAGCAGCAATCCACCAACAAGTGTGATGACTCGAATACGCCAAAGTCCTATGAAATAAAGTATAGTAAGCATAATCACCAAGAGTGAACATGTAAATAGAGGATAATAAGGAGCGTAACACCTGTATTGCACCCTCCATAGTAGTGAAGGGTGCTTCCAACTTTCCATGCCAATATTTATACCATATTTCGAGAAACAAGAGGTGAATCTTGAAATGCCAAGTCCTCGCTTGTAGGTTGATGAAAGTGCCTGCAAATAAGAAAGTCTCGTGACAGTATATGAAATGAATGTGAAGGAGAGAGCAGCAAAACAACTGAGAGGATATAACCTGGTTTGCACCCAACAAAGAATTGATGGGTGCGTCCAGTTGACTATGTAATGCTGCGAACCCGTCTAATGAACGGAATAGCCAGTTGATCTCCATGTAAATGATCTTGAGGGCTGCTGGAAGAGCATCATGCGTAGAGTAGGAAACCATCGTTCTGCTGGAGGAAGCTTGAGTAGCAAGGAAATCAACAGCTTTATTTGCTTGACGGTAAATGTGTGTAATCTGCATCCAGTGTTGGAGGAGGAGATTCTTAATGGATCTAATATCATCATCAATATGCCAAAGAGTGTCAAAATTCCCAGTGATTATGTTGACTAGGTCCAGAGAGTCGCTTTCAATGAGAACAAGATGGAGGTGATCATCCGCCCAATAGGTAAGACCAGTAAGAAGGGCCTTCGTTTCCTCAACCATACTAGTAAAACTATGGTAAGATTCACTAATACCAAAAACAAGATGACCATGCATAATGCGAATGATAACCCCACCACCGGAGGGCCCCGGGTTACCTAAAGATGCACCGTCGGTATTCAGCTTTACAACGTTGGGAGGAGGCTTTTGCCAATTGACCAGAATATGTTGAGCCACACGCCGTGAGGAAAAGTTTCTAATATGGCGGTTATCCACCAGGCAGTCGTCATCTGCATCAGCCCGAACAAGTCTCTGGTTAAGAAGAGCAAAAGAAAGGCTGCGTTTGATGTTGAAGATGGTAGCCTGGATGCTGGGTTGCACTGAGTCGAATAAAATCCTATTTCTGCATTTCCAGATTTCTCAAAGAACCTAGGAAGGGATTAACTGACAAGCAATTTTAACCGAACCATTGTGATTAGGGTACCACCAAGCACGAAGATAAGTCCAGAAATCTGCAGCTAAAGGGTGAAACCGAAACTTGGCCTGAAAGTGTATCCAGATAGTACGGGGGAACTTACAAGTGAAGAACGAATGATCTCTGGTATCTTCATCAGCGCATAAAGGGCACTTAAAAGGGCCATGGTGCCCAAAAACTCTCTCAACGTAGCTGACACCGAACCACAGAATTAGGATTTACTAGGTATTCAGATCTAGAAATAAAGACCGTCGCAGATCTGAAGAGTGCAACCCATAATTATGCGTTTTATATTAACGAATCGAATAATAAAGATTAATGTTCGTTTAATTAATTCATAGATGATTAGATGCAAGTATAATCTAGATCTAACACAAGAACAATCATGAAATCTAAGAAAGAAATAAAACATTGGAATAGATCTTACCCATGACGAAGAACAGATCTACTCTTCAATTTTCTCTCCCTTCAGCGACTCAAGACGATCCATGAAGATTGTAAACCAAGCACAATTCAATAATGAAAGACTCGTGATTTAATTTCAAGAAGAAAATAAGAAAATAAAAGAAGATTTTATTACCAAAAGACTACATTGTAGCTAATTTATGAATAGATCTATGAATGAATCAATGAATGGAAGATGAATACAATTCTGCAGCTCTGAATGGCCTTATGTAGGTGTATAAACTGACTTAGGGGTAAGCCCAATCCTTGGGGGACAAAAAAAATGAGTTTCTGGAAGATTTTGGGCCTCGGTAAATCGAGGGTAACTCCCGATTTACCGGGGGTATTTTTGTCTTTTTCTTCCTGCCGACTTAACTTGGAATACCCTAGGCCCAGCTTGGTATTTGGACCATAACTTGGCCTACGAAACTCTGATTTGGGTGATTCAAAGTGTGTTAGAATCCTTGTTGCAAGACCTACAACTTTTATGTAGAAGTCCAAGCCCAATTTGCCTTGTAAAGCTTCGAAAAATGCGTCTCAAGATCACCAATCAGATTCTCGGGTCCAATCTCCGCTCGAAACACTTCAACCTTCATCTCCGTTCAGTTCTTTATCGATTGACTCTCATATTCAGCCCAAATGATGCTCCAAACACTCGTCCTTCTATCAATAAAATCATAGCACACATAGTAGCTTCTATTTCTAGTAAATAACGCATAAAATACACGGTTAATACGCATAATACCAATTTAGTCACCCCGGGCGTGGCTTAATCACATTTAGCTAATTAACCTATGATTTCATACATATTATCACCACTGAGAACACAAATCCGGGACATATTAATGGTAAAATATGATACTAAGTTGACCGTCATCACCAGCCTTCAAGCCTTTTTTGTATTTTGTCAATTAGATAGTCAAAATAAGCCATTTTGGGACGACCAACATAAATGGGGCACCCGAGATAGGTGAAAGGGCATTCAGCTCGACGGATCCCAGTCAAGGCCGTGAGTCTTCCCATCTTATTAGCAGGACAAAGCTTAGAAACAACAAAGAAACTCTTAGCTAGACTGACCTTCTGGCCCGTAGCGCGCTTATAAGTGTGAATGAAGGCCATGATTTTATGGATATTCCGATTAAAACCTCTACAGAAAATAATCAGATCGTCCGCATAAAGACAGTGGGTAGCTTGTGGAAAATTGCGTGGAAGAGAGTAACGCTGCATATCTGGATCACAAAAGAGAGCTTTAAGACCAAGTGTAAAGGCTTCAGAGACAAAAATAAACAAATATAGGGATAGAGGGTCTCTCTGTTTGATGCTGCACGAGGACTGAAAGAAACCAGTAGGCGTGCCATTAAGCAAGATAGAAGACCAGCAGCCGTGAAAGTTGTTCATGATCAGGGTGATGAAAGCCGTATTAAACCCAAAAGAGATGAGAAGTTGTGATAGGAAAGGCCAGGACACTCTATCGAAAGCTTTCACAATATCGAGCTTGAAATCCATATTGTGGCCCATGTACCTTTTTATGCAAGTGTTGCTTAATCTCCTGCACAAATAAAATATTGTCTGCGATATCCTTACCTTTGACGAAAGCAGATTGCTCATCAGATATGAACCTATCTAGCAGAGGCTGAATCTTGTGATTTAAATTTTTCGTGAAGATATTATTAACATCCGAGCAAAGAGAGATAGGTCAAATATCACCAAAAGTCATTGGAGCATCATTTTTAGGAAGCAGGGTAATGAAAGTTGCTCCCACCGAGCGAGGCAGGGGACGACCAGAGAAGAAATCATGTACCGCATTTCGAATATCCAAGTGAACCACATCCTAAAATGTTTGGGAAAAAATACTAAAGAACCCATCCAGACCTGGAGCACTATTCGGGTTAAGATCGAACACAACCCTTTTGATTTCTTCAAGAGTAACCGCAACATCCAGTTGTCATCATCCGTGGGGATCTTGAGGACATGTGAGAGCAACTCAATCATGGCAGAGTCATCCTGAGGCTCTTCTTGAGAGAGAAGAGAGCTAAAGAAATGAATCAATTCTTGTTTAATGTCACATTCAGTCGTAAGCCAATCACTTGCATCATTACGAATACGTTTCATATGACTTTTAGCTCCACTAGCTTTCACTGAGGCGTGAAAAGTTTTTGTATTGCGATCGTCGTCAGTAAACCACTTATACTCTGATTTTTGCTTCCAGAAGTCCTCCTCTTCATGCATGGTCCGAATATAGAGTGTATTAGCTTGATGTAGAGCAGTACGGTTTGCCTATGTAGGGGAGTTCTCTAGAGTTAATTCCATGTGAGCCAAGTCTTGTTCAGCCAGCTTAACATTAAGATGAACATCACCGAACGTTTCTTTATTCCATACTTTCAAGGCAGATTTAAGGCGCTTTAATTTTCCCATTAGCACATCCATACCCAAGCCGAATAAAGGTCGATCCTAATTATCCCGAACTAACTTCATGAAGTCGTCTCTGCGAAACCACATATTTTGGAAGTGAAAAGGTTTGGGACCAGTAGTCAAGCTGGCAGAGTTGTATAACAGAATTTTGTGGTCCGAGCAGGCTTTGGGAAGAGCTTTGGCAGTAAAATTAGGGTAAATATCCAGCCACTTAGTGTTATGGAAAGTATGATCCAGTTTAACATGAACGATTCCGTTAGGTCTAGTACCATACCAAGTAAAATCCCCATTTTGAATAGGTTGCTCCATAAGTGAACAATCAGAAATTAAGTCATTAAAGTCTTGCATAGACAACCAGTCTAGGGAGCCATTCCCTTTTTGATCCGCCCTAAAAAGAATAGTATTAAAATCACCCCCACCAACCACGGAGTATTAGAGAGTGTATGGCTCGAAGGTCTTGCCAAAGAGGCATGTGTCCCACCCTAGTACATTTGGCATATACTGTTGGGATTATATATGGTATAGTCGCATTGAATTTAACATGAATAGATTGACCGTGGCGAGTAATAAATCCCATGAAACAGTAGAGTTCCAAAAAAGCCATAACTTACCATTTGGAGTAGCTGCCGAGTATTTAAAGTTGAGGCGATTTGCAATGAAAATCCTTTTATTATCATCAAGTAACATAAGTTTGGAAATAGCCGAAAAATCATTGTGATAGATACGAACAAGAATTTTTACACGAGCCATTGAGGAAGTATTTCCAATGCCTCGAATATTCCAGAAAATTATGTTATTCATTGGGAAACCTTTTTTGGGGTGTTTTGTAGAACGGGTTTGGACCTCTTTAGTCGTAGAAACTTATGCCTTCTTTTTCCGACTTTTAGGCACAGGAATGAAAAGACCCTCTGGATCCGGTTCTGGCGTATCACCCTGACTATGTGAATCATCAGAGGTCGATTCCTCCTGAAATTAATTGGGTGGCTACGATTCAAGAATATTAACATTGTGTTGAACTTTTGCTCTATGATTTTCTGAGTCCGAGCCATAGCCATTGGTGTTAAAATGCTTTACTACCTTCGGCGTTCCAATTTATCTTCAGTACTATCAATTAAAGCTTTCATAATCTCTGCATTAAGAAGGTTTTGTGTGGAAGGATCCATAATATCCACATGGGCTGCAATGAGAGTTGAAGCTGAGCCATGCTGCATGGCTTGTGTGGTATCCGAACCTTTATGCGAGGCACTGGAAGTTGTGACTTTACCATTACTAGCATTGTCATTGACATTACTTTCAGGGGGTGATGAATGATCCGTAGTGGTTTTCACCACATAAGCTTGAGATGGCTTGCTAGAAGTAGGTTTTTGCGTAGCTAATTCAGGGTGCTTGACTAAGAAATAATCTGGACTATGCCCCATGTGCCAACAGTGCGTACAATAATCCGGGTGAGATCCTTCGGAAAGAATAGGCTGCCAGAAACCATCACCGTTCTCTTTTTGAATCCAGATACGTTTCGGAACATTTTTCAGAAAATCTATCTCTACTTGTACACGTGCCAGGGATGGTCTATAAAGTTCGGCAGTGGCTGAATCAATTCTTAACGGCTTCCCAATAGTTTGCATGAGGCTAAAAATAAGTCTTTATTCATAAGATGGATTGGCAGTTTAGGAAGAGAAATCCAAACAGGGATGATGGATGGTTCGCGATCAACGTGGAAATCAATAGTCCATTTAAAAACCCTCATATTATTGTTACCAACTTGCCATGATGCTTTCGAGAAAAAATGAATATAATCTTCATCGTGTTGAAATCTATAATCGTATGCTTATTATCTAAAAGGCCGAGAATATAGCTACCTTTGTAGTTTTGGAAACTGAGGAATTTCTTGATTGATTCTAAAGGAGGGAAGCCTAGGGAGTATTTCCCGATAAGGGAGCGTGGAAATCCGGAGGCCATGGCTGCCTCAGTATCGGCGGGAATGATGATCACCGGCTCTCCCTTGAAAGAGGAGGGCCGTTGGGTGGCTGCATTGAAGGAGGCCGACATTCCTGTTCTCATTACTCTAGCGTAGCTGAGAAGTGGAGTGGGTAGTGTGGATTCCGTAGGAGGAGTTGGAGTTTCCGGCGGCAACCCTGCCATGATGCCGGAGAAGGAGACCGACGTATTTAAAAACCTAGCCGCACTTCAATCTGTTTCTTCTCAATTTGCTTTGTCACCGTCTCTCTTTTTCTCTTCTCAAGAATTGCTACTATATCTCCGGTCGGACCTCTCAATCTAATAACCTTTCAGGATTGCTTGCAATGGCATGGATTTGATTGGTAGCGACTCAGGAGCAAAGGAAAACAATAAAAACCTACCCTAAGCAAAGCTTTCTTTCAGACTGTGTGTGTACTGGATATATAGAAACCCGAATCCGGATCAGATCCACAATTGGATTTTCAGATCTGATTCTCAGCACCGATCGAGACACTCGATCATGCACAGCAGAAGCCATGAATTAAATTCGCATGCGATTTTACCACGATTTTAATTCACATAATTAATTAACAATCTACGAGAATGATAGTAGATTTACCTCAACGGCAAGAGATGTGAAATTCGACAAAAAAGGAGAAGCCACAATCTTCCGGATTGTATCTCCTAGCGACGACTGGTGGACGTCGATCCTCGCCGTAGAACCTCCTCGAATATGCCCAAGAAAACCCCTAGTTTTTCTTCTCTTAATGACTAGAACGAGAAACTAATTTTTCTCTTTTTTTAATTTGATGTTGGCACCATATTAATGTGTCTTTTGTGCTAGGAGGAATTCTCTTTATATAGGAAAATAACTAGCCAAGAGAGTTATCATTTTCACACAACAAAAACCTATTCCCATAAGGAAAAGATATTGTTGCTACAAAATAAGAGATAATTCCCAAAAAATCAATCTCTTATTATTCCATTAATTATCCAACAAATAGATAATTAATTAATTACACATGTGACATAATCTAGAAAAAATTCTTTTTCTAATTTATCAACATGTAGGGGCGCCAACTATCATTATTTTTTAATAGAAAATGTCTTTTCTATTTTACATATTATTTACCAAATAAATAATATTACATATCCATTAAATAGACCAACTATTTAATTTATTCTCGAGGTTCCATAAAACGAGAAAACACTCACATGTCAGGAGCCAACCCAGGGACCATGGACCTATAACCAGTAGCTACAATAAATTGAATAAAATATTCATCGAACAGAATATTTCTACTCAAATTATTAATTCCGGAATTACGCAAACATAAATCCAAAACTGAACTCTATCGATTATAGATATAACTTATTCTCAAAACGTCGAGTCGAGTCGATAAGTGTCCATTGATATAACCATTACATATAAACTAACCCTCCAGAGACTATCCGTAATTAAGCAGGATTATTTCCGTAAACCTTCTTCAATACATCTTATCCTTATTTACCATTAACCCACTAGTGATCAATTAGTTCATAACCAATACGAACTCCATGGATCGATCAGTTTCTAGGATCAACAAATAAGGGGATTGTTTTTCTACTTCCCGCAGGAAGGAATGTATTCCATATCTGTGAGACACACACTTCTCACTCATTCCAGAATAGTGCCAACGTGAAAGTGATTCGGACCGCGCCTCTTAGCGATCCTTAACGAACACATCAAACCCTATCCTGAAACCAGTAGGAGTATGCAATCACTTCAGGATTAAGGTTAATCCATATATGATCATCTTGTGATTTAATAAGATTTCTCAATCACGGAATTGTATGAGAAACTCAGATTAAATCGGTCCAGTCCTATATGACTCTCATCATATATAAATGCCCCACTTAGACAACCAATGTCGAGGGTCCGGATAGGACGGTCACACGTTAAAGTGTTCTGGGCGCATTAATGGTGGTTTAATCAATAGACCCCATACTTTGATTAAGTTCACCACGGACTAACATTTCAAGTGTATCACCATAAACTCAATCCTCATGTGTGACACACACTAAGTTATATGGCTACATATGATTCGACTTAGGGTTTTCAGCAGTGTATTACTTACAAGCACGAAGCAAGTAATATGATGAGAATAAATCTGTCATTTATTAATTATAAAAATAATTACATAAATTGTCTTTCGGGCGCTACTTTCAACAGTGTGTTGATTATGCAGGAATATTATTTTGATACTAGTAATCTTGACGACGACATCACTATCATGATGGATCAAGTCAAGATCATTCAAAACTATGATATGTATTCATCTTGCGGATGAAGCCGTGAAATCAAAAATCTAATCATTTTGTTCATTAGATAATTAGTAAAAAAAAACAAATATGATCAGTTGAAGATGATCAATCTTTCAAAATTGCATATACATCTACCTGATGTCTATCAAAAACTCTTAAAGGCTCTCAGAAAAGAATATGAAATTCTCAAAATCAAATGTGAAATGTCGAATGCTCATAAATGCAGCTGTGAATATCACGTAGACAAACGGGGACGTGAAAAATGATTATTGTGAAATTATGGTCGTTTCCTATCATTTTCTTTATCAAACTTGTTGAGCCACAAGTTTGTGGGTATCAGTGGTGGAGCCAGAAAAAAGATTCAGTGGGTGCACAAATATTTTTTCTAAGTAATTTCTTTTTTCAGTGGGTGCACAAATTTTTTTTTGATGTAATATACACAGTTTTCTTCGGCTCCGCGGGGTCCGTGGACCCTATTTTTGTATGTGTGTCTCCGCATGTAGTGGGTATCCGCGTTCCTTAGGAGTCTAATCACAGGTTGGTTAGGAATTCAGGGGACACCCGCGGAGTCTGATCACAGGCTGATCAGGAGTCGAGGGAGGCCTGTTCTTCGTGTTCGTCTTGTGTAGGCTACTTTTAACGTTCTGAATTCACATCAACAATACAACAATCCAGAGCAACACTGGAAAACGCATCAAGTATTTATTTCACATCTCCTTAATCGCACAATATCAAGGAGCCTCTCACATACTATCTGTATGCATAAGTGAGATTCAGTACATGCATGTGCCCTAGTGACACCTGCAAAGAAACATCTAACTAAAGATTGATGAAGTATTTAGCACATACCATTGAAGTAGAAAAAATCAAAAAGGCAACGAGGAAGATGATGAAAGTCAACCCCTCTACGCATTTCACACTTAATTCATCTAATTTTATAGCATTTCGGGCCATAATTTTATCATTTAGACGCTATCTCATTCTATTGTCATCACTCATGGTTCCATATCGCACTTAATGAGAAATATCATGTTTATCTTTAAAATGTGGACATTTTCGTAGCACACACTGGGTACACGATACCCTAGAAAATTACGTTTGTATCTCATGTTGTGTGTTTTCAGATGTTCGATGATAAAGAGTTGTGTTGGAATCAGTTTTGGTGATTATGGAATTTAAAGAGTGGTTCTACCCAAAGCAGAAGTTCTTCTAATCAGTTTTTGAGGATCAGCCAGATAGGTCCACGTCTACCAGGCATGGTTCTGAGCTCCCAGTCAAGTTCAGGATGTGCAAGCCCACACCTGCATGATGCAAGCCCACTCCCGACGCCCCAAAAAAATCAGGCATGCTGTTTTTTCAGCTCAAGCCCACACCTACCAATTGCAAGCCCACTCATGCGGCATGAAAATTATGTACTATAGAAGCAAAATTTCACCTAGGAGAGAGAAGACCTCATATTTTCTAGATTACAATTAGATGAGAAAGATACTCAAACACTTTTCTATGCACTTTTTCATTTCATTAGCTTAAAAAGTATAATCTTAGGAATCCAGTATCCAAATTAATGTGTAATTAAACTTGGGCTATACTCTAAAGGTGAATTCATTATCTCTTTAAGGTACGTTTGGATTGCTTGAATGGAATGGAATGGAATGGAATGCTTTTTTCATTCCATTCCGTCATTTTGGCGTGTTTGGTTGCGAGAGAATGGAATAGGTTTTCATTCCATCAAAAAATGGATGGAATGGACGGAATGGTTTGATGGAATGAAATGTAAGCATAACCTAGTGATAAAAAATCAACCACCACCGCCCGTCTGCCCGCCCGCAACCTCCCATGGCACTTGCCCACCCCACCGCAATTCCATTGCATTCCATTCCATTAGTTTCATTCCATTCCGTTACATTTCAGCAATCCAAACGCACCCTTAGTGAATCTCCATGGGCTTGGGGAGCTAATTTCATTTTTCTCATTTAATTGAGGTATAATTCTGAATTTAGCTTTAATTTTCTGTTTCATGGATTTATTTAGTTTAATTTCGTCTTTGCTTTGTGTTTTTGTTGAGATTATGAGTAGCTACACACCTTTGTGGCTTGGGTGATGTGAAATTGGGCTAGAAATCTTGTAATTGCTTGAATTTAAGTTGGGTAGTCTTGTATGTTCTCAATTTGTCCAAGTCATGGTGATTGATCTTCATGGGTGTGATTAACACGCGATAGAGTGTTGGAGTTCGAGGTTGGTGATAGAGTGTACCTCAAAGCGTCACCGACGAGAGAAGTGAGACGGTTTGGGCAAAAAGGCATGTTAAGCCCCAGACATGTAGGTCCTTTTGTGATCCTAGCTAAAGTAGGACTTTTAGCTTATTGTTTGGAGTTGCCTGAATCCTTGTCTAAAGTTCACAATATTTTTCATGTGTCAATGCTAAAAAGGTGCTTAACGGACATTGATGTGGAAACGATCGTTGACCTTGAAATGGTTGAAGAGAACCTAACCTACAAAGAAGAACCATTTTGCATTTTGGAGTGGAAAGTGAAGAAGGTCAAGGATGAAGATGTGCAGTTAGGGTTGGTTCAATGGAGTAACCATACACCGAAAGAGGCAACATGGGAGATAGAGGACGACATGGTTGACGAGTTTCCAGACTTCAAGCTTCTCGTAGGTACGTTCAGTTTTGAAGATGAAACATTTCTTATTGGGGGGAGGATGTAACACCCCGAAAATCCAAGAAAGGTATAAACGTAAAAAGGAATGATTTTATTATTCTTCCTATTTATTTTAACCTAAAATATATATATAATTAAAGGAATTAATTAATTATATTTTTTATGTTTTAATTAATGGGTATTTAAAGGAAATAACTCCCTAAAATCCCATTAATCACATTACATTGAATTTTTCTGAAAACTGAGAAAGGGGCGACACACCAACAGGGAGAAAAGCAAGAACGAAGTTCCAATCGCTAGACTAAACGGTTGGTTATTTATGCAGACGACACTAGAAGCAATTGATCAACGAAAGAAGACGATTGTTTCCATACTCTTCGTTTTCAATACGGTAAACTTTCGTTTTAGCCCTAAATCTAGAATTCTTTTGTTCTTGAGGAGGAAATCTGAGTTCTTGTGGATTAGAGAGTTTTCTAATCGTACTTCGGTGTTTAATTATTGTAGATTGTTCGTAGACGTTCTTGGTTCGAGAATTCAACCCTCTGAATATCGTTTTCACCTTCAAATTGCTTTTCGATTGCTAAGGTAACGGGGTGTTATTTAAAACGGTTTTGTTTGGTGTTTTGTTGCTGTTTTTCTGATGAAATATGCAGGTTTATATGTTGGAATAAGGTTGGAGTTGATTGGTATGAGATTGTCCTTGAAACGGAGTTGAACAGGCTATTCTTCAAGTTTCACGACCGTTTTAGCGCTCCAAAACGCACTAGAAACTTAGGGAACGACTCTGATCACGTTTAGTGCACGCCAAAAGGCCGTAGCACATGCCAAAGGTCTCTGATCATGAACATGATGCTAATTTTGTGTTTAGCGCGCGCCAGGAAGGTATAGCACGCGCTGAAATGGAATCGAAGCAACATGTTAGTTTTAGCACGGGCCAAAAGGGCATCGCGCGTGCTAAAACAGAAGCAGAATTTACGGCAGGTTCAGGAATGGGTTTAGCCGCGCCAAAAGGGTGCAGCGCGCGCCAAACCCACTGTTATTTTGATGTTTTTTATGTGTGCAATGTGTTGGTGATTGGTATGCATGCCTTTGATGGCATTATAGGATACTTTACAATGTCTAACTTCGACTTCTGGTAGCCTTGGCTTAACACCACAACTAAAACCCTCCACGGGGAGAATGTGAAAGCACCGGAAGACGTTGTTTTGGCCTAGTGGGACATTGATCCTTTTACAACGTGCTAGGTAGTATAATTAGTTGTCTAGGACTAGAAGTCCTTAAGAAGCTTTTTATGTGAATTAACTAGGTGGTTAGATCTAAACTCGTAAATTACATATGTGTGTGTCTAAAAACTTAAACATATTTATCATTGGTGTGGGGCACATGTAAATGTCGAAGCATGGGACTATTACACCGCCACTTGACTTCAGTGTCCTGGGACTAGTGTAACTCCAACACGGAGACTTAAGTCCGTGCCCTTAGAGAGGTGCTTACCCTGTCGTGGTGTAGTATCACCATGCGTAGTGTCCCTTGATATTGATGTAACAAACCTACTTGTGCGAGGATATACTATATGATCTAGTAGAGGGTGAGTGTGATCTCATTACAACCTATGTGGTAGCGTTTGTAGACTTTGTCATGTTGTGTGTTATATATTTGTATATATATCATGTAACCTTTTTTTCTACCCCTTATTGAGTACAAATTGTACTTACGCCCTCTTCTCGATTGTTCCTACCCCGAGAAGGTGGTTGTGAGGATTATGATGAGTGCGGATGTGATGATGGAGTTGACGGAGCTGACGTTTGAGCTCAAGAGTTTTAGATGATGAGGACATTTATTTCATTTATTTTATTTCTAGTTGAGAGATAGATTTTTTATCTTTTCGGTTTCAATTGTGATGTAATAAGTCAAACAACATTGGTTTCGTTGTTGTCTTTTCAGTTTTCTTAGACGTTGATTGGGACTGGTGATCCGTTTGTTTGTCGTTTGACATTCTTTTTCGAGTTATCTTTAGTTTTTATTTTATTCCGCTTTACTCGATTGATTGTTATGAGTCTTATGTATATATTACTTTTGTGATTTAAAAAGTTAATACATGCATGCGGGGCTTTCTTTCCGGATAAGGACTCGGCATCCGGGACGAAGCGTCACATTTTGTGTTTGGCTTTACTATTTTGTGGAGAGGTATGGATACACGAAAAACGAAAAACAAGATCATTTTGGAAGATATGGTAGTTCAACATTTTATATATTCAACACAAATTATGGATACTACTCAAACATAAAAGTTTACAAAAGTATATTTCACAGATGGATACAGAGTAGCTAGGAAAATCTATATGTTCTTACAGGTAATTAACTTGAGTTCCAAGCTATCATGAATACACACAAACAAAACGGTATTATACAAAGAACAAGTATGTTCATGGGTATATGTACAAATATACATAAGGATATATACATTATAATAAATACAAATTATTTACACTAATTAATAGTAATAGGGGCAGCAAGCATTGCTTGTGATTGTTTCTCATAGGGAAAACCAGCTGCTTTAGAATCATCAGCATCCCAAACAAAGATCCCATGTAGGTTTCCTTCATTCTTGAGCCTATTGCAAGCTTTAAAGAATCCATTTTTTGGGGACAAACCCCCACTCCCATCTGTAGAAAAACTGGCCAATATCTTCCCACCATTATAGTTAGATGTTTGGGTATGGAAGTAGTCTATGAACTGAGAGACAGTGGTCCCTGCATCATAAGCATAGAACTGGAAGTTGACATAGTCAATAACATGTCCATAGCTTTTCCACAAGGCTTGGTAATGGCTTTGAACTTCACCATCATCAAACGGTGCGATCGAAGCAAAAGAAATCAAACCCTTTTTCTTTAAGGTCGATATAAGCTGTCCCACGCATTCTGCAAAGGTTTCTGGGTCCGCATTGAAGTGTTCATAGTCGATGTCTATACCGTCTAAGTTGTATTGTTGGATAATGTCTGTGAGTGAAGATACTGCATTAGAGACCCATGACTCGATCGAGGAGGGCTGAAAATACGCACTTTCGCCTTGGACACTGTCCCCTCCTAAGCTTACAGCAACCTGCAGTTCATTACATAGCAAATAAAACATAATGAAAGATAATGGATATGACATATACCACGTACGTACGTAGGACATTTCAGCTACTCGTATTACATGCATTTTATATAGTTAGTTGTAAAGACAACGATTTCACACGAACGAACCTTGACGTTGGGGTGTTTGGATTTGATAGCCGAGACTTGTGAAGGGCTGAGATTGTCGGAATCCCAAAAAGCATTGAACTTTCCATTGGTGGGAGAGGGAGACGTAGTGTAGTCAATGGCAAACGATAAGATGAAGTGAAATTCGACATCTGAATGTATCGGCACGTCTGAAAACTTTATACCATTAAACATTGCTCCAATGTATTCCCTGAATACATAGGATTGCCCATTTGTAGTTGTTAGGATAAGCGGATGAAAAAGGCTGCAAAAAACCAAGAAAAACTTCAAGATTCCCATGATGATGTGTTGCTTTGCTTTTATATTCTTTTTTACTTTTTCTGAAGAAGTGGGAGATATTGTTATTTGATCACACTCTAGACGATGCCTTTATATAGAGATTGATTATAAGTGTGGTTAATTTATGAGTTTTCACTAATATAGTATATAAAATAAAATAAAATAAAAAAAAGAAATGGGCAGAAGCTTTTAGACGTAGCCGGCAACCATTTATTATTTCTTATTTTAAGTTGGTTTTGGCTTCAGTGTTGTTGTTTTTCTAATAGTCAAATATGTTTACACTCTTCTTCTAGATCTCATGCACAATGATTACCATCAACAAGTGACCAGTGTAAACATGTTTTTGTCCTAGTTAATACTACTACCTACACTTCCTTTTTTTATTTAAGGAATATTGAAACATTTCTTTGACCCCTAACTAATTAATCTTGTGCTCAAATTTCCTTGGTGTTGGCAATAGACATAAAAAGGTTTACATTCTTGTTATTTGTCCACTACCTTTCTAAACATTCACTATAAAAAAAAACTTTTACTGACGAAATTAATCGTCAGCATATGATGTCTTCTTTGTCACCAAATCTTTTACTGACGATTATTTTTCATCACGTAGCTGTCACCTATGCACGGTCGGGAAGGTATCTTACCTGACGAAATTTCTAATTCGTCACAATAACGTCTAGTGACAAACGAGGATTCGTCACCAGAACCTTCATTACAGAAAAATGGACAATGATATCGTGACCAGGTTATTCGTCGCTAAAAGGCAGTATGCTGACGAATACTCCGTCACAACTCCTGATTTGCTATCTGCTCATTCATGACAAATTTCGCCCATAATTTAATTTTTCAAAAACTAAATTTATTTGTTCAAAAAACAATTTTACTAAATATGAACACAAAAATCAGAACAATAAAACAGATGTCATTACAGAAACACAATTCCATGATGCATAATATCAAAATACAAGAATAAGTAGATAAGACATACATGAAGTTCTTGTCCTAATCCATGAAACATTAACAGAGAAAACATAAAATAAACTGTTGGCCATTCACAAATCCTTAAATGATACATTAATGAGAGAAGAAACTTGATGTCCAATAGGTAGACTGAACCAATGAAAAAAATATGCTTTATAGAATTCCCTGCATCTTTTCGACCTGAAACACAATACAGGTCGGATCGGATCTCCACCATGTAATCAAGAGAAAGCACTAGCTATGCAACAAATAAAGGGAAAGCAATACAACACTAAGTGCACGAGGCGGAGATTTACAATAGTGATACATGCATCGAATTTGATACATTGACATTACCATATCTTATGTCATCAATTTCTATATTAGAACTGTTCACCAAGGAATCAGAATTAACACTTCATTCTCTCATTATAGAAATCCAATACATAAGGCATAAAGGGATCAGTCCACTTCAGGAATAAATCAATTTTACAACTATGGCAACGCAACTATCATCAAAATTCACAAATTAAAACGGAAATCAAGAACACTTCAGCGCAATCAAATCACTAGAATTCTAGCATACCCACACAAAAAAAAATCGATTTTCGTCCCTTAATATACAGAAAATTATCAACAAAAACGAACGGAAAAACGGGAAAAACTGACCTAATATCAATGCCAATTGCTTGCAGGCTATCCATTAATCGAAATCCAATCCGAGCTGCGAATGCATCCATTACAGAAGAAAAGCGACTTTAACATTATACACAAACATCAAATAGACACACACCTGAAAGAAGTTTCGGCATAAAGTGCAACTTTCCTGCAACATAACAAGTTGATAAACATTATATATACCTAAAAGGCTACATGGTACACTTAACCAAAGGAGTTAGAAATACAATAATGATATACATACAAACACAACAGAAGTTATATGTCATTAGTTATCATGAAACTCGATCAGTGATGAATGTAATGTTGACAAAATCATATATATACGCAGCTAACATCTTTTCCAACTTTCCCTCAGATATTGTAAAAAAAATATTTTTTGTGTTGATTGTTCTAAACAAAGTTTTTTTTTAACGAAGCCTTTTAATTTAATTTAAAAATAAGGTTCGTACATGCCGTATCTGGTCCTCCCCTTATATCAAAGATGTTGATGAAATATGCCATGCCTCCTTAAAACCTATGGCTGGCAAACCTAGTGTGGGAAAATCCATGCCATAGGAAGGAGTACAACACCTCATGTTCCCAAAAGTGCTAAGCTCCTCCAAAAAAGGAAAATACAAAAGGATGCATGGAAAAAAAGAAACTATAGCAGCAACTTGTGAGTTCATGCAATCGGCATCTTGAAAGGCATCACAATGAGTGGCGTAAGAATTATCCATCCAACAGTTTGCGGCATAATTTGGAGTTGTATGCCAAGTCCTCATTGTAGAAAAAATGCAATTGCTCGTAGTAATACTTTGAGCAACCACGTGAAAATCTCTGTGGTCTAAGGAGTGTGGAGCAGCAATCCACCAACAAGTGTGATGACTCGAATACGCCAAAGTCCCATGAAATAAAGTATAGTAAGCATAATCACCAAGAGTGAACATGTAAATAGAGGATAATAAGGAGCGTAACACCTGTATTGCACCCTCCATAGTAGTGAAGGGTGCTTCCAACTTTCCACGCCAATATTTATACCACATTTCGAGAAACAAGAGTTGAATCTTGAAATGCCAAGTCCTCGCTTGTAGGTTGATGAAAGTGCCTGCAAATAAGAAAGTCTCGTGACAGTATATGAAATGAATGTGAAGGAGAGAGCAGCAAAACAACCGAGAGGATATAACTTGGTTTGCACCCAACAAAGAATTGATGGGTGCGTCCAGTTGACTATGTAATGCTGCGAACCCGTCTATTGAACGGAATAGCCAGTTGATCTCCATGTAAATGATCTTGAGGGCTGCTGGAAGAGCATCATGCGTAGAGTAGGAAACAATCGTTCTGCTGGAGGAAGCTTGAGTAGCAAGGAAATCAACAACTTTATTTGCTTCACGGTAAATGTGTGTAATCTGCATCCAGTGTTGGAGGAGGAGATTCTTAATGGATCTAATATCATCATCAATATGCCAAAGAGTGTCAAAATTCCCAGTGATTATGTTGACTAGGTCCAGAGAGTCGCTTTCAATGAGAACAAGATGGAGGTGATCATCCGCACAATAGGTAAGACCAGTAAGAAGGGCCTTCGTTTCCTCAACCATACTAGTAAAACTATGGTAAGATTCACTAATACCAAAAACAAGATGACCATGCATAATGCGAATGATAACCCCACCACCGGAGGGCCCCGGGTTACCTAAAGATGCACCGTCGGTATTCAGCTTTACAACGTTGGGAGGAGGCTTTTGCCAATTGACCAGAATATGTTGAGCCACACGCCGTGAGGAAAAGTTTCTAATATGGCGGTTATCCACCAGGCAGTCGTCATCTGCATCAGGCCGAACAAGTCTCTGGTTAAGAAGAGCAAAAGAAAGGCTGCGTTTGATGTTGAAGATGGTAGCCTGGATGCTGGGTTGCACTGAGTCGAATAAAATCCTATTTCCGCATTTCCAGATTTCTCAAAGAACCTAGGAAGGGATTAACTGACAAGCAATTTTAACCGAACCATTGTGATTAGGGTACCACCAAGCACGAAGATAAGTCCAGAAATCTGCAGCTAAAGGGTGAAACCGAAACTTGGCCCGAAAGTGTATCCAGATAGTACGGGGGAACTTACAAGTGAAGAACGAATGATCTCTGGTATCTTCATCAGCGCATAAAGGGCACTTAAAAGGGCCATGGTGCCCAAAAACTCTCTCAACGTAGCTGACACCGAACCACGGAATTAGGATTTACTAGGTATTCAGATCTAGAAATAAAGACCGTCGCAGATCTGAAGAGTGCAACCCATAATTATGCGTTTTATATTAACGAATCGAATAATAAAGATTAATGTTCGTTTAATTAATTCATAGATGATTAGATGCAAGTATAATCTAGATCTAACACATGAACAATCATGAAATCTAAGAAAGAAATAAAACATTGGAATAGATCTTACCCATGACGAAGAACAGATCTACTCTTCAATTTTCTCTCCCTTCGGCGACTCAAGACGATCCACGAAGATTGTAAACCAAGCACAATTCAATAATGAAAGACTCGTGATTTAATTTCAAGAAGAAAATAAGAAAATAAAAGAAGATTTTATTACCAAAAGATTACATTGTAGCTAATTTATGAATAGATCTATGAATGAATCAATGAATGGAAGATGAATACAATTCTGCAGCTCTGAATGGCCTTATGTAGGTGTATAAACTGACTTAGGGGTAAACCCAATCCTTGGGGGACAAAAAAAATGAGTTTCTGGAAGATTTTGGGCCTCGGTAAATCGAGGGTAACTCCCGATTTACCGGGGGTATTTTTGTCTTTTTCTTCCTGCCGACTTAACTTGGAATACCCTAGGCTCAGCTTGGTATTTGGACCATAACTTGGCCTTTGAAACTCTGATTTGGGTGATTCAAAGTGTGTTAGAATCCTTGTTTCAAGACCTACAACTTTTATGTAGAAGTCCAAGCCCAATTTGTCTTGTAAAGCTTCGAAAAATGCGTCTCAAGATCACCAATCAGATTCTCGGGTCCAATCTCGGCTCGAAACACTTCAACCTTAATCTCCGTTCAGTTCTTTATCGATTGACTCTCATATTCAGCCCAAATGATGCTCCAAACACTCGTCCTTCTATCAATAAAATCATAGCACACATAGTAGCTTCTATTTCTAGTAAATAACGCATAAAATACACGGTTAATACGCATAATACCAATTTAGTCACCCCGGGCGTGGCTTAATCACATTTAGCTAATTAACCTATGATTTCATACATATTATCACCACTGAGAACACAAATCCGGGACATATTAATGGTAAAATATGATACTAAGTTGACCGTCATCACCAACCTTCAAGCCTTTTTTGTATTTTGTCAATTAGATAGTCAAAATAAGCCATTTTGGGACGACCAACATAAATGGGGCACCGAGATAGGTGAAAGGGCATTCAGCTCGACGGATCCCAGTCAAGGCCGTGAGTCTTCCAATCTTATTAGCAGGACAAAGCTTAGAAACAACAAAGAAACTCTTAGCTAGACTGACCTTCCGGCCCGTAGCACGCTTATAAGTGTGATTGAAGGCCATGATTTTCTGGATATTCGATTAAAACCTCTACAGAAAATAATCGGATCGTCCGCATAAAGACAGTGGGTAGCTTGTGGAAAATTGCTTGGAAGAGAGTAACGCTGCATATCTGGATCACAAAAGAGAGCTTTAAGACCAAGTGTAAAGGCTTCAGAGACAAAAATAAACAAATATGGGGATAGAGGGTCAATCTGTTTGATGCCGCACGAGGACTGAAAGAAACCAGTAGGCGTGCCATTAAGCAAGATAGAAGACCAGCAGCCGTGAAAGTTGTTCATGATCGGGGTGATGAAAGCCGTATTAAACCCAAAAGAGATGAGAAGTTGTGATAGGAAAGGCCAGGAGACTCTATCGAAAGCTTTCACAATATCGAGCTTGAAATCCATATTGTGGCCCATGTACCTTTTTATGCAAGTGTTGCTTAATCTCCTGCACAAATAAAATATTGTCTGCGATATCCTTACCTTTGACGAAAGCAGATTGCTCATCAGATATGAACCTATCTAGCAGAGGCTGAATCTTGTGATTTAAATTTTTCGTGAAGATATTATTAACATCCGAGCAAAGAGAGATAGGTCAAATATCACCAAAAGTCATTGGAGCATCATTTTTAGGAAGCAGGGTAATGAAAGTTGCTCCCACCGAGCGAGGCAGGGGACGACCGGAGAAGAAATCATGTACCGCATTTGAATATCCAAGTGAACCACATCCTAAAATGTTTGGGAAAAAATACTAAAGAACCCATCCAGACCTGGAGCACTATTCGGGTTAAGATCGAACACAACCCTTTTGATTTCTTCAAGAGTAACCGCAACATCCAGTTGTCATCATCCGAGGGGATCTTGAGGACATGTGAGAGCAACTCAATCATGGCAGAGTCATCCTGAGGCTCTTCTTGAGAGAGAAGAGAGCTAAAGAAATGAATCAATTCTTGTTTAATGTCACATTCAGTCGTAAGCCAATCACTTGCATCATTACGAATACGTTTCATATGACTTTTAGCTCCACTAGCTTTCACCGAGGCGTGAAAATTTTTTGTATTGCGATCGTCGTCAGTAAACCACTTATACTCGATTTTTGCTTCCGGAAGTCCTCCTCTTCATGCATGGTCCGAATATAGAGTGTATTAGCTTGATGTAGAGCAGTGCGGTTTGCCTATGTAGGGGAGTTCTCTAGAGTTAATTCCATGTGAGCCAAGTCTTGTTCAGCCAGCTTAACATTAAGATGAACATCACCGAACGTTTCTTTATTCCATACTTTCAAGGCAGATTTAAGGCGCTTTAATTTTCCCATTAGCACATCCATACCCAAGCCGAATAAAGGTCGATCCTAATTATCCCGAACTAACTTCATGAAGTCGTCTCTGCGAAGCCACATATTTTGGAAGTGAAAAGGTTTGGGACCAGTAGTCAAGCTGGCAGAGTTGTATAACAGAATTTTGTGGTCCGAGCAGGCTTTGGGAAGAGCTTTGGCAGTAAAATTAGGGTAAATATCCAGCCACTTAGTGTTATGGAAAGTATGATCCAGTTTAACATGAACGATTCCGTTAGGTCTAGTACCATACCAAGTAAAATCCCCATTTTGAATAGGTTGCTCCATAAGTGAACAATCGGAAATTAAGTCATTAAAGTCTTGCATAGACAACCAGTCTAGGGAGCCATTCCCTTTTTAATCCGCCCTAAAAAGAATAGTATTAAAATCACCCCCACCAACCACGGAGTATTAAGAGAGTGTATGGCTCGAAGGTCTTGCCAAAGAGGCATGTGTCCCACCCTAGTACATTTGGCATATCCTGTTGGGATTATATATGGTATAGTCGCATTGAATTTAACATGAATAGATTGACCGTGGCGAGTAATAAATCCCATGAAACAGTAGAGTTCCAAAAAAGCCATAACTTACCATTTGGAGTAGCTGCCGAGTATTTAAAGTTGAGGCGATTTGCAATGAAAATCCTTTTATTATCATCAAGTAACATAAGTTCGGAAATAGCCGAAAAATCATTGTGATAGATACGAACAAGAATTTTTACACGAGCCATTGAGGAAGTATTTCCAATGCCTCGAATATTCCAGAAAATTATGTTATTCATTGGGAAACCTTTTTTGGGGTGTTTTGTAGAACGGGTTTGGACCTCTTTAGTCGTAGAAACTTATGCCTTCTTTTTCCGACTTTTAGGCACAGGAATGAAAAGACCCTCTGGATCCGGTTCCGGCGTATCACCCCGACTATGTGAATCATCGAGGTCGATTCCTCCTGAAATTAATTGGGTGGCTACGATTCAAGAATATTAACATTGTGTTGAACTTTTGCTCTATGATTTTCTGAGTCCGAGCCATAGCCATTGGTGTTAAAATGCTTGACTACCTTCGGCGTTCCAATTTATCTTCAGTACTATCAATTAAAGCTTTCATAATCTCTGCATTAAGAAGGTTTTGTGTGGAAGGATCCATAATATCCACATGGGCTGCAATGAGAGTTGAAGCTGAGCCATGCTGCATGGCTTGTGTGGTATCCGAACCTTTATGCGAGGCACTGGAAGTTGTGACTTGTTGGCAATATGTCTACGCTGGTTCAAATCCATCTCGGCCCAAAAATTCGCCAATCTACCATGGGGGGGTATAACCCCCCTCCTTACAAAACAAAATACTCGATACGGAGATAAAAAAGAATCCAAATTTCCGGTAGACCGCCTATTTATTTCCTAGGGATTGTAGTTCAATTGGTCGAGCACCGCCCTGTCAAGGCGGAAGCTGCGGGTTCGAGCCCCGTCAGTCCCGTTGGATCGGATAGTTGGTTGTATTCAGCTACTTTTGCACTAATAGCTTGGTCCACTGCGGGATTAACCGCATTTTATATGTTTCGGATCTATTTCCTTACTTTTGAGGGACATTTAAATGTTCATTTTCAAAATTATAGTGGTAAACAAAAAATCTCCTTCTATTCAATATCTTTGTGGGGGACGGGAGTTTCAAAAAGAGCATCTTTTACCCAAGAGCGAAGGGTTTGAACCAAGATTTCCAGATGGATCGGATGGGGTATTCGTTTACCATTACTAGCATTGTCATTGACATTACTTTCAGGGGGTGATGAATGATCCGTAGTGGTTTTCACCACATAAGCTTGAGATGGCTTGCTAGAAGTAGGTTTTTGCGTAGCTAATTCAGGGTGCTTGACTAAGAAATAATCTGGACTATGCCCCATGTGACAACAGTGCGTACAATAATCCGGGTGAGATCCTTCGGAAAGAATAGGCTGCCAGAAACCATCACCGTTCTCTTTTTGAATCCAGATACGTTTGAACATTTTTCGGAAAATCTATCTCTACTTGTACACGTGCCAGGGATGGTCTACAAAGTTCGGCAGTGGCTGAATCAATTCTTAACGGCTTCCCAATAGTTTGCATGAGGCTAAAAATAAGTCTTTATTCATAAGATGGATTGGCGGTTTAGGAAGAGAAATCCAAACAGGGATGATGGATGGTTCGCGATCAACGTGGAAATCAATAGTCCATTTAAAAACCCTCATATTATTGTTACAACTTGCCATGATGCTTTCGAGAAAAAATGAATATAATCTTCATCGTGTTGAAATCTATAATCGCATGCTTATTATCTAAAAGGCCGAGAATATAGCTACCTTTGTAGTTTTGGAAACCGAGGAATTTCTTGATTGATTCTAGAGGAGGGAAGCCTAGGGAGTATTTCCTGATAAGGGAGCGTGGAAATCCGGAGGCCATGGCTGCCTCAGTATCGGCGGGAATGATGATCACCGGCTCTCCCTTGAAAGAGGAGGGCCGTTGGGTGGCTGCATTGAAGGAGGCCGACATTCCTGTTCTCATTACTCTAGCGTAGCTGAGAAGTGGAGTGGGTAGTGTGGATTCCGTAGGAGGAGTTGGAGTTTCCGGCGGCAACCCCGCCATGATGCCGGAGAAGGAGACCGACGTATTTAAAAACCTAGCCGCACTTCAATCTGTTTCTTCTCAATTTGCTTTGTCACCGTCTCTCTTTTTCTCTTCTCAAGAATTGCTACTATATCTCCGGTCGGACCTCTCAATCTAATAACCTTTCAGGATTGCTTGCAATGGCATGGATTTGATTGGTAGCGACTCAGGAGCAAAGGAAAACAATAAAAACCTACCCTAAGCAAAGCTTTCTTTCAGACTGTGTGTGTACTGGATATATAGAAACCCGAATCCGGATCGGATCCACAATTGGATTTTCAGATCCGATTCTCAGCACCGATCGAGACACTCGATCATGCACAGCAGAAGCTATGAATTAAATTCGCATGCGATTTTACCACGATTTTAATTCACATAATTAATTAACAATCTACGAGAAGGATAGTAGATTTACCTCAACGGCAAGAGATGTGAAATTCGACAAAAAAGGAGAAGCCACAATCTTCCGGATTGTATCTCCTAGCGACGACTGGTGGACGTCGATCCTCGCTGTAGAACCTCCTCGAATATGCCCAAGAAAACCCCTAGTTTTTCTTCTCTTAATGACTAGAACGAGAAACTAATTTTTCTCTTTTTTTAATTTGATGTTGGCACCATATTAATGTGTCTTTTGTGCTAGGAGGAATTCTCTATATATAGGAAAATAACTAGCCAAGAGAGTTATCATTTTCACACCACAAAAACCTATTCCCATAAGGAAAAGATATTGTTGCTACAAAATAAGAGATAATTCCCAAAAAAATCAATCTCTTATTATTCCATTAATTATCCAACAAATAGATAATCAATTAATTACACATGTGACATAATCTAGAAAAAATTCTTTTTCTAATTTATCAACATGTAGGGGCGCCAACTATCATTATTTTTTAATAGAAAATGTCTTTTCTATTTTACATATTATTTACCAAATAAATAATATTACATATCCATTAAATAGACCAACTATTTAATTTATTCTCGAGGTTCCATAAAACGAGAAAACACTCACATGTCAGGAGCCAACCCAGGGACCATTGACCTATAACCAGTAGCTACAATAAATTGAATAAAATATTCATCGAACAGAATATTTCTACTCAAATTATTAATTCGAATTACGCAAACATAAATCTAAAACTGAACTCTATCGATTATAGATATAACTTATTCTCAAAACGTCGAGTCGAGTCGATAAGTGTCCATTGATATAACCATTACATATAAACTAACCCTCCAGAGACTATCCGTAATTAAGCGGGATTATTTCCGTAAACCTTCTTCTATACATCTTATCCTTATTTACCATTAACCCACTAGTGATCAATTAGTTCATAACCAATACGAACTCCATGGATCGATCGGTTTCTAGGATCAACAAATAAGGGGATTGTTTTTCTACTTCCCGCAGGAAGGAATGTATTCCATATCTGTGAGACACACACTTCTCACTCATTCCAGAATAGTGCCAACGTGAAAGTGATTCGGACCGCGCCTCTTAGCGATCCTTAACGAACACATCAAACCCTATCCTGAAACCGGTAGGAGTATGCAATCACTTGAGGATTAAGGTTAATCCATATATGATCATCTTGTGATTTAATAAGATTTCTCAATCACGGAATTGTATGAGAAACTCAGATTAAATCGGTCGAGTCCTATATGACTCTCATCATATATAAATGCCCCACTTAGACAACCAATGTCGAGGGTCCGGATAGGATGGTCACACGTTAAAGTGTTCTAGGTGCATTAATGGTGGTTTAATCAATAGACCCCATACTTTGATTAAGTTCACCACGGACTAACATTTCAAGTGTATCACCATAAACTCAATCCTCATGTGTGACACACACTAAGTTATATGGCTACATATGATTCGACTTAGGGTTTTCAGCAGTGTATTACTTACAAGCACGAAGCAAGTAATATGATGAGAATAAATCATCATTTATTAATTATAAAAATAATTACATAAATTGTCTTTCGGGCGCTACTTTCAACAGTGTGTTGATTATGCAGGAATATTATTTTGATACTAGTAATCTTGACGACGACATCACTATCATGATGGATCAAGTCAAGATCATTTAAAACTATGATATGTATTCATCTTGCGGATGAAGCCGTGAAATCTAAAATCTAATCATTTTGTTCATTAGATAATTAGTAAAAAAAACAAATATGATCAATTGAAGATGATCAATCTTTCAAAATTGCATATACATCTACCTGATGTCTATCAAAAACTCTTAAAGGCTCTCAGAAAAGAATATGAAATTCTCAAAATCAAATGTGAAATGTCGAATGCTCATAAATGCAGCTGTGAATATCACGTAGACAAACGGGGACGTGAAAAATGATTATTGTGAAATTATGGTCGTTTCCTATCATTTTCTTTATCAAACTTGTTGAGCCACAAGTTTGTGGGTATCGATGGTGGAGCCAGAAAAAAGATTCAGTGGGTGCACAAATATTTTTTCTAAGTAATTTCTTTTTTCAGTGGGTGCACAATTTTTTTTTTGGTGTAATATACACAGTTTTCTTCGGCTCCACGGGGCCCGTGGACCCTATTTTTGTATGTGTGTCTCCGCATGTAGTGGGTATCCGCGTTCCTTAGGAGTCTAATCACAGGTTGGTTAGGAATTCAGGGGACACCCGATGAGTCCGATCACAGGCTGATCAGGAGTCGAGGGAGGCCTGTTCTTCGTGTTCGTCTTGTGTAGGCTACTTTTAACGTTCTGAATTCACATCAACAATACAACAATCCAGAGCAACACTGGAAAACGCATCAAGTATTTATTTCACATCTCCTTAATCGCACAATATCAAGGAGCCTCTCACATACTATCTGTATGCATAAGTGAGATTCAGTACATGCATGTGCCCTAGTGACTCCTGCAAAGAAACATCTAACTAAAGATTGATGAAGTAATTAGCACATACCATTGAAGTAGAAAAAATCAAAAAGGCAACGAGGAAGATGATGAAAGTCAACCCCTCTACGCATTTCACACTTAATTCATCTAATTTTATAGCATTTCGGGCCATAATTTTATCATTTAGACGCTATCTCATTCTATTGTCATCACTCATGGTTCCATATCGCACTTAATGAGAAATATCATATTTATCTTTAAAATGTGGACATTTTAGTAGCACACACTGGTACACGATACCCTAGAAAATTACGTTTGTATCTCATGTTGTGTGTTTTCGGATGTTCGATGATAAAGAGTTGTGTTGGAATCGGTTTTGGTGATTATGGAATTTAAAGAGTGGTTCTACCCAAAGCAGAAGTTCTTCTAATCAGTTTTTGAGGATCAGCCAGGATAGGTCCACCTCTACCAGGCATGGTTCTGAGCTCCCAGTCAAGTTCAGGATGTGCAAGCCCACACCTGCATGATGCAAGCCCACTCCCGACGCCCCAAAAAAATCAGGCATGCTGATTTTTCAGCTCAAGCCCACACCTACCAATTGCAAGCCCACTCATGCGGCATGAAAATTATGTACTATAGAAGCAAAATTTCACCTAGGAGAGAGAAGACCTCATATTTTCTAGATTACAATTAGATGAGAAAGATACTCAAACACTTTTCTATGCACTTTTTCATTTCATTAGCTTAAAAAGTATAATCTTAGGAATCCAGTATCCAAATTAATGTGTAATTAAACTTGGGCTATACTCTAAAGGTGAATTCATTATCTCTTTAGAGTGCGTTTGGATTGCTTGAATGGAATGGAATAGAATGCTTTTTTCATTCCATTCCGTCATTTTGGCGTGTTTGGTTGCGAGAGAATGGAATAGGTTTTCATTCCATCAAAAAATGGATGGAATGGACGGAATGGTTTGATGGAATGAAATGTAAGCATAACCTAGTGATAAAAAATCAACCACCACCGCCCGTCCGCCCGCCCGCAACCTCCCATGGCACTTGCCCACCCCACCGCAATTCCATTGCATTCCATTCCATTAGTTTCATTCCATTCCGTTACATTTCAGCAATCCAAACGCACCCTTAGTGAATCTCCATGGGCTTGGGGAGCTAATTTCATTTTTCTCATTTAATTGAGGTATAATTCTGAATTTAGCTTTAATTTCCATTTCATGGATTTATTTAGTTTAATTTCGTCTTTGCTTTGTGTTTTTGTTGAGATTATGAGTAGCTACACACCTTTGTGGCTTGGGTGATGTGAAATTGGGCTAGAAATCTTGTAATTGCTTGAATTTAAGTTGGGTAGTCTTGTATGTTCTCAATTTGTCCAAGTCATGGTGATTGATCTTCATGGGTGTGATTAACTCGCGATAGAGTGTTGGAGTTCGAGGTTGGTGATAGAGTGTACCTCAAAGCGTCACCGACGAGAGAAGTGAGACGGTTTGGGCAAAAAGGCATGTTAAGCCCCGGACATGTAGGTCCTTTTGTGATCCTAGCTAAAGTAGGACTTTTAGCTTATTGTTTGGAGTTGCCTGAATCCTTGTCTAAAGTTCACAATATTTTTCATGTGTCAATGCTAAAAAGGTGCTTAACGGACATTGATGTGGAAACGATCGTTGACCTTGAAATGGTTGAAGAGAACCTAACCTACAAAGAAGAACCATTTTGCATTTTGGAGTGGAAAGTGAAGAAGGTCAAGGATGAAGATGTGCGATTAGTGTTGGTTCAATGGAGTAACCATACACGAAAGAGGCAACATGGGAGATAGAGGACGACATGGTTGACGAGTTTCCGGACTTCAAGCTTCTCGTAGGTACGTTCGGTTTTGAAGATGAAACATTTCTTATTGGGGGGAGGATGTAACACCCCGAAAATCCAAGAAAGGTATAAACGTAAAAAGGAATGATTTTATTATTCTTCCTATTTATTTTAACCTAAAATATATATATAATTAAAGGAATTAATTAATTATATTTTTTATGTTTTAATTAATGGGTATTTAAAGGAAATAACTCCTAAAATCCCATTAATCACATTACATTGAATTTTTCTGAAAACCGAGAAAGGGGCGACACACCAACAGGGAGAAAAGCAAGAACGAAGTTCCAATCGCTAGACTAAGCGGTTGGTTATTTATGCAGACGACACTAGAAGCAATTGATCAACGAAAGAAGGCGATTGTTTCCATACTCTTCGTTTTCAATACGGTAAACTTTCGTTTTAGCCCTAAATCTAGAATTCTTTTGTTCTTGAGGAGGAAATCGAGTTCTTGTGGATTAGAGAGTTTTCTAATCGTACTTCGGTGTTTAATTATTGTAGATTGTTCGTAGACGTTCTTGGTTCGAGAATTCAACCCTCTGAATATCGTTTTCACCTTCAAATTGCTTTTGGATTGCTAAGGTAACGGGGTGTTATTTAAAACGGTTTTGTTTGGTGTTTTGTTGCTGTTTTTCCGATGAAATACGCAGGTTTATATGTTGGAATAAGGTTGGAGTTGATTGGTATGAGATTGTCCTTGAAACGGAGTTGAACAGGCTATTCTTCAAGTTTCACGACCGTTTTAGCGCGCCAAAACGCACTAGAAACTTAGGGAACGACTCGATCACGTTTAGTGCACGCCAAAAGGCCGTAGCACATGCCAAAGGTCTCTGATCATGAACATGATGCTAATTTTATGTTTAGCGCGCGCCAGGAAGGTATAGCACGCGCTGAAATGGAATAGAAGCAACATGTTAGTTTTAGCACGGGCCAAAAGGGCATCGCGCGTGCTAAAACGGAAGCAGAATTTACGGCAGGTTCAGGAATGGGTTTAGCCGCGCCAAAAGGGTGCAGCGCGCGCCAAACCCACTGTTATTTTGATGTTTTTTATGTGTGCAATGTGTTGGTGATTGGTATGCATGCCTTTGAGGGCATTATAGGATACTTTACAATGTCTAACTTCGACTTCTGGTAGCCTTGGCTTAACACCACAACTAAAACCCTCCACGGGGAGAATGTGAAAGCACCGGAAGACGTTGTTTTGGCCTAGTGGGACATTGATCCTTTTACAACGTGCTAGGTAGTATAATTAGTTGTCTAGGACTAGAAGTCCTTAAGAAGCTTTTTATGTGAATTAACTAGGTGGTTAGATCTAAACTCGTAAATTACATATGTGTGTGTCTAAAAACTTAAACATATTTATCATTGGTGTGGGGCACATGTAAATGTCGAAGCATGGGACTATTACACCGCCACTTGACTTCAGTGTCCTGGGACTAGTGTAACTCCAACACAGAGACTTAAGTCCGTGCCCTTAGAGAGGTGCTTACCCTGTCGTGGTGTAGTATCACCATGCGTAGTGTCCCTTGATATTGATGTAACAAACCTACTTGTGCGAGGATATACTATATGATCTAGTAGAGGGTGAGTGTGATCTCATTACAACCTATGTGGTAGCGTTTGTAGACTTTATCATGTTGTGTGTTATATATTTGTATATATATCATGTAACCTTTTTTTCTACCCCTTATTGAGTACAAATTGTACTTACGCCCTCTTCTCGATTGTTCCTACCCCGAGAAGGTGGTTGTGAGGATTATGATGAGTGCGGATGTGATGATGGAGTTGACGGAGCTGACGTTTGAGCTCAAGAGTTTTAGATGATGAGGACATTTATTTCATTTATTTTATTTCTAGTTGAGAGATAGATTTTTTATCTTTTCGGTTTCAATTGTGATGTAATAAGTCAAACAACATTGGTTTCGTTGTTGTCTTTTCAGTTTTCTTAGACGTTGATTGGGACTGGTGATCCGTTTGTTTGTCGTTTGACATTCTTTTTCGAGTTATCTTTAGTTTTTATTTTATTCCGCTTTACTCGATTGATTGTTATGAGTCTTATGTATATATTACTTTTGTGATTTAAAAAGTTAATACATGCATGCGGGGCTTTCTTTCCGGATAAGGACTCGGCATCTGGGACGAAGCGTCACATTTTGTGTTTGGCTTTACTATTTTGTGGAGAGGTATGGATACACGAAAAACGAAAAACAAGATCATTTTAGAAGATATGGTAGTTCAACATTTTATATATTCAACACAAATTATGGATACTACTCAAACATAAAAGTTTACAAAAGTATATTTCACAGATGGATACAGAGTAGCTAGGAAAATCTATATGTTCTTACAGGTAATTAACTTGAGTTCCAAGCTATCATGAATACACACAAACAAAACGGTATTATACAAAGAACAAGTATGTTCATGGGTATATGTACAAATATACATAAGGATATATACATTATAATATATACAAATTATTTACACTAATTAATAGTAATAGGGGCAGCAAGCATTGCTTGTGATTGTTTCTCATAGGGAAAACCAGCTGCTTTAGAATCATCAGCATCCCAAACAAAGATCCCATGTAGGTTTCCTTCATTCTTGAGCCTATTGCAAGCTTTAAAGAATCCATTTTTAGGGGACAAACCCCCACTCCCGTCTGTAGAGAAACTGGCCAAGATCTTCCCACCATTATAGTTAGATGTTTGGGTATGGAAGTAGTCTATGAACTGAGAGACAGTGGTCCCTGCATCATAAGCATAGAACTGGAAGTTCACATAGTCAATAACATGTCCATAGCTTTTCCACAAGGCTTGGTAATGGCTTTGAACTTCATCATCATCAAACGGTGCGATCGAAGCAAAAGAAATCACACCCTTTTTCTTTAAGGTCGATATAAGCTGTCCAACGCACTCTGCAAAGGTTTCCGGGTCCGCGTTGAAGTGTTCATAGTCGATGTCTATGCCGTCTAAATTGTATTGTTGGATAATGTCTGTGAGTGAAGATACTGCATTAGAGACCCATGACTCGATCGAGGAGGGCTGAAAATACGCACTTTCGCCTTGGACACTGTCCCCTCCTAAGCTTACAGCAACCTGCAGTTCATTACCTAGCAAATAAAACATAATGAAAGATAATGGATATGACATATACCACGTACGTACGTAGGACATTTCATCTACTCGTATTACATGCATTTTATATAGTTAGTTGTAAAGACAACGATTTCACACGAACGAACCTTGACGTTGGGGTGTTTGGATTTGATAGCCGAGACTTGTGAAGGGCTGAGATTGTGGGAATCCCAAAAAACATTGAACTTTCCATTGGTGGGAGAGGGAGACGTAGTGTAGTCAATGGCAAACGATAAGATGAAGTGAAATTCGACATCTGAATGTATCGGCACGTCTGAAAACTTTATACCATTAAACATTGCTCCAATGTATTCCCTGAATACATAGGATTGCCCATTTGTAGTTGTTAGGATAAGCGGATGAAAAAGGCTGCAAAAAACCAAGAAAAACTTCAAGATTCCCATGATGATGTGTTGCTTTGATTTTATATTCTTTTTTACTTTTTCTGAAGAAGTGGGAGATATTGTTATTTGATCAAACTCTAGACGATGCCTTTATATAGAGATTGATTATAAGTGTGGTTAATTTATGAGTTTTCACTAATATAGTATATAAAATAAAATAAAATAAAATAAGAAATGGGCAGAAGCTTTTAGACGTAGCCGGCAACCATTTATTATTTCTTATTTTAAGTTGGTTTTGGCTTCAGTGTTGTTGTTTTTCTAATAGTCAAATATGTTTACACTCTTCTTCTAGATCTCATGCACAATGATTACCATCAACAAGTGACCAGTGTAAACATGTTTTTGTCCTAGTTAATACTACTACCTACACTTCCTTTTTTTATTTAAGGAATATTGAAACATTTCTTTGACCCCTAACTAATTTATAATCTTGTGATCAAATTTTCTTGGTTTTGGCAATAGACATAAAAAGCTTTACATTCTTGTTATTTGTCCACTACCTTTCTAAACATTGAAGAAAAAATTTTATGTTGTGTTGATTGTTCTAAGCAAAGCTTTCTTTCAGACTGCGTGTGTGTCGATGACTGCGTGTGTGTTGATCGATTATACTGGAATATTATTATGATAGTAGTAATCTTGACGACATCAATATCATGATGGATCAAGTCAAGATCATTCAAAACTATGATAGGTATTCATCTTGTAGATGATGTTAAATATATTTTTTCATAAGTAAATATTTTAATTGTCGTTTGCATACAAGTTGCCGTACGAATTAATGTTATTGCAACGAAACGTGGTTCATGAACAGATTCATGTATTTTTCTGATTCATGCATTTGCAAAATCATGCATCGGTTCGAATAGATACACCTCATGAATCCATGAGTTGCAATGTTTGGCCGAACTGGGATGACTCTTACCCTTTCGTGTAGGAAGTGCCTCTTTTTCTTGAAAAGGCACCTTTGGCCTATAAAAGGCACATGCATGCAGACGATTTCATTCTCAAGTCTTACAGCATCATCAAAAAATTTCACAATGTCATCAGGTTTGATTCAAACAAGTCACTGTTTGAATCAAACACATCCATTGTATCCTGAGAGAAATTTCCGTTTAATCCCTAAGTGACAATTGCGCGGGACGAAACAACTTTTAAAGACAACGATTTGCGTGTCTTGGAGTTCTTCATATTCTGTCAAATCCTAAGTATCAAATTTTTTTTTTAACAGATGAAGCCGTGAAATCGAAAATCTAATCATTTTGTTCATTGGATAATTTGAAAAAAAAAAATATGATCAATCATTCAAAATAGCATATACGTCTAACTGAAGTCCAACAAAAACTCTTAAAGCCTCTCAAAATTGAATATGAAATTCTCAAAATCAAATGCGAAAAGTCGAATGCTCATAAATGCGACAGTGAATATCACGTAGACAAACATGGACGTGAAAATTGATTATTGTGAAATTATGGCCGTTTCCTATCATTTTCTTTATCAAACTTGTTGAACCACAAGTTTGTGGGTGTCCGCATTTCTTAGGAGTCTAATCACAGGTTGGTTAGGAATTCAGGGGGCACCTGTGGAGTCTGATCACAGGCTGATCAGGAGTCGAGGGAGGCTTGTTCTTCATGATCGTCGTGTGTAGGTTACTTTTAACGTTCCGAATTCACATCAATAATACAACAATCCAGAGAAACAATGGAAAATACATCAATTATTTATTTCACATCTCCTTAATCGCACAATATCAAGGAGCCTCTCACATACTATCTGTATACATAAGTGAGATTCAGTACATGCAAGTGCCCTAGTGACACCTACAAAGAAACATCTAACTAAAGATTGATGAAGTAATTAGCACATACCATTGAAGTAGAAAAAAGCCGAAAGGTACTTAAATCAAAGGAAAATCTTGCGGGTCCGCTGACAAAAGGTTTACCTAGAGATCAAATGTCTTTATTAACAAACGGAATGAGACTAAAGCATATTACAACTGTTCTCTTATAATGGCGACCCAACCATAGTGACTAAAGAACCCAAGATAATGGACAAAAGGGACAACTAAGTTATGAGGGACAATTAGCACTTACTCATTCTATTAATATAAAAGTGTTGTCTACTGAAGGGTTCAGACTAAACATAAAGCTTTTAATGATTTTTATATCTTGGTCAAGCCAAGTGGGGTATTGCATATTACTCTTTATAGGATGTCACCTATGTAAGTCGGAGTGGGGTCACTTCTGTGAGAATTTGTGGGCCGAATTCCCTAGAACACTTTCTGAACCAAGGTGTTCCAGGGCCAAAATGGACACAACAATGAGAACTTCGAGAAGGTCAGGGGGTCTATTGCGTAGGTATCATTGTCTAGGCATTCACCAAAGACTGGGCAGTTTAAGACCTAGTTCACTGCTTAGCCGAGTACGTCTGATGGCATACAACTAGGGAAGGTTCAAGGCAGCAAACCAACTCGCCCGATGCAATAGAGCTCCGTTTGTTATCTCTACAGAGTCTGCATAGCATATACATTAATTTTCATTCATGTGGGGGGGTTTAGAATTTTAAGTTATTTTTAGCTCAAACGGGTCTAAGTGTAAGTGGCGAACAATCCATTTCAGGCTCGCTTTTGATTGACTTATGGAATGCATTTCTGGAAGATAAAAACAGTTTTGGAAACTGCTAAAATAGTAGCTGATGTTAGACTTTTGAATCACTCGATTTCGATATCAGGTGAATGATAAATTAATGCCTAGAGGTAGAGTAATAAATGTGGTTGTTAGTAAAGGAAATGGGTTTTTTTTGTCCCACATAGACAATATGGCTCAAGTGGAATCACTACTTAAGAATTAGTGTGGCACTTAGAGTCAAGCCCCTAGGAGCAAGAGAATTTTGTTAAGGGGAGAAGACGTAGATGCTTGTTGGTTCAGAATCCTACACGTGTGCCACAGTCCGGCCGGCCGGCCCAAGGCATGGGCCTTAGATTTGGCTTGCGCTGGCCAATGATTAATCTTTTTGGGCCAGCTCAACATGTTGTTTTTTGAATTTCTGAACCGAATCGGTGTATCTAACCAACAACCATATTCGAACTGGACAATGCATGTATCTATTCGAACAAAGCTTCAGTTCGAAATTTGGTTCATGAACCATTGTTGCTGTTCAAATTCTGGTTCATGAACAAGAACACTTCCTGCAAATTTTTGAAGAGGTGTTCCTCTTCAAACCGAAAAGAACTCTGTCTATTTTTGCCTATAAATACCTCTAGTACTGAATAAAAAACATAAAATACAGTACCAAAACTCTGCACAAATTTCCTTGCATTTCACAAGTCTAAGATAACAAGGCCGTATTAGTTCGCATTGAAGTGCCACAATCAGAACAAGGTAAAGAATGTTATATCTTGGGAGCCTTTTACCATAAATGTGGGCATATAATCGGGGCAATAGAGTCTTAAGGATAGCGTTCTACGTGCCTCAGTCCAAACAAGAAATTTTCGCAATTATTTTTGCTTTCTGTCATTCAGTTCTATATGCATGTTAATTTGTATGTTGTATGCAGGGGCAGACGCACCCTATGGTTAGGGGGCACTCGCCCCCCTGCCCCCACCCCCGATCCAGAGAATAACACAATTATATATGTTATGCACTTTTTTCGCCCACTATGAATATTAATTTCGCCCATATCATCTATAATAATCGGATAATTTGATGTAAAATTTCTACCATGTATATAAAAATATATAGTTATTATGAAAGTGATACATTTAAATGAATATTAATAAGTTTTGAAATGTTGGTTTCCTTAAAAGATATTGTTTGTAGTATGAGAAATATTTACTAATAGGAGATTAAAGGTTAATGTGTTAGGATCATGTAATATATATTAGTATTCTTATCAATTAAATGCAGAGTGTATAATCGTATTTTTTATGTTATATATAGTAGTGTTTTTATTTTTCGGATCCAATGGGGACAAAAAAAAAATAACTATTATACATCGTTTTTATTGCATAAATCTTTAGAATTATCGTCCCCGGTCGGCCGTGATCCTGCATCCGCTCCTGGTTGTATGAATAAGAATAATATAATATATGTTCCGCAAACCGTTCTTCAATTCTGTTCTCGAGTGTTGTAAATTATGTTTAGAATAGTTTCTATAAACGATAAAACAGTTTAATATAAAAGGAAATCAAAGAATTGTTTCCAACAAATGTAAAGATATACTTAAAACCTATCTATGTCTATTGCTCACACCTAAATAATTTGTGCACAAGATTACTTAGGGGTCAAAGAAATGTTTCAATTCCCTAAACCAAAATAAAAATGTTTCAATTAATTACTAATTAGGATGAAAACATATGTTTCAACCGGTGAGTTGATAGTGATCACTGTGAGAGATCCAGAAAAGTGTAGACATATTTGACTGTTAGAAAAAACAACAACACTGAAGCCAAACCAACTAAAAATAAGAAATAAATAATCATTACCGGCTACGTGTTACACCTTCTGCCCAGAAGAAGGAAAAAAAAAAAAAAAAACTCATAAATTAACCACACTTATAATCAATTTCTATATAAAGGCATCGTCAAGAGTTTGATCATATACAATATCTCCCACTTCTTCAGAAAAAGTAAAAAAGAATATAAAATCAAAGCAACAAACCATGGGAATCTTGAAGTTTTTCTTGCTTTTTTGCAGCCTTCTTCATCCGCTTATCCTAACAACAACAAATGGGCAATCCTATGTATTCAGGGAATACATTGGAGCAATGTTTAATGGTATAAAGTTTTCAGACGTGCCGATACATTCGGATGTCGAATTTCACTTCATCTTATCGTTTGCCATTGATTACACTACTTCTCCCTCTCCCACCAATGGAAACTTCAACGTTTTTTGGGATTCCGACAATCTCGGCCCTTCACAAGTTTCAGCTATCAAATCCAAACACCCTAACGTCAAGGTTCGTTCGTACGTGAAAATGTGAAATCGTTGTCTTTACAACTAACTAACTATATAAAAGCATGTAATACATACGAGTAGATGAAATGTCCTACGTAGGTATATGTCATCTCCATTATCTTTCATTATGTTTTATTTGCTATGTAATGAACTGCAGGTTGCTGTAAGCTTAGGAGGGGACAGTGTCCAAGGCGAAAGTGCGTATTTTCAGCCCTCCTCGATCGAGTCGTGGGTCTCTAATGCAGTATCTTCACTCACAGACATTATCCAACAATACAACTTAGACGGTATAGACATCGACTATGAACACTTCAACGCGGACCCAGAAACCTTTGCAGAATGCGTGGGACAGCTTATATCGACCTTAAAGAAAAAGGGTGTGATTTCTTTTGCTTCGATCGCACCGTTCGATGATGATGAAGTTCAAAGCCATTACCAAGCCTTGTGGAAAAGCTATGGACATGCTATTGACTATGTGAACTTCCAGTTCTATGCTTATGATGCAGGGACCACTGTCTCTCAGTTCATAGACTACTTCCATACCCAAACATCTAACTATAATGGTGGGAAGATCTTGGCCAGTTTTTCTACAGATGGGAGTGGGGGTTTGTCCCCTAAAAATGGATTCTTTAAAGCTTGCAATAGGCTAAAGAATGAAGGAAACCTACATGGGATCTTTGTTTGGGATGCTGATGATTCTAAAGCAGCTGGTTTTCCCTATGAGAAACAATCACAAGCAATGCTTGCTGCCCCTATTACTATTGATTAGTGTATTTAATTTGTATTAATTATAATGGAAAATTAGGGATAAGGACACAATCTGGAATATTTTTAAGTAACAGGACAACTACATATTTTTTATAGGGAGAAGGACAACTGCATAATTTTTATAGCGAGAAGGACAAACAGTGAATCCCGAAAATCAGTGAATCTTCCTAGTGAATCCCAAAATCAGTGAATTTCGACAGTGAATTTTGACAGTGAATCCCGAAAATCAGTGAATCTCGACAATGAATTTTGAAAATTAGTGAATTTCGACAGTGAATTTCGGCAGTGAATTTAAACAGTGAATTTCGAACACAAGTGAATTTCGACAGTGAATAAATAGTTTTGTCCTTTATGCAAAAGTTTCAAAAAACTGTCCTTCTACTCAATTGATGAAATATTTCTGTCCTTCTCCCTCATTCCCCCTAATTATAATGTATATATCTGTATGTATATTTGTACATATACCCATGAACATACTTGTTCTTTGTTTAATACCGTTTTGTTTGTGTGTATTCATGATAGCTTGGAACTCAAGTTAATTACCTGTAAGAACAGGGGCGGACGCAGGATCCCGGGTAAGGGGGGGCGATACTATGGGCGAGTGTAAATTTTTAGGGGGGGCAAAAAAAATACACAACATACATAATAGTGTGTTTTCCGGATCTAAGGGGGGGCGCTTGACCCCCCTCCTCTCTTCTTAGATCCGCCCCTGTGTAAGAACATATAGATTTTCCTAGCTACTCTGTATCTATCTGTGAAATATACTTTTGTAAACTTTTATGTTTGAGTAGTATCCATATTTTGTGTTGAATATATAAAATGTTGAACTACCATCTCTTCCAAAATGGTCTTGTTTTTCGTTTTTCATTTTTCGTTTTTCGTTTTTCGTGTCCCCATACCTCTCCACAAAATAGTAAAGCCGAAAACAAAATGTGATGCTTAGTCCTGGATACCGAGTACTTACCGGAAAGAATGCCCTGCATGCATATATTAACTTTTTAAATCACAAAAGTAATATATACATAAGACTCGTAACAATCAATCATAGTAAAGCGAAATAAAATTAAAACTAAAGATAACTTGAAAAATAATGTCAAACGACAAACATACGGACCACCAAGCCCAATCAACGTCTAAGAAAACTGAAAACACAACAACGAAATCAATATTGTTTGACTTATTACATCACAATTGAAACCGAAAAGATAAAAAATCTATCTCTCAATTAGAAATAAAATAAAAGAAATAAATGTCCTCATCATCAAAAACTCTTGAGATCAAATGTCAGCTCCATCAACTCCATCGTCTTATCCGTACTCATCATAATCCTCACAACCACCTTCTCGAGGTGGGAACAATAGAGAATAGGGGGTAAGTACAATTTGTACTCAGTAATGGGTAGAAGAAACCGTTACATGATATATATACAAATATATAACACACAACGGGATAAGGTCTACAAACGCTACAACATAGGTTGTAATGAGATCACACTCACCCTCTACTAGATCATCCTCTCTACACTCACCCTCTACTAGATCATCCTCTCTACATAAGAGGATAAGGTCTACTAGTGGATAAGACAAAACATGGCGATTCCAAATCAAGGGAAGTTTGAAATTGGTTCAAAATCGAAGGATGAGGAATTGTGTCATAATACAAAAGGTAGCCACCAGAAGGAAAAACCAAGGAACATCTTGCAGCTACGATTCTTTTGAGAGAATGGAATTCTGCAAGATACGGTGGTCTGTAAAAGAACTCGGATCGCTTGGAAGGAAGGTAATGAGCTTTTCACATAAGCCCTTAGAAAGTGAAGACGTTAGGAGAAACATCACATGATGGTCTTGGGAACATATAATACAAAAAGGAAAAGAAGGTTGAACTTGGAAACATTTAACACAATGGGAATTGATATCTATCTCGAGAACATTAGGCAAGTGATCTTAACTGTTAATTATCTTGATCAATGATGACAGTTAAAATATACCTGTTTATGTCATCAATAATAACCTTAAATCGGAGTTAATTATATATATTTCATGTTTAATCACGTTTTTATGTTTATTATTTAATGATGAGTGATTATTAATATGATAATTGGTATTTAGCTGTTTTTATTATAAAAGAGCAATTAATTGTGTGATAAATGCTGATTTTGCAGATCATGATAAATCGGGAAGATAATTATCATGCAATCAGGGAGATCTCAAGATAAAAGAGAAGAAAATCGGATCATTGAAGAAAAGATAAATCAGATCAATTCAAAAGCATGGAGTGGGGTACAAGTCAGACGAACCGAAGTGAAAACGCGTGAAGAAGGAGGCTCGGTCGACCGAGCCATGCCATTCGGTCGACCGAGCGTGTAGGTTCGGTCACCCGAGCCTAAGTTGATAAATGCATGTCAATCTTCTGGATTCTCCCTATGTCGGCTACAACTCCTATATAAACAGCAGCTCCGAAATTGAGAAGACCACCACCAACACCACTACAACACAAAACAATTCATACAATTTTAGATTTTGAGTTTTAGTTTTATTTTCTTTATGTTCGTACATTGTGGATTCGTCGGATTCTCCAATTAGGGAGCGCATTAAAGAGTGGGAGTCACTCTCATCTTCGAGGGTATGACTATTCAATTATGTAATCCTTATTCGTAGATCTGATGTATTTTAATATGGAGTAATTTTATTTGTATTGATTGTGTGATGTAGATTTATTTACGAACCCATGTGTTTAGGTTAGAAACGTTAAAGAAGTAATCATGATTTGTTCCGACACAGATCTGTGTTCGGTCGACCTAGACGTGTCACTCGGTCGCCCGAGTGCTGTCGTTCGGTCGACCGAGTGTGGTGATGTGTAGGGCAATATTATGATCGGCTTCGACTACGTCAGATTCTCTGATTTGGAATTAAAACGAGTAATTAAACCTGATCAACTTAATTATTTGTCATCATAATTTAACATGAAACCCAAAAAGTGATTGTTACTTAGGATATAGATTGAATCGGCGTCTAAGAAGTACGCCTTACCCTAGGAATGTTGCTTAGATGAGGTTACGGTTTATGGAGGCATTAAAAAGCGAAGTCACGTAATGGAGGCACGATGATTTAGATGGCCTAACTGGAGCTAAATCTACCTTAGGGGATGACTCCCGTAGTCATAATAATTAATCTTTAACGTTTGTTTTGTCTCGTTATCAACCTAATTCACATGGGGGAGTTATGATCTACTAGCGTAATCAATACTATTTGTCTAGATAATATCAACCGTATTATCCGTGTTTTAGTAGTCTTTAATTTGTCTTTGTGGTATTTTGTGTCTTGTGGTTGTCACTATTTTATTTGTGCCGAGTCTCTGTGGGATCGACCTCGACTCTATCTGGCTATACTACAATTGAACCTAGTTCTCTTGCTAGTGTGTTAGTAGGCATCGAGTTAATAGTTTAACTTGACCACGTCATCAAGTTTTTGGCGCCGTTGCCGGGGACTCGAGTCATTAAATTAAGATATAGCTTATTTTGTTAGAATTGGATTCGTAAATATTCTGTGAATAAGAGTCTGTATATTAAACAGTGTCATAAATAAAAATAAAAATAAAAAAACGTTCGGTCGACCGAACCACAGCTCTCGGTCGACCGAGAATTTGTTTTCTTTCTGTTTCTGTTCTGTGTCAGTTTTACAATATTCTGCTTCTGTTTTATTTACTTTTTCTTTTCTCCAACTTATTTCGAGTCTGTTCTATTTAGTTAGTTAAAGGCCTAGCCTTTACTAGTGATTAATTGTTTTATTGTTGTTTATTATTTTATAGTACGCTACTCGGAAATCGAAGGAACCGCTTGAACCTTATAATCCTGAGATAGAAAATTTGCGAGAAGGAATAGGAAGTTAGCTAGGGAACTGGCTAAGCAAGGAGAAGAGGATCCGAATCTTGAGGAAAGCGAGCAAGGAGTGGAAGAAGGACCTACAACCGATCATTCTGAACATTCTGAATCTGAAACGGAAATGGAAGGCATTCAGAACAATCCAAACCAGGTACCTAATCCTGTTATTAATCCTGTTATCAATAATGCCAATAATGTGAATGCAAATGCTAATAATGAGAACCAAGCTCTAGTTCAAGGAGCGAGGCGTACTTTGCAAAGTTATGCAACGCCCACTATTGAACAATTCATTCCCGCTATAGTAGCACCGCAAGATGCTGCGGAAGTCTATCACCCTAGGCCTAATGTAATTCAAATGGTGACCAATTATTCTACTTTTCATGGAGTCCAAAACGAGGATCCTGGTGTTCACGTGACGAATTTCTTGGAAATCGTTAGCACTGTGAAACCAGAATTAATCCCGGAGGGTAACATTCGTCTTAAGCTTTTCCCTTTCACTTTGAAAGATAAAGCTAAGCAATGGCTTCTCTCCTTAGAGGCTGGATCTATTACTACTTGGGAACAACTGTTGCAAAAGTTCATGAATAAGTATTTTCCCTTAGGAAAAACTTTTAAGTTACGCCAAGACATCCTAGGATTTAAGCAACAACCTTGGGAGAGTTTTGATCAAGCTTGGGAGCGTTTCAAGGAAGCTATGAGGAAGTGTCCTCATCATGACATCTCTCTTTGGCTTTTAATGCAAACTTTTTACCATGGGCTGAGAGAGACTGAGAAAATTAGAGTAGACGCCTCCAGCAATGGAGCGTTTGTTCTTCTATCTCCTGAGGAGGCACAAAGGAAGATGGAGCAAATAGCGATGAATAGCCAATGGGGAGGCAATGACATAGCTACTGTTAAGATGGCCGCTGATATATTCGATGATAGTGCATCTACCAAAATTTTAGAACAACTTTCTGTTATCAACGATAAGGTAGATGGGATGCAAGAGAGGATGACAAAAGTAGAGAAAGGGGTTGGAATCGAGGTAGCACCTCAAGGTGAGAATGCTGGTACTGAAGAAGCCAATTATGTCGGAGGAGGATACAGACCTAATCATAACCATCCTGGATTCCGATATAGTGACATAAATGCAGGAGAAAGGCCTAAACCGCCTACCCCTTATGTACCACAGCAGACTAAAACTTTTGGTTGGGAAGCTGCGATAGAAAAACTGAGTAATGTCGTCACTGATAATATGGGGCAACTTTCAAAATCTATGGCTGAGTTAGCCACTAACTTTAGCCAATATTGTCAGAAGACAGATGCAAAGGTAACCAACCAGGAAGCTCTAGTCCAAAATCTCACGCACCAGGTAGGACAACTAGCTGAGCAAGTCTCAACTAGACCTCCTGGAGGGTTGCCAAGCAACACTGAGAAGAACCCTAAGGATTTGAAGGCGATCATGACAAGAAGTGGAAAAGAAGTAACTCCACCATCCCTGCAAGAGAAAGTCACAAAGAATAAGGATGGTGAGCCAAGCAATGAGACTAATACTTCCGAATCTTTGCCTGAGCAAAGAACATATAAAGAACCTGATGGCCCTAGAGTTGAACTTTACGATAACAAATATCCAATCTTCACTGATGTCGACCCTTCAACTCTACCTTATCCTCCACCAAAGCCGAAGCCTAAGTTTGATAATAAGAGGTATAAGAAGTTCGTGGATATGTTTAGTAAGTTACAAATCAATATACCCCTAGTTGAAGCACTAGCTGAAATGCCTGAGTACACCAAGTTTTTAAAAGACGCCGTCTCCACTAAAAGGAAACTTCTAGATTTAGAGACCATATGCCTTAATGAGGAGTGCTCAGCCATTCTTCAACATAAGTTACCCATAAAATGCAAAGATCCGGGAAGTTTTCTCATTCCCTGCACCATAGGTAACGTATGTCTGAACAAAGCTTTGTGTGATCTAGGAGCAAGTGTGAACCTGATGCCACTATCTATTTTTCGGAAACTAGGCATGAAAGATCTTAAGAAGACCTCAATCACATTGCAATTAGCTGACCGTTCTGTCAAAGAGCCGTGTGAAGTAGTTGAGGATGTGCTAGTAAGAGTTGAAAAGTTTGTATTCCCAGTCGACTTTGTGGTATTAGATATGGAAGCTAACTACGAAGTGCCATTGATATTAGGGAGACCTTTCATGGCCACTAGTAGAACGCTCATTGATGTGTACAAAGGCGAGTTGGTATTGAGAGTGAACGAAGAGAGAGTTGCATTCAATGTCTTTGACACTATGAAGCAACCTGATGATGGAGAGGATGCATGTTTCATGTTAGATTCCATTGATAGGATCGTTCAAGAATTTCAACAACATGAAAATATCAAGGATTTCTTGGATGTTGTCTTAGAAGAAGAAGATGAAGTCAAGTACGTAAGTAGTGAGGAGGAGAAGATGATATGGCCAGGATGTAGTAGAGGAACCCCTAAGCCTGTAGAGGAAGTAAGTGCTGCGGAGATTGAAAGATTCTATCATAGACCAACGTGGCATAAGTACTTCGAACTTAAACTCACTGGTCAAAAGTTGAAGACCTCTTTGGAAGAGCCTCCGACAAATTTGACTTTAAAACCTCTTCCTGCAAATTTGAAGTATGTATTTCTTCAAGATGAGACTTTGCCGCTAATTATATCTTCATCCTTGACGGACTTACAAGAGGAGAAACTAATGAGAGTTCTGAGAGAGTACCGCGGAGCATTTGGATGGACCATAGCTGACGTTAAGGGCATTAGTCCTAGCGTATGTATGCACAATATCTCCGTGGACCCTGAAAAGAAAGCGGTTGCACAACCTCAGAGGCGTTTAACCCCACAATTAAAGGAAGTGGTTAGGGATGAAGTTATAAAAATGCTAGAAATGGGAATTATATTTCCAATTGCTGATAGCGAATGGGTAAGCCCTATCCACGTAGTTCCCAAGAAGGGAGGATTGACGGTGCAAGCCAATGAGTTGAATGAGTTAATTCCTGTGAGGCTAATCACCGGTCATCGAGTATGCATAGACTTTAGGAAACTAAACGATGCGACTCGTAAGGACCACTTTCCTCTTCCCTTCATCGATCAAATGCTCGAGAGACTGAGCGGGCATGCTTTCTATTGTTTTCTTGACGGATATTCGGGATACTATCAAATCCACATCTCGCCCGAAGATCGTGAGAAAACAACATTTACATGCCCATATGGGACATTTGCGTATAATCGAATGCCATTTGGATTGTGTAACGCCCCCGCGACATTTCAACGATGTATGATGTCATTATTTACGGATATGGTTGAAGATTTCCTGGAGATATTTATGGATGATTTCTCCGTGTTTGGAGACGATTTCGATTCATGTCTCACACATCTCGCACAAGTGTTGAAGAGATGCGAGGAGACGAATCTGGTGCTTAACTGGGAGAAGTGTCATTTGATGGTTACGGAAGGTATAGTACTAGGCCACCGCATTTCCAAGAACGGTATAGAGGTGGATAGAGCCAAAGTCGAGGTGATCGAGAAACTACCTCCACCTACTAATCTTAAAACTTTGCGAGGTTTTTTAGGCCACGCCGGATTTTATCGTAGGTTTATCAAGGACTTCTCCCTAATCTCTAGACCTCTTACCGAATTATTGGCCAAGGACGTACCATTTGTGTTTTCAAATGAGTTCATAAAAGCTTTCAACGAAATAAAAAGTAGACTGATCACTGCACCCGTTCTGGTCGCACCGGATTGGGATCTTCCGTTTGAACTGATGTGTGATGCAAGTGATACTGCTGTTGGCGCCGCTTTGGGTCAAAGAAAAGATAAGATCTTTAGGCCTATTTATTATGCAAGCCGGACTTTGAATGCTGCCCAAAGAAATTACGCCACAACGGAGAAGGAGCTTTTGGCCGTTATTTTTGCTTTTGACAAATTTAGATCTTACTTAGTGGGATCTAAAGTCACTGTATGGACTGACCATGCGGCTCTTAAGTATCTCCTAGCAAAGCAAGATTCAAAGCCTAGACTGTTGAGATGGATTCTATTGCTGCAAGAATTTGACGTGGAAATCCGAGATAAGAAAGGAAGTGAGAACGTGGTAGCCGATCATCTGTCGCGCTTACAATTAGAGGATGGTGAGGAACTACCTGAGATAGGAGAATCTTTTCCTGATGAACAGCTTTTCTCCATCACCACCATCGGGGGACATGATGATTGTGCTGCAGTTTCTTCACGAATAGAGGTTGTGAAGGAGAAGAAACAACCATGGTTTAGTTTGTTTGTTAATTATCTATCCGCAAAGTACCTACCACCAGATCTCACTGTCCAAGAAAGGAAGAAATTCTTCAAAGATCTTAGACACTATTATTGGGATGAGCCTTATTTGTTTAAGCTAGGATCTGATAATGTTTTTCGAAGATGTGTGCCCGAGGAAGAGTATAATGATATCCTGAAGCATTGTCATTCCTATGAAGTTGGAGGACACTACGGGGGAGAAAAAACTGCGGCCAAGGTCCTCCAGTGCGGTTTTTATTGGCCGACATTGTTTAAGGATGCACACCAATATGCACGAGGATGTCATGCTTGTCAAATGACAGGAAATATTTCAAGGAGGAATGAGATGCCACTCAAGAGCATCTTAGAAGTGGAGCTTTTTGACGTTTGGGGAATAGATTTCGTTGGACCCTTCACTTCATCATTATCTAACCGATATATCTTAGTTGCTGTAGATTATGTATCCAAATGGGTTGAGGCCATTGCTTGCCCTACTAACAATGCTAGGGTTGTGGTTAGATTCTTGAAGAAGAACATTTTTACAAGGTTTGGGACGCCAAGGGCAATCATAAGCGACAATGGCAGTCATTTTTGTAATAAACCTTTTGAACGGCTGATGATTAAGTATGGGGTTCGACATAAGCTAGCATCAGCGTATCACCCCCAGACTAGCGGACAGGTAGAAGTCACTAATCGAGAGATAAAGCGTATCCTGGAGAAAACTGTCAATACGACTAGGAAGGATTGGTCGTTACGTTTAGACGACGCTTTATGGGCTTATAGGACTGCATATAAAACTTCGATTGGAATGTCACCATATAGGATTGTTTTTGGAAAGGCATGTCATCTACCTGTGGAACTGGAACACCGGGCCATGTGGGCAACAAGGATGCTAAATTTTGATGAGACGTTGGCGGGTGAAAAAAGGATATTAGAATTAACTCGCCTGGAAGAGTTTCGTTTAGAGGCATACGAGAATGCCAAGATTTTCAAGGAGCGCACGAAGAAGTTCCATGACAAAAAGATTTCGGATAGGACCTTTCAAGAGGGTGATCTAGTTCTCTTATACAATTCGCGCTTAAGACTCTTCCCGGGTAAGTTGAAATCAAGATGGTGTGGCCCATTTCAAGTACAACAAGTCTTTCCTTCTGGAGCGGTGGAGCTATTCAACTTCAAAGACGAGTCCAGATTTGTGGTCAATGGACATCGATTAAGCATTATCATGGGCTTCCGCCTACTGCTGAGGAGGAGGTTTTGTACCTCGATGACCCTGTCTATGAATAAACCATCTTGAGCTTAGTCGAGCTAGCGACTATAAATTTAGAACTACTACCAATAACTATCTTTTTCGTTTTTCTTGTTAATAAAGTAGCATGCGCCTATCATGGTTTTTTTCATCTCGCCATGTTCCGAGTCTAAGTTCGGATAAACGAGGTTTTTTCCTTGATAGCCGTCATGTGAGTTTTTAGTTAGGTTTAAATCCCTTTTGGTCTTGTCCATGGAAGTATAAAGTAAAATGGCTTAAACTGTTTTTAGATATTTATATCTAATTACCGCCACGTTATTTTATAACCTCCATGGACATGGTATTTGACGATTTCGTGGAGTTTGTTTGTTTATACAGGATGTGTCTGTCTCTCCACACTGTGCCGATGATTACGCCGATAATGTTCCTTTACTTGGGAGCCGTTTCCAGAGCTAAGTCTTTCATCTTGACTCTCATTTATTTTTTGTCATTGAGGACAATGCCATGTTTAAGTGGGGGGCAGGGGACTTAGCTATATATTGTGCTAAGTGTTGAAAAAGTCAAGGGGAATGGAATACTGAGACGATATTGAGCCAAATTTAAAATTTTCATGGATAGATGCCAAGTGTTTAACTCGTACCCTTAAACTTGTGAAGTTCTTATACTTAGAATTAATAGGAAATGAACCAAGTTGCGTGAGTACGTGGTCATCTTATACTTTTGCGATAAATTGTTAGTAGACTTAAGGATATTCATGCCAACAATTGCAAGTAGTTAGGTATTGTTCAATTACTCAACATGTGAATCGCTGAGTACCGCATGAGTTATAATAATTGAAAGAAGTATGTGTACATTGCTTAGATAATTGGTTATGAGGACCTAGTGTCGATATTTGTCGATTGATGTATTCTGATCTTCTAGCCAACAAAAGCGGAGTAATAAGCTTGGGACGTACCTGTGTTTTGACAATGTATTAAAACACTGGGCTTGTAGTAAGTTACCAAAGTAGCCTCGCGCTTGTGGTAATATTCGATGCTAATATTTGATCTAAGATAGAGGGATGTCCTAAAAAGTTTTCCTTCTTGAGATTGATAGTATCTGAAAAATATGAAGATATGAAAAGAATATTCAACTCTTTAAGAGGCTTTGAGTAGTACTCGGTCTCCAAGTCCAAAAACCCTATAGATACGCTCTTGCTTATTGTTCTAGTGCTTTAACCATTGCGAGGCATAAGAAGTATGAATGCTGATGTTGGTAAATTTAGATATGAAGTCTGCATAAACTCTAATCTTGCTACATTTATATAAAACCCATGCACATGCACACGATCACGTCGATTCATAGCAAGTAGTGAATAATGCATATCTTATAAGCATGACCGGTATGAGTTGACTCGGGTTTCTTGTGTAAGTATGAGTTGACCACAGAAAATGTTGTCTTGGGGAATAACTTGTTAATGCTTTGTTCGGGACGAAGCAAAGTTTAAGTGGGGGGCATTTTGATGACAGTTAAAATATACCTGTTTATGTCATCAATAATAACCTTAAATCGGAGTTAATTATATATATTTCATGTTTAATCACGTGTTTATGTTTATTATTTAATGATGACTGATTATTAATATGATAATTGGTATTTAGCTGTTTTTATTATAAAAGAGCAATTAATTGTGTGATAAATGCTGATTTTGCAGATCATGATAAATCGGGAAGATAATTATCATGCAATCAGGGAGATCTCAAGATAAAAGAGAAGAAAATCGGAGCATTGAAGAAAAGATAAATCAGATCAATTCAAAAGCATGGAGTGGGGTACAAGTCAGACGAACCGAAGTGAAAACGCGTGAAGAAGGAGGCTCGGTCGACCGAGCCATGCCATTCGGTCGACCGAGCGTGTAGGTTCGGTCACCCGAGCCTAAGTTGATAAATGCATGTCAATCTTCTGGATTCTCCCTATGTCGGCTACAACTCCTATATAAACAGCAGCTCCGAAATTGAGAAGACCACCACCAACACCACTACAACACAAAACAATTCATACAATTTTAGATTTTGAGTTTTAGTTTTATTTTCTTTATGTTCGTACATTGTGGATTCGCCGGATTCTCCAATTAGGGAGCGCATTAAAGAGTGGGAGTCACTCTCATCTTCGAGGGTATGACTATTCAATTATGTAATCCTTATTCGTAGATCTGTTATATTTTAATATGGAGTAATTTTATTTGTATTGATTGCGTGATGTAGATTTATTTACGAACCCATGTGTTTAGGTTAGAAACGTTAAAGAAGTAATCATGATTTGTCCCGACACAGATCTGTGTTCGGTCGACCTAGACGTGTCACTCGGTCGCCCGAGTGCTGTCGTTCGGTCGACCGAGCGTGGTGATGTGTAGGGCAATATTATGATCGGCTTCGACTACGTCAGATTCTCTGATTTGGAATTAAAACGAGTAATTAAACCTGATCAACTTAATTATTTGTCATCATAATTTAACATGAAACCCAAAAAGTGATTGTTACTTAGGATATAGATTGAATCGGCATCTAAGAAGTACGCCTTACCCTAGGAATGTTGCTTAGATGAGGTTACGGTTTATACTGGCATCCCTAGTTTCGTAATTGTGTCAGAAGTTATATGAGATGGAGGCATTAAAAAGCGAAGTCACGTAATGGAGGCACGATGATTTAGATGGCCTAACTGGAGCTAAATCTACCTTAGGGGATGACTCCGTAGTCATAATAATTAATCTTTAACGTTTGTTTTGTCTCGTTATCAACCTAATTCACATGGGGGAGTTATGATCTACTAGCGTAATCAATACTATTTGTCTAGATAATATCAACCGTATTATCCGTGTTTTAGTAGTCTTTAATTTGTCTTTGTGGTATTTTGTGTCTTGTGGTTGTCACTATTTTATTTTCTGTATTTAGTTGGTCGTAGACCGCCCTTTCAATTTAGTTCTAATAGGATAAAGCTGTGTTTTATTTGTGCCGAGTCTCTGTGGGATCGACCTCGACTCTATCTGGCTATACTACAATTGAACATAGTTCTCTTGCTAGTGTGTTAGTAGGCATCGAGTTAATAGTTTAACTTGACCACGTCATCAATCAACATAATGGATGTTGGCGAGTGAAGAGGGTTCTCAATTCGCATGAATGTTGTAGAGTAATCCCCCCTCAATAGAAAAACAAAGCAAAAGTGCAAGGTTGAGCACCTGAAGGGTTAAACAATTTAGAAACCAAGAAGAGAGCAATAATCTCAACATGAAGGAGCTATGGAGACAAAACCAGTATACCAAAAGGTCTCAAAATGAAATAAACACTTGTCAAGAAGTGTCCAAGTTAGCATTATTCAAAGATAGGTTATTTCAAGATTTAAAGATGATAGAAATTTCCTCAAGATAATATAAAGGAACATCAAAAGTTTTGAAAAGAAGAGTATGTGATAACCAAGTTTCTGTGTGAAAGATGAAAGACACTTAAGAAATGTCAGATAAAGTTTGATTTCATAGTATTAATTCAAACTTCCAAAAGAGGTGTAAAATATCATTGACGGCCCAATTCAAAGGTTCAAGGTTGCACTACTCGAGAGAAATAGTACAATGCTAAAGAATTAGCCCTTATGGTTATTCCTTATAAGGTAATGAAAATGTTAAAACAGAACAGACTTTTCAACTGGTTTAACAAAATTGTTATAGAACCACAAAGACAAAAGAGGGAATGTCAAAAGGTGTGTCTAGAGGTTCATTGCTCTAAATGGCCTGAAAGAGAGTTAAGCTGAAAAGGTGCAAGGTGCATTAATCTGAATTGAAATTAATAAGACTGTGGAGTCCATATGTTGGTTGGCAAGATAGGTTCGGAAGACATCTTGGCAAAGACTACCTTCTGCTTGAATTGGTTTAGCGTAGATTTCCAAAATGTTAAGGGTAAGTAATTGAAAATGTATGTCATAGTAGGCTTTAAAGACCTGACTGGCAAAATGGTGAGATGAATACCTTGAAAAAGCAGGCAGCATTAGATGAAAAGCTTACAATATCAACACTACCATTAGAAAGGAAGCTGAGAATGAACACAAGTAAAAGCAATGTTCTGTCATTAGGAGATTTAATCAATTTTGGATTTGAAAGGAAGAAAGAAAGTACAACAATTCAACAATAGAGAGAACTTGTTTCTTTGATTTGAAAAGTAAGAAGGAGTGAACTTGTTCACAAAGGAAGGCTTAAGGAGATATGTTTCTGACGTAAATCGTGACAGAAGATGGCGAGAAGTTATTGAACTCAAATTTCTCAAGTGAGGAATTGAATGGGAGTAATTTACTAGAAAAGGCATAAAAGGTTTCGAACTTCAAACATGGCATACTGGAAGGTAACGTCTTTGTGCTTGTTTATAACTGCAAAAGAAACCATAACTTTAGCCTTACAAACAACCTACTAAAAGCCTTAAACCAGAAGAAGATCAAACGTCGGGGAAACTTCTATAACATAACAATCATAACTTACTACTCTATTAGCCCTAACCCTAAGTCAAGAGGTGAGAAATTTCTTTTAGGTTGTTGTGTAGATATTTACCTCAGACCTATCATTATCGACTTGTGCAGCCCAAACGAAAAGGAGTTCGAGTACGATCAAAAGATAATAGTTTCATATATTGGAGTTTCCCCGATGATACCAAAATATTAGAATTTTCGGAAGATAAGAAGTCGGTCAAAAACAATTATTTTTGCCGATTGCACAAGCTGTCAGAATTTCCAGATTAATAAACACTGATTTAAATTGCAGATTGCGATCAAAGGAAAAGGAATTTGAACTTAATTTCAAAAGGAAAAGTTGTAGATAAAAGTGTTTTCTGCAACATATAAAACATTCAGGTCATTTGAAGATGTTTAACCTGCACAAAACAGAAGAAAATTGAAAGTGCTGCTGCAGATTTTCTGGACAAAGTGTCTGGCGATAACATAAATTTTCTGAACAATCTGCAATGATTATCGAGTTGATGTAAGAAGGGAAATTGTAGAAACGAAAATTTTATATATTGTGGAAAAGTTTCAGAATTTTTGGAGCAAGGTAAACTGTTTTACGTGAGGGGAAAGCATGGGGACGGAAATCGTTCACTCATGTTGCAAAGGTTTAACCACAAGAATGATGAAAAGCATGTGTCAGGCAAGAAACTTTCAATAATGGCGATTGAAAAGAATAGGAAGCACTTAGGAAAGATGGAAATGTATATGGAGTTCGTGTGGAATCCATCTTGAGCAAGCAAAGGTCTAAGAATTTTGATAAACACCAAGTAAGTAATAATGAAAGGAAAAATTGGAGGATTTGTAGAGTTGAGTAAGGTACCATACCCTACCAAGGTTGGCCAAGTCAAAAGTAGACTTGATATGGGAGTGTAAAGAAAATTCAACCAAGAGGACCTCAACTTAAAGGTGTAGGCATAAGACTTCGATCCCAAAGTTTTGTTTAAAGGGGTTTCACTTAGTCATTAGTCAAGACGAAAGAGTCTGCTAAGCTGCTAAAGAGACTTATAAATTCAACTTAAAGCTACGAACTTAGACGTAAGATAGAAACTTTTCTCTGATACCAACTGTGATGCCCCGTCCCGGAAACGAGTCATTATCCAGAAAGAACGTCCGGCATGCATATATTAACTTTTGAAATCGTCAAAAGTAATATATACATAAACCTCGTAACAATCAATCAGAGTAAAAGCGGAATAAATTACAACTAAAGATAACTCGGAAAAAGAATGTCAAACGACAAACAACGGATCACCAAGTCCCAAAATCTACGTCTAAGAAAGTTGACCGACAAAACAACGAAATAAATGTTGTTGTGACTTATTACATCCCAAATGAAACTAAAAAGATACTAGAGACTATCTCTCAAAAACTGAATAATAAATTGCATAAAATAAATGCCTGTGTCATCATAACTCTTGAGCCTAAACATCAGCTCCGTTAACTCCATTGTCATAACCAAGATCATCATCATCCTGACAACCAACTTCTCGGGGTGGGGACAATGAAGAGAAAGGGGTAAGTACTTACGTACTCAGCAAGGTGTAGAAGAAACGGTTACACACTATATATAACATATCATACATAACAAGTAAATTCTACAATCTTTACCACATAGGTTGCATTGAGATCTCTCTCACCCTCTACTAGATCACATAGTATAACCTCACGCACATAAGTTTGTTGCACCAATATCAATGGACACTGTGCATGGTGAGAATGCACCGGGACATATTAAGCACCTCTCAAGAAGGCATGGACTTAGGTCTCCATGTGGGAAATTACACGTTGTCCCTTGACACATAACTCCAAAGGGCTGTAAGAATCCCATGCTTCGATTTAGAGACGTGCATTACCAATGATATTGACGTTTTAACATTTAGACAACCACATATTATTTACGAGTTAAGTTCTAATCACCTGGTTCATTCACGTATAAGGCTCCTTAGGGACTTCTAGTCCTAGACAACTAGTTACGCTACCTAACATGTTGTAAAAGAATCATTGACTACTGAGTCAATGTCACACAAGGCCTAAACAAAGCCTTCCGGTGCTCCCACCTTCTCCCCGCAGAGGGTCTCAGTTGTGGGGCAAAACCAAGGCTACCAGAACTCAGAGTTAGACATTGTCGATTAACATATAATATTCCAAAAAGAACATACAAGCCACATCGTATCGTGTAATACACATAAAAGCACAAAATTAACATAATACACCTTTACCGTAATCTACCAAACTTTACTATAACCATTAAATATATATAGTATTTTGTTGTGCATACTTTTTTGTAGTATATAAATTAAATAATGTTACTTACCGTACCTATTATCTATTAAAACAACTATATTAATGGCCCATTTTTTTCCCAGAATTCAAAGGAATACATAAATAGTTTATATATAATTTCTTAACTGCTTACGGCAGCAAGCATGGAAGGATTCATAGTTTTTTTTTTTTTCTTTTCCGTGTTGTTTCTTTCTCATCCTTCTACTTTCTTTCATTTACGAAATCGGCAAATGATATACTTCTTCCATTTTTCATTCGACAGCACTAAATAGATAGAATAGAATATACATACAAATAGTAGTAGAACCTATATCGAGAACGAAAAATAGATACTTAAATAAACAATAAAAAAAACATTATTGTATTAAAGAACACCCTTTTACCTTTGAATCCAAAAGGCGAATTTAAAAGCAAAACAAGGAGTAAAAAGCTTCAACCCTCGATTCCAACCTCTTCTACGAATCACTTACGATAATTAACATTAATTCTACGATTAGGCAACCTTCTAATTCACAAAACTCAGGATTTTCCCCCAAGAACACAAGAAATCTAGATTTAGTGCTATGAAGGAAAACTTACTGATTTGCAAACTGTTAGTGTGGAAACGTTCGTCTCGACGAGACGATGATTTTCGTCTTTTGCGGTATGTCTAAATTCCTGACGAATTAGCCGCGCGATCGAAGATTCTTCTCCTCCGCTTCCAGGATCTTCTGCGTCTGCTCCTTACGTTTCTGTCGTTCCTCCTCTTCTAATTTTCTGATTTTGAATACTCTTACCGTAAATAACATATGAGGGAAAATTATGGTATTAATTCCTTTAAATAGCCATAATTAATTAAAGCATTAATTAAAATCCTTTAATTTTACTTTTAGGTTAATCATAAATAGGAAATAATATAATTTAAATCCCATTTACGATATCGCCCTTCTTAAAAATCCAGGGTGTTACATTTCCCACTTTATCAAACTTGTTGAGCCGCAAGTTTGTGGGTATCCGCGTTACTTAGGATCAGTGTAATCAAAGGTTGGTTAGGAATTCATGGGACACCCCGTAAAGTCTGATCAAGGTTAGTTGAGGGAGGCTTGTTCTTCATGTTCGTTGTGTGTAGGTTACTTTTAACGTTCCGAATTCTGATCAACAATACAACAATCTAGAGAAACAATGGAAAATACATCAACTATTTATTTCACATCTCCTTAATCGCACAATATCAAAGAGCCTCTCACATACTATCTGTATGCATAAGTGAGATTCAGTACATGCAAGTGCCCTAGTGACACCTGCAAAGAAACATCTAACTAAAGATTGATGAAGTAATTAGCACATACCATTGAAGTAGAAAAAAGCATAAAGGTACTTAAATCAAAGGAAAATCTTGCGGGTCCGCTGTCAAAAGGTTTACCTATAGATCAAATGTCTTTATTAACAAACGGAATGAGACTAAAGCATATTACAACTGTTCTCTTATAATGGCAACCCAACCATAGTGACTAAAGAACCCAAGATAATGGACAAAAGGGACAACTAAGTTATGAGGGACAGTTAGCACTTACTCATTCTATTAATATAAAAGTGTTGTCTACTGAAGGGTTCAGGCTAAACATAAAGCTTTTAATGATTTCTATATCTTGGTCAAGCCAAGTGGGGTATTGCATATTACTCTTTATAGGATGTCACCTATGTAAGTCGGAGTGGGGTCGCTTCTGTGAGAATTTGTGGGCCGAATTCCCTAGAACACTTTATGAACCAAGGTGTTCCAGGGCCAAAATGGACACAACAATGAGAACTTCGAGAAGGTCAGGGGGTCTATTGCATAGGTATCATTGTCTAGGCATTCACCAAAGACTGGGCTGTTTAAGACCTAGTTCACTGCTTAGCCGAGTATGTCTGATGGCATACAACTAGGGAAGGTTCAAAGCAGCAAACCAACTCGCCCGATGCAATAGAGCTCCGTTTGTTATCTCTACAGAGTCTGCATAGCATATACATTAATTTTCATTCATGTGAAGGGGGGGTGTTTAGAATTTTAAGTGTTTTTTTTATTAGCTCAACGGGTCTAAGTGTAAGTGGCGAACAATCCATTTCAGGCTCGCTTTTGATTGACTTATGGAATGCATTTCCGGAAGCTAAAAACAGTTTTGGAAACTACTAAAATAGTAGTTGATGTTAGACTTTTGAATCACTCGATTTCGATATCGGGTGAATGATAAATTAATGCCTAGAGATAAAGTAATAAATGTGGTTGTTAGTAAAGGAAATGGGTTTCTTTTGTCCCACATAGACAATATGGCTCAAGTGGAATCACTACTTAAGAATTAGTGTGGCACTTAGAGTCAAGCCCCTAGGAGCAAGAGAATTTTGTTAAGGGGAGAAGACGTAGATGCTTGTTGGTTCAGAATCCTACACGTATGCCACAGTCCGGCCGGCCGGCCTAAGGCATGGGCCTTAGATTTGGCTTGGGCTGGCCAATGATTAATCTTTTTGGGCCAGCTCAACATGTTGTTTTTTTAATTTCTGAACCGAATCGGTGTATCTAACCAACAACCATATTCGAACTGGACAATGCATGTATCTATTCGAACAAAGCTTCAGTTCGAAATTTGGTTCATGAACCATTGTTGCTGTTCAAATTCTGGTTCATGAACAAGAACACTTCCTGCAAATTTTTGAAGAGGTGTTCCTCTTCAAACCGAAAAGAACTCTGTCTATTTTTGCATATAAATACCTCTAGTACTGAATAAAAAACATAAAATACAGTACCAAAACTCTGCACAAATTTCCTTGCATTTCACAAGTCTAAGATAACAAGGCCGTATTAGTTCGCATTGAAGTGCCACAATCAGAACAAGGTAAAGAATGTTATATCTTGGGAGCCTTTTACCATAAATGTGGGCATATAATCGGGGCAATAGAGTCTTAAGGATAGCGTTCTACGTGCCTCAGTCCAAACAAAAAATTTTCGCAATTATTTTTGCTTTCTGTCATTCAGTTCTATATGCATGTTAATTTGTATGTTGTATGCAGGGGCAGACGCACCCTATGGTTAGGGGGCACTCGCCCCCCTGCCCCCACCCCCGATCCAGAGAATAACACAATTATATATGTTATGCACTTTTTTCGCCCACTATGAATATTAATTTCGCCCATATCATCTATAATAATCGGATAATTTGACGTAAAATTTCTACCATGTATATAAAAATATATAGTTATTATGAAAGTGATACATTTAAATGAATATTAATAAGTTTTGAAATGTTGGTTTCCTTAAAAGATATTGTTTGTAGTATGAGAAATATTTACTAATAGGAGATTAAAGGTTAATGTGTTAGGATCCTGTAATATATATTAGTATTCTTATCAATTAAATGCAGAGTGTATAATCGTATTTTTTATGTTATATATAGTAGTGTTTTTATTTTTCGGATCCAATGGGGACAAAAAAAAAATAACTATTATACATCGTTTTTATTGCATAAATCTTTAGAATTATCGTCCCCGGTCGGCCGTGATCCTGCGTCCGCTCCTGGTTGTATGAATAAGAATAATATAATATATGTTCCGCAAACCGTTCTTCAATTCTGTTCTCGAGTGTTGTAAATTATGTTTAGAATAGTTTCTATAAACGATAAAACAGTTTAATATAAAAGGAAATCAAAGAATTGTTTCCAACAAATGTAAAGATATACTTAAAACCTATCTATGTCTATTGCTCACACCAAAATAATTTGTGCACAAGATTACTTAGGGGTCAAAGAAATGTTTCAATTCCCTAAACCAAAATAAAAATGTTTCAATTAATTACTAATTAGGATGAAAACATATGTTTCAACCGGTGAGTTGATAGTGATCACTGTGAGAGATCCAGAAAAGTGTAGACATATTTGACTGTTAGAAAAAACAACAACACTGAAGCCAAACCAACTAAAAATAAGAAATAAATAATCATTACCGGCTACGTGTTACACCTTCTGCCCAGAAGAAGGAAAAAAAAAAAAAAATACTCATAAATTAACCACACTTATAATCAATTTCTATATAAAGGCATCGTCAAGAGTTTGATCATATACAATATCTCCCACTTCTTCAGAAAAAGTAAAAAAGAATATAAAATCAAAGCAACAAACCATGGGAATCTTGAAGTTTTTCTTGCTTTTTTGCAGCCTTCTTCATCCGCTTATCCTAACAACAACAAATGGGCAATCCTATGTATTCAGGGAATACATTGGAGCAATGTTTAATGGTATAAAGTTTTCAGACGTGCCGATACATTCGGATGTCGAATTTCACTTCATCTTATCGTTTGCCATTGATTACACTACTTCTCCCTCTCCCACCAATGGAAACTTCAACGTTTTTTGGGATTCCGACAATCTCAGCCCTTCACAAGTTTCAGCTATCAAATCCAAACACCCTAACGTCAAGGTTCGTTCGTACGTGAAAATGTGAAATCGTTGTCTTTACAACTAACTAACTATATAAAAGCATGTAATACATACGAGTAGATGAAATGTCCTACGTAGGTATATGTCATCTCCATTATCTTTCATTATGTTTTATTTGCTATGTAATGAACTGCAGGTTGCTGTAAGCTTAGGAGGGGACAGTGTCCAAGGCGAAAGTGCGTATTTTCAGCCCTCCTCGATCGAGTCGTGGGTCTCTAATGCAGTATCTTCACTCACAGACATTATCCAACAATACAACTTAGACGGTATAGACATCGACTATGAACACTTCAACGCGGACCCAGAAACCTTTGCAGAATGCGTGGGACAGCTTATATCGACCTTAAAGAAAAAGGGTGTGATTTCTTTTGCTTCGATCGCACCGTTCGATGATGATGAAGTTCAAAGCCATTACCAAGCCTTGTGGAAAAGCTATGGACATGCTATTGACTATGTGAACTTCCAGTTCTATGCTTATGATGCAGGGACCACTGTCTCTCAGTTCATAGACTACTTCCATACCCAAACATCTAACTATAATGGTGGGAAGATCTTGGCCAGTTTCTCTACAGATGGGAGTGGGGGTTTGTCCCCAAAAAATGGATTCTTTAAAGCTTGCAATAGGCTCAAGAATGAAGGAAACCTACATGGGATCTTTGTTTGGGATGCTGATGATTCTAAAGCAGCTGGTTTTCCCTATGAGAAACAATCACAAGCTATGCTTGCTGCCCCTGTTACTATTAATTAGTACTGTTTGTATGTATATATCTGTATCCATTAGCATCAAGGCTGTATCTATATTTGTATATATATATATATATATATATATATATATATATATATATATGTAACCATGAACATATATACTTGTTCTTTGTATGATACCGTTTTGTTAGTGTATTCATGATAGCTTGGAACTCAAGTTACCAGTAAAAAGAACATGTAAACTTTCCTACTTTGTATCTATATGTGAAATATCCTTTTGTAAACTTATATGTTTGAGCAGTATACATATTTCATTGTTATGGTGTATAATTTCTATTTAGTCTTCTGAAAACTAAAATAATTTTCTGTAATATCTACTTTCAAATAAGTTAATCAAACATAAATCAAAGCCAATCCCCTAGAAATTGCAGGAAAATTTGGATGATTGATGAATGTGCTTTAGGAGAATATTAATACTCATATTCATATTCAAGAAAAGTGTGCTTCAGCAGACCGTTGGAAACGGATACGACGTTCAGGAACTCCATCTTCAACCCGTTTGTCCTCGAACCATTTGATAACTTTTTTACGAGGAAGGTGCGTCACTTGAACTATGCTGCTAATCATCGAATTCTGCATCAAGTTAACATATATAGCTCCAAACATGTGTGAAACCGTAATGAAAGCAAGTTATTAGAGAATAAACACAACACGTTTCACGCTAAGATTCTAAGAGCAATCTCACAATGCTTTACTTACAGTGGGGCGTTTGGTACGATGATAAACCAATTCAAGGGTTTCAAGCTGAGATTTCTTTATCCTTTTTCTAGCTGTCCAATCTCTTTGCAAGACATGCACTGGCACTTTCACATTTACCTCCTCGGCCCTTGAATGTTCAGGATCTGTCTCCACAGAAACAGTTTCTGTTGATTCATGAATCGGCTCCTCGATTCTTGAAACAGGGTTATCAGGTAAAGTAGCACTCAACATAAGCAAATTGGGAGGAGGATCACGTAGTAGTTTAAGAACAAGTTCTCTATCAAGGCATAAGTCAGCAGCAAGGTTTTTTATCTGCAAAAACAGAATCCAATAATTGAAAGCTAAAGCCTTTGCTTGGGGGGTTGACCTAATTCACCACTAAATAAGCATTATAGCACTTACACTGATCTTTCGGCGACCATTTTTCAAAGCATAAGCCAGTTTTTTAAGCTGCCAGGTTCTAAGATTAAGTGTGTTTTCTTCATCATCGCCTTCATCATCAACATCATGAACATCAGAACTATTTTGGTATTCATCATCATCATCATCATTTCCTTCTTCTTCTTCGTCTTCCTCGTTTTCAGATTCATGATCATCATCTTTTATATTCCCAATCGAGCCTAAAGCCCCGAATAACTCATCATCCTTCAATGCCTCTTCCAATTCTTGTTCAAGCTTTTTAAGGTCGTCCTCGGTTATATCATCATCGTAATCGTCAATGGATAAGCTGTCGTTTTTTAAGTCTTCCTCCAACTGCTGAAAAAGAGCCTCAAAGGCATCTTCATCTATATCTTCATCTTCTTTAGCTTCTTTTACATTGGGAATTTTCTGCAACAAACAAGTAAAGGGAAACCCTTAACTCTTAAGCATTTTGGCCGTTTCGTTTGTTTTATAAAGCATGACAGAGTACTCAACCATAGAACCATTTAGCACTAATCAGGTGTTTGAAACATTATAAAGCGTCCTGCATTGCACCTCCAAGAACAAGAAGACATTGACATCCCTAGTCAACACTCTCTGAACAGACAGATGACAAACAAAACGCTTTCAAAAATTAAATTATGACCCTGAATTTAAGATAAACAACAAGCATAATTTGTCTATGAATAAGGATATTCCATATAATGGACAAAACAAGATATTGCAATTGTTTCTCTATTATAAGTCAACCAAAGTTAGACACAAGAATTAAGCAAATCATCGGCAGCAACCTAAGACACACACAAACACACTGTCACAGGCACACACACACACACAGTCACACACACCCCTGATTTGAGTGGTACTCCCTCCATTGCTTAAAGAAAACAAAATACAGAGGGGGATAATCGTTCAGATGGAAAGAACATCAATCCAAAAAATAAACAGCCCTTTTGGTGGAAACATTGCTCACACGGTTAGGAGATAAGAATGAAAACTAGAAATGATTACAACAAAGTAAAATAGGCTTCATAGAGAAAAAAAGAGAGAACCTTTTTCTTTAACTTCTTTGCTGGCACCGGTGGAGAGTTGCAGGAGGCTGTGTGGCGACGGCGGGCGAAAGTGAGTAGGGAGGAGGAATTGGTTGAAGGACGTGGCAGGATAAGGTTGTTTCTACTTGTGCCGGAATGCCCCACAAACAAGGGGGGTTTTTCATTACAGAAAAAGCTGAGCTCCCCGAAAATTCGAAGCGTTGTGGCAGCTGAAGCCATTCTCCTCCTCCTACTTCTACAAGTTATATTTTTACCGACGACGACGGTTCGCCTGATGATTTCAAGAAGTCTGGTTATAAATTGTTTTTCCTAATAATAAAGAAAAAATACATTCTTCATTTTCAAAGGGAAATGCTACGGTCATAATAGCACAACAAATGATATACTCACTCCGTTTTTATTTATATGTCGTGAAATGAAAAATCATACAGATTAAAAAGGTAATTAATATATGTATTGAAAATATATTTTTTTATTGAAAATGTAAATATTTTATTGGTAAAGGTGTTTTTAGTATTGAAATTGTGTTTTCTTTTTTATTGGAGATTTAAATTTTGTTGGTAAAGGATGAAAAAATAATAAATAATGCATTGAAAATGTAAAATGACAGATAAAAAAAATTTATAAATTTTGAAATGTGACAGATAAAAAAAGACGGAGGGAGTAATATAATTTGGAAATTCTTATCGTCACCCTATTTTTTACTACTGAAATCATTTTATTTTTTACTTACTGCAACACACGAACGTCGATGGAACCGATTTTCCTTTTGATCTAATAATAATATTACTCATTATTGACACTTCTATAATTAGAGAGATTGAGGGGAAATGACAAAAATGATTACAAAATGAATAAATATGACACACTCATTTTTTTAGTTGTAAAAAGGACAAACAATTTCAGACGGATAAAATTACCATTTTATTAAAGGGACGCGTGCATATGCATTCTTCCCCTGCTTCAGGTTTTTTTTTTTGTTTTTTTTCAAACATCCGTAACTTTTGATTTATAACTCGATCATCGAAATTTTTTCACCAAAATTCATAATTTTTTTTTGCCTTTTAATTTGAGTCCAAATACGATACCCTTCTGACGTAAATTTTGAAAGCCGAAAAAATATTTGCATTAACCGGAGCGTTTTTCTTATAAACGACCGTAACTTTTGATTTATAACACCGATCATCAAAATTGTTTCACCAAAGTTCATTTTTTTTTATCTTCATTTTGAGACCTCATTTGATACCTTTTCGACGTAGTATTTGAAAGCCGAATTTAATCGCAGCATTTACACTATCACAGTATCAGTATCAGTAAACAGTATCATGCTCATTTAAGGCTTAATTCAAGTGACTACTTTAAGGCACAAATATCTGGCTCATATAAGGCTCATTTAAGGCTTAATTCGAAGGACACAATATCATATCTTGCTCATATAAGGCTCATATAAGGCATACAAATCACTAACAGTATCATATAAGGCATACAGTATTAGTATCAGTTAAGGCTTAAAAGAACTCTCCTTTCGGTTTTTTGTTGCAAGGTCTATGTCCCCCAAGTCCTTGATATGAACTGAATGTCTTCTTACAGTTCAAGCACTCATATTTACTTCTTTTCAGAGCATGTTTCGATACTACTTTTTCTTTAGGATCATTTCTTTTAGGCATCTTCTTGTTCTTGGGTTCAATCACATTAGGGCACTTGTTCTTGGCTTCATAAACAGCTGCCTTCTTGAAAAATCCTTCAAAAGACGTATCCGATTCGCCTTTTTCAACACATTCATCCAAATAGTATACTGAATCAGAGCTTTCTTGCTTATTAACCTTTGCGTTACTGTCCATATTGAACCTCTTATAGGAACAGATCCAAGCCAAGTCTAAGTTCATGCACAGTACATTATTACACTTGCTAGACTCCATAAACTAGACGATCAATTGGATAAGGATCACTCAATAAAATTAATTAAATGAAATGTTTGCAACTCTACTTAATAACAATGTCCAGGTTCACCTGCTCTTTTTATTAGTTCCAAAACAGTTCAAAATTTCAAGCAAGAAAATGGAAAAGCTCTGAATAGCATTAGCAAATTGTCATACAATACATCCTCAGTATAAACATCTAACGTGGGTAATTTAGCTTCACAGAGCATCATCAACACTAACAAAACAATGTTACAAAAAAAAATTATGGTTTTTGCAGCTATTAACCGAAATCATTAACACAAAAAATGCAACTTAATTTATACATCGAATTATTCAAAGAAAGAAAATTAAAAAAGATATAAAGCACTGAAATTTACCACATCTGAGATGCCTTGAAGTCAGTATGTGGCAACAAGTAACCGAATGAAAGGACGAGAGGCAGAAACCAGTGGACCTTGACAACCTCATCGATGAGAGGGAAGGCCTGAAAGACGACGCCATCGGAATAACAGGGAAATAAGAGTGCAGATGGACGGAAAAAGGAAGGAAGGAGGTGAAATAGTCACTCTTATCGGAGTTCATAAACGGCGGGACCGACACCACCGGAATGGCGATCGTGTGGGCAATCGGAAGAATGATCGAGAATCCGGCGATTCAGACAAGAATCCGGTGAATCACAACCTGTTTTGGTTCCGTATTGATTGAAAGAAAAACGCTGTGAGAGAATAGGGGTATATCGTCCGGTGGAATTTATTTGTCCTTAATGTAACTAAAAAATTGAAGCAGGATTAGCACTTAATTAAGAGGAAAAAAGTGGATTATAAACTAATTTTTCCCTATAATTATAACATCGGTGCCATTGAGCTTATTTTTTAAAAGGAAATAACGCCGGTGTCACTAGGTTTATTTTATTTCCATGAAAAATAATCGCGGTACCCGAAATAATTTTTTGAGTGTTTAAAGTAAAAGAGTGATGATTATTTAGACGACTTCTATCGGCACCACGAATTTACTATCGACACCATATTTTTATTATTTTTCATTCACTTCACCACCACTCCAAATTGCTTTTCGACGCCACGGTACGCGCGTCAGTGCCACTGACGTTTTGTTTAGCTAACAACGTCAGTATGTCGGACGTTTTTCACCAATGATACATTTATAACTATAATATCAGTGCCAACCAACGTCAGTGCCAACCAACGTCAGTGCCAGTGACGCTCGTACCGAAAACAAACGTCAGTGAGACAGACGCTATGTTGCACAAAAATAATAAAAATACTACGGTGGTGGCGACAGTAATTTTAAGAGTGTCTGAAGTAATGGAACCAATTGAAGTAAAAACGTGGTGCCAAGTAAGAGCAAGGCTCAGTTAACTACAACACTGCAAATTTAAAGTTGAACAACTGAATTCCATATCTTCCTATTTTCAACAAAAACAAGTATTTTTTTCCTCTCCAGCTAGAATGATATGGATGACCTATGTGCCAAAAAAAGTTCTATACGCACCAGTAAACCACAACCAGGAAGAGTAATCAAGACAACCTTCATGTAATAGAACCTCTGGACAGCAATTGGCAGCCTCGAAAATTTATGAGAACCGCGATTTTGACATCTTGATCCAACACAGATCACAGATGTAAAGAAAAACTACCTGATCAACAACTGACAGCGCTGCATTCCACAATGCAGCAAGCTCGCGTTTAAGGACGCGTAAGGCTTCACCAATATGCATGCCAAGGAGATTTATATCGTTCTTTATGGTATCCTCCCATTCCCGTTGTTGCTCTGGAATCTGGATCTCTAGACCAACATGATTTCTGCACATTCAAGAAACTATCTAATCAAACTGAATTGTTTCAGTAAATACCCTCTTTTGCAAAACACATACGTGAAACATGAATGTGAATGATTTGGACAAATAAGGGAAGGAAAGAGAATGCAAAGAATCGTTATATCTCTAATTCTTATTAGAAAAGCAAACTTATCACATCATTCACTCATATTGACATTTCACACTTTCTGGTCACATCCTAACATAGTAACCATCCATTTTTCAACTGCTTCCATACAAT
>CM044904.1:9798063-9864439 GCA_024500145.1 Gentiana dahurica var. dahurica
CTACACAATAATGACAACACTTAACCTTATTCCAGCCAAGTGGGGCTGGTACCACAGAAAAGTATTTACAAAAAAATCAAAAGAATGGAAGGAACAATTGCACAAACATGTATATAACCCTCCAATGCTCACTTTCTTACAATTGGGAACTTACCCTTATTTAGTGGTTTTAAGATAGTTTGATTCAAGTGTCCATGGTCAAACAAGAATGACGGTTTTGATTGAATTATGTTCTACAAAAACTTTATTTTAGATACTTATCAGTTTGATAAAGATCCAACATCTTTCTATTAGCAGGGAATACACTGCATCTTAAAAAATTCTTTTGTTAAAGGAGTATTTACTTGGAAATAATAAGTAACAACTTCAGTTATTGACACATACTATGAGACCTTTGATGCAATGTAGACTTCTATCTGATTTCTGAAAGGCTTCCATACTTTGCACTTTTCTATATAATTTAAACAAAAGATAAATCAAGAAAGCACAAGAAATCTTGATTTGTTCGAAACTCAAATATTCCACAACATACCTCAAGCTGTCTAAGCATTTCAATAGTCGAATTCAAGTTACAACCATTCAAAAAGTAAGCCTCTGCAAGACTTTCAACCGCAAAACCAGGGAACTGGGAGACCAAAAACTCACGCGGGTTGACATCTGCAATGTCAAAATATTGTTGTCTGTTCATCATGCCTGTCACAGAACCATTTCTTAATTTTTGATGGTAAGGAGGTGCGTCCCTCACTTTGGAAAGAAGCTGATCATTGTTAAGATTCGGCTTGTCCCAAGGTTTGCTCGAGTAGTGACGCAGACTTGCCAAGGGAAGGTCATCTCCATATGAAGAAACGGGATATCTAAACTTTGGATCCATGCTATTTCCATTAGTGTACTGAGGAGACGCATGCTGATCCTTCCTCATAAAGCCATTGCCTGGTAAAGACCGGAACTGTGAAGCTTCATTGCCATTTAACGACAAACTTGACAACGAGAGATTATCTATTCCTAAAAAATCAGCATCCACCGTCTCCTTAAAGTCCGGTGTAATGTCATCAGGAAGCTGATGCTGCCAGTACTGGTGAGCCTCTTCATCAGAGTTATTTGAGACCAAAGACTGAGACCTATCAAGCGCAGCTTTTCCTAACACTGTAGAGGCGGAGGAGACCAACTTAGAGGAAACTTCTGCAGTACTGGTGATTCCAGACGGTGATTTGACTGAAGAAGGGATAAATTCTGCAGCATTTGGATTCAAAGTTGTTATCTTGGTTGTAGATAATTTCTGATCACCGGCAATAGCCCCTTTTCCTGACAAGTTCATTCTTCAAGTTTCTAAATTTTTCAGAGCAAAACAGTGTCTTTAGGCTCACACATACAATGCATATCAGCCAAAGCCTGCAAAGAAATTCCTGGAGTCAGAGAAGTTCAATTACAAGCCGAGGTTTAAAGACAAGAAATCAACAACATGATTCTTGGAAATTTAAACAGACAGGTAGCTCTACTGCACCGTTAGATATTTTCTGCCAAATAAATTGAAATTGATGATAACCAGTACATAACTTCGATAAATGGCGCACAACTCTACTAATTATAAGGAAATAGCTTTTGCACGCCACATCATAAGCATAATCGATACATGCACAAGTTTCGTGTAAGTACAGAAAACTATAACATAAATGGTAAAAAAGGGAACGTGGGGAGCAAAAACAGCAAATGCACTAAAATTATGAGGTACTAAAATTAATAATTTCAATCCGATAAGCAATGCACTTGACATGCAAGAGGGGAGAAAAGGGCGAGCTCTGTAACCACAGATGAAGATGAAGGAACAAATAAAAACCAACAGAGCATCAAAGTAGGGACCCCATCACACCAATAGGATTACCATTCCTTGATACATGATTAAACCAACTCCCCAAAATGAATTGCAAGAACCCTTCATTATTTTGACTTCTCAAATCAAATTAATGTATCACAACCCTTGTCCCCAGATTCAAGTCATAGAACAACTAAAAAATATGCTCAACTCCAATAACTCCGCAAACCCTTTCAAAAAAAAAAAAAAAAAAATCCGCAAAACATTTCAGTATAGAAATGCCAGAATTTCAAGAAAACAACTAACATAACAGCTAAACGAACTGATGAAGAACTTCTTCCTTCAACCGTTCTATCAGATTCCCTTAATTTTTGGCCCAGATTAAACAAATGAAATAAAAATCTTCATAATAAATGGCCAAAAAAAAACAAGATCTGCAATAAAATTTTGAAGCATGCACCATTAAGTAGTTCAAGAATGGAAGAAACCGCAAAAAAAATGGATCCATCTAAGCACAGAAGGCTGAGGGTTTTTACATCAATATTTAAGAAAGAAAAAAATATGCATAAGCAGGTAGAGAAAGCTGTTAAATTCCTGACTTAAAAAAATTTAAAGAATGACAAAAAAAAATCTGTATAAACAAAGAGAGAAAGCATTTACTTGTCAGTTCTACACTGAAAAAGAGACGATTTTCCGCTAAATTATGAAGCCAGAAGTAGATGACGTAGGTTATGGGATCCTCATAGACAAGGCTTCGCCACATCCATAACGACATAACCTAGATCTACATCATCTAGCTATGATTAACTAACTCAAACGATAAAGCATAATTGGGGGGAATTAATTACTTAAAAGAAAGAAACATAAAATAAAGGCTTACATATTGCAGCCCTTAAATTGCTGGAAACACCCTCAATAAACTACATTGTATTCAAAGCTATAAGATTGAAGAAAGAATGAAGGGATGTGTTGGTGTCTTGGTGTCTATTACAATTCTCGTAGCTGCTTGCTTATATAGAGGTTTTTGCCGACTTAGGGTGGTTCTAGAAGATAAGCACGATATAAGCCGGAAACCGCCCCGAAGCTGACACTCGGTCAACCGAGAGCTGACACTCGGTCGACCGAAGTTATAGGCTCGGTCGACCGAACCTAACATTTGCACACGTTAATCGTTTTTCTCGTCTATCTTGCTCCCCACTCCATGCTTGCATGTTGATTCGATTAATCTTCCACTCAATGCTCCGATTTTCTTCCTTCCTTATCTTGAGATAATTGATTGAATGACATTAATCCTCTCGATTTGTTGTGATCTGCAAAATCAATAATTATCGCACAATAAATCGACTTTAAATAATAAAAACAGCTAAATACCAAATATCATATTAATAATCACTTAACATTAAATAATAAATATAAACGAGTGATTTAATATGAAATATACATTATTAATCTCGATTTAAGGTCAACGTTGATGACTTTTACGGGTATAATTTGACCGTCATCATTAGTCCTACTCAAGTGGTACCAAAGAAAGGTGGTTTCATAGTTAAAGAGAATGAAAAGCATGAATGGATTCCTACAAGGGAAGTGACCGGATATCGCATGTGTATTGACTTCCGGAATCTAAATGAGCATACAAGGAAGGATCATTATCCACTACCGTACATAGTCCAAATGTTGGAGCGGTTGTGTGGACACATATTCTATTGTTTCCTTGATGGTTATTCGGGATATCTACAGATTTTAATTGCGGCCGGTGATCGAGAAAAGACAACATTTACTTGTCCTTATGGAACATTTGCTTATAAAAGAATGCCTTTTGGTTTATGCAATGCTCCGGCTACCTTTCAAAGATGTATGATGGCAATCTTTTCTGATATGGTTGAGAAATTTTTGGAGATATTTATGGACGATTTTAGTATTTTTGGAGATTCCTTTGATCAATGCTTATCTAATTTGGAACGTGTCCTACAACGTTGTGAAGATATGAATTTGGTTCTAAATTGGGAAAAGTGTCATTTGATGGTATCCGATGGCATTGTTCTAGGCCATAGAATTTCAAAAGATGGTATTGAAGTCGACAAAGAAAAGATTGAGGTGATCGAAAAGCTACCACCACCGGTAAACTTGAAGACCTTAAGAGGATTTCTTGGGCATGCCGGATTTTATCGTCGTTTTATTGCGGATTTCTCAAAAATTGCTAAACCCTTAAGCCATCTACTCGAAAAAGAAGTACCTTTCCACTTTGATGAGAAGTGTATGGAAGCATTTGAAACTTTGAAGAAAATATTGGTAAGTGCACCTGTCTTAGTAGCCCCGGATTGGACTTTACCGTTTGAATTAATGTGTGATGCAAGTGATCTAGCGGTTGGGGCCGTGCTAGGCCAACATCATGATAATGTTCTAAAGGCAATCTACTATTCATCTCATACTTTGAATGCGGCACAAATCAACTATGCCACGACTGAGAAAGAACTTTTGGCGGTTATCTTCGCCTTAGATAAGTTTCGTTCTTATCTTATCGGTTCTAAAGTTATTGTCCACACTGATCATGCGGCACTTCGACATCTATTAAACAAGAAGGATGCAAAGCCAAGACTTTTATGATGGATTCTACTTCTTCAAGAGTCGATGTGGAGATCAAAGATAAGAAAGGAAAAGACAATTTCGTGGCGGATCATTTGAGTAGACTAGAGATTGTCGAAGAGGAAGGGAAAAGAAAGGAGATACAAGATTCATTCCCGGATGAACAACTTATAGTGATCGATGCACCCCCGTCCATGCAACTCATTGGAAACACCCCGATGCAAAAAGAGGATTCACCATGGTTTGGTAACATTGTTAATTATTTTACACATGGGTACATCCCACCTCATTGGACATGGCAAAAGAAAAAGAAATTTTTCCATGATTTGAAAGTCTATTATTGGGAGAAACCGGACCTTTTTCGGAGGTGTTCGGATGGCATCATTAGGAGATGCGTTCCTAATAATGAAATTTCAAGTCTATTATCCTTTTGTCATGGACGTGAAGTCGGAGGCCACCACGGTGGATGGAAAACTGCTTATAAGGTTTTACAATGTGGTTTTTATTGGCCTACATTATATAGAGATGCACATCATTATGCTAAAACTTGTGAATCATGCCAGAAATGGGGAAATGTATCTAAGAAGCATGAAATGCCTCTCCACCCTATCGTAGAGTGTGAGTTGTTTGATGTGTGGGGCATCGATTTCATGGGGCCATTTCCTCCATCATTTGGTAATAAGTTTATTTTGGTAATGGTTGACTATGTATCTAAATGGGTTGAAGCCCAAGCTCTTCCCACCAATGATGCCGGAGTAGTGATAAAGTTCCTTAAAAAGAACATCTTCACACGATTTGGCACTCCTCGGGCAATCATTAGTGATAGAGGATCTCATTTCTGTAATCAACCATTCACAAAATTGCTTGAAAAGTATGGTGTGAAGCACAAGATAGGTACACCGTGTCACCCACACACTAGTGGTCAAGTGGAAGTGTCTAACTGAGAAGTGAAATGGATCATTGAAAAAATGGTAGACACTAACCGCAAAAATTGGTCGGTGAAACTCGATGATGCACTATGGGCATATAGAACGGCTTTTAAAACACCCATTGGTTGCTCTCCTTATAAACTAGTATTTGGAAAATCTTGTCATCTTCCGGTTGAGTTAAAGCACCGAGCTTTTTGGATATCAAGTTTCTTAACTTTGATCCCCAAGCCGTAGGTGATCATAGGTTGCTCCAACTCACGGAATTGGAAGAATTTCGTTTAGATGCTTATGAAAACGCCCGTATCTACAAGGAACGCATGAAGTCATTTCACGATAAAAAGATTTTTCATCGTGAGTTCCATGTAGGTGATGAGGTGCTTTTGTATAATTCACGTTTGAAGTTGTTTCCAGGGAAGTTGAGATCGAGATGGACAGGTCCCTTTAAAGTAACCAAAGTGTATGCTTCCGGAGTACTCGTTTCTAGCTAATGGACATCGAGTGAAATTGTTCTTAAAGGAGGAAGGAATCCCTCAAACTGAGGAGGTGATGTTCCTCACCGACCCCCCTCCTGACTAATAAAGAGGCATAGTCTAGCTATAGACTATAAAATTAGCAACCCTGGGTACTATCTTTCCTTTTATCACTTATGCATCAATTTTGGTAAGATTATGTGCTTCTGTGCTATGTGTTTAAGTGGTATTAGTTGGTTGTAATCCCTACGATTAATCTGTATAAGTCCATTAATTCTACCGTATAAGCTTGTCGAGCCAACGACGTTAAATAAAAGCTCTCCCGGGAGGCAAACCCGATAGACCGTATAAATTTTAATTTTAAGTCTAGTTCTTATCTTGATATGTGATAGAAGCAATGTGTTTAATATGCTTGGTGTGTATTTTTTAAGTTTTCAAAAAATTTCTAAGTATAAAGATGTGTGTTTTGTGTGTTTTGGATGGTAGAAATTTTTTCTAAATATAAATTGTGGGTGTTTTGCTCTCTGTTGAGGAATAGTGAATTCTTTTCCGTTCCCTGATATTGTGGCATGTGCCATGGTCCTAGTGGCCAGAGCCACTTGTCCCCTTTAATTTGAATTAACTTAGTGGCCTGCGCCACACCCTCAATTTTCGAACTGAAAATCCGTTTCCTCTCCGCCATTACACCAAACCCCTTTTGCACACGTCTCCTTCCCATAAACGCTCAGAGAAGTTTCTTCTATCAAACCCTTAACAGCAGCCACACTCTTTCTTTGTCCTCTTCTCATCCCTTCCTCCTCAACCCAAGTGATAGAACGGTCCTAAGGGCATAAAGGAACGAAAATTTCGGACCTTTAAGGAGTGGATCACCATTAATTCCGGCCACCCTCTTAATTTCCGGCAGCTAGCTTTAACAACACGGTAACAAAAAATTTTAATTTTATTCCAATAAATTTATCTAGCCCTCTTCAATTGTATTTAGTTTTAATATCAAACCGGAGGATGGGATTTAATTTAGTTGGATGAACCGTGTGTTGTTGTTGTTGTTGTGTTGTTGTTGTCACCACCACCATTACCTTAGATGTCAGACAGACCCTCTCGTAGTAGTAAAAACCCATCGGGAAAAAAGCGTAAAATTGTCACCGTCCCTGCACCTCAGTCGCGAGCTCTAACACAAGCCGAGCAAGGTGTCCTGTTTGATAGGACCGCATCTACCGCAGCACGTCAAAATTATGCCAGAATCTTTAGTCAGAGTCCTGTCTTGTCAGAATGTAGTCTCAGCATTTCGCATATCACTCCTAGGCTTGCGAAAATCATAGATGACCGGCATTGGGGAGCCTTGGCAGCCGAACGAACTGCACCCATTAATTTTACAATGGTGGCGGAATTTTATTCCGTATTGTCCAGTGTTAATCCAGAGGAGTTGAGAATGGTGTAGTCAGTTATGTCACGATTCGTAAAACCAAAGTCCCTTTCAGCCCTAAAGCCATTAACGAGTTTTATCGTATTCCCGAAGTACCAAGAAGCGTTGAGTTTAACACCGTTTGGGAGTTGGATAATCCAACTAAGTTGTGGGAACAAGCTGAGGCTTTTAAGAAGAAAGTTGATCCGACTGCTGAATGGGTTAAGGGTAGATTCCCTTTTGGGAATACCACACGTGAAATTAGGGCCCTTAAGCACTTTCTGAGCCACAACGCTTGCCCTTCTCGTCACCTTTCGACCTTTAACGTTGAGGAGGCTTGCACCGCCTCCGCTATCCTGGAGGGTCTTCCAGTCGATTTAGGAAGCATCATTCATGCCAAGGCCGTGTTGTTTGCCAAAACGTGTCGTAATGATGGTAACATGCCTTTCCCTAATCTTATCACGGGCCTCTGCACGCTTCATCAAGTCACTCAACTTCCTAGTGATACGATGATAGCCCCATCCTCAGTTTCGATCGGCCCTAATCGACCTAAGACCCCCCTCCCCGTCGATCGTCAATCCCTCATGTGTCATAGTCTCAGCCGCCTCGCTTTCCACCATCGTTTGCCCCTTCATCTGGTCAGTCTGCTCGTCGTTCAGGACCTTCCACTCTGGACCCGTCCCTGACTGCCCGTTTAAATTTTCAAGATGCCTAGTTAGCCTTTCTCCGTGGTAGTCAGGCTGCCTCCAGTGCCAACGTGACCTTAGGATTCGAGCGGATGTGTTAGTGGGCCAACGATATCCGAATTGGTATTCGAGGCCAGCGTGATTTTCTTGCCAACGTCAACCCTTCTATGACTAAGCTGTCCAAATCTTATCCCCAGTGTTCTGAGACCCCCTACACCGTTCCTGACTGGCTTCCTGCCATTCCCGTTTATACTCCATATCTGCCTTATCCTTCTGTGTCTGTTGGTGGTGTGTCATAGTCAGCTTTCATAGGTACAGGTCCTGGAGCTTTCCCTCAGACTGGCGTGACTATGCCTTCTTCAGTGGATTCTCTCAGTTCCGGTTTTAGTACGATGGGTCTTGACAGTTCAGTTCGGATGACTATGTTCGGTGCTTGTTCTGGTCAGTCTGTGACTAGTACTTCTTCTGCGCCGATCGAGATGCTCAGTAATCCACGTGCAGCTGCATTTCCAGGAGCCGATATTCTTAGTCGGATGACTTTTTCTTGGGCTGGTGTTGAGTACGGCGGCACTTATCATGACTGGGACGAGCACGAGGACGATGCTTAATTCAATTATCTGTTATTGTTTTTATTTTTAACATCTTTATCATTTCACTTTTGACTACTTGGCTTGTTTTATTTTATGTGTCAGTGAATCTTAACTGTATGGCTTGTGACTATTTTGTGAGTGGAATATGTCAGACTATTCCCTATTTGGAGTCAAATTGAAAGACAGATGCACTTGATTTTGTTTTCTCGATGTATGTTGGATATGTTTTAGTGTAATATTTATCTCCTGTCAAAACAAAAAAAATATTTTTAGCCCGATTGTTGGAGGTAGTGGCTTGCGCCACTTTTCCTGGTGGCCTACGCCATTTACTTTTAATTTCCATTCCACTTTCTGCTGTCCCATTTGCAGACTCTTTGACAAATTTCGGTCAAGTGGCGTGAGCCATGACATTGGTGGCCTGCGCCATTTTGCACTATTGCTTATCAGAGAGTTTTGCACTCCTTTCCGTTGCTTTCCCCTCTTTTCTATATAATATTCACCCTTTCTTCTCATTCATTCACACCAAAAATACCACCCTCCTCTCTTTTATCACTTTATCTCCTACCATGTCTTCTAACAATGAGCTCACTCCACCACCCTCACCATCCCTAACCCTTCCAGATTCTCCCGACTCTGCTCCCGAGAATAGCAACCCTCGATCTCCTCCACACATCCTCCAGTATGGCTCTGAGTTGGCTATAAATCATTATACCTACTGTTTCAACCATGCCCCGATTCAGTACGAGAAAGGATTGAATCGGAGAAAAGTCAATGAGTTTTCCAAAGTGAGAATTGATTAAGGTGGATGGACTAGGTTTGTTAGGGTTCCTAGGGGGCGTGTCAATGTTTTTATGGTCCGCGAGTTCTATTCCGTTCTTTACGGAGCCGGATCGGTGGTTAGCACGAATGAGGTGCCAATGCGTGGTGTTCGCGTCCCTTTTAACCCAAGTGTCATCAATGCCGCTTTTCACCTCTCCGGAACCTTTGTTGAGCCCATGGCTCCCTACGAGCAGTTGTGGGAACTTGATATCCCGGAGAACATGAGTCTCCGTGTTTATGAGGCCCTCGGCACTCTGTTCCGTTCAACCCGTGGTCCAGGAGGCATAGATGCTGCCCACCTTGATAGTGACACGCGCGCATGGAAACATTTCATCAACTCCAGAGTTCTGACCTCCCCGCAATTCTCGCAGCTTATTGATGAGGAGCTAGTCCTCCTTCATGCTATTCGGGTTGGTGCATAACTTATGCCCAGCCGCGCTACCCGCTCCGGGTTCTTACTAGTTGATCTACCTGATGGTTCCTCCACTCCACCCTTTTCCACGTCCTCTTCTTCTGCTTCTGATGAATGATATGTCGGTGTTTTCTTAGTTGGTGTGATGTTGGTTCGTTTTTTTTATAAAAGTCTTTCAATAAGGTTTGCGCCTATCACTTTCCATTCAGTTTCAGTTTCAGTTTCCTCTACTTTGTTTGTAATAATTTGGTGCTAGGCACCTTTGTTGTCTGTTGTTGTTTCCTTTCTATCTTTGTATAATATAGTAAGTTTATTTCTTTCTAATTTTGGTTAGTCCATTTCTTAACTTCTTGCATGCATTTATGTTTGTCCTGCGCCATTATATTCGTGGCCTGCGCCACTTTTGTTCCATTAATTTGAATTAATTAGGTAATGGCCTGCGCCATTTTGATTCAAAAATTCAAATTAATTGATCACTCATGGCCTGCGCCATGAGGTTGCATGGCTCGCACCATGCCTTTTAATTTCCTACTTTATTTGCATACTAGGCTGGATTCGATTTATTACTCATTTCTATAATTGATTTTGTGCTCTTCCCTCCTACTACTTCTATCCTCACAAGTCATTGAGGACAATGCTAGATCGTAAGTAGGGAGTGGAACCGTAGTCGGGAAAATCACAGAATTATTTCACTATATACTTAAGAAACACTTAAGTTTTAGTCAAACTTGAACACTTAAGTGAGTAAATAAATTCTGTTACGAGTTAAGATACGTAATTAAGAGAATAAATGTTTAATAAAGTGAGTAACTTTAATGAATTATAAATGCATTTTATCATGATTCCGTGACTATAGTGTGAACTCATAGAGTACGTATATTTCAAATTTTTGTTAACAAGTAAACATTTATGTAATCATGCAAGCATACCCCTTTAGCAACTAGAACTTAGTTTTGATATCCTTTCGAGGCGAAATAGAAAGGTGTTCAGAGTCGGAGTTAGGGGTGACGGTCCTGGCATTTCTTTGATTTAGCCAAAGCCAAATGGCCTACCCGAATATGAATTTCCATCTGTCCCCATCTCAGCCTTGTAGAGTGGCGAGACCCCACTCGAAACAGCCATTCGTGATTAACCTAGTTATAATCCGGTGCTTAACCGAATCTTGGTCTACATTTCCTTGTTTTCCCGCAAGCGTAGTAGCTTCTATGGATTGTGCGGAGACGACTTTGGAAGTCGAGAGTTGGATAGCATTCGTGGCATGTGACTGAGATGTTATTTTATCGAGTTCGGAGCCACTATTGTAAATATTATCAAATTTATTGTTTGAAAAAAAAACGTTTTCATTTTTAGTGTAAATATGATCAAATAATGATTGTAATTCAAAGAAAAATGCAGAAGGACAGATTAGCAAAATCAAGTAATGTGGGTTGGGAAGTTGATCAAGTTGATATGGTGCGTTTATTCTCGTGACGGTTATGAGGGAGACGTCTTGATTAGCTTTATGAGAGTAGAAGTATCGGTTCACATTTTATTGGAGTCGAAGGTGTAGAATGCTTACTATCTTGCCCATTTCCTTTTGAATTATCCTTTTTATCCCTTCGATAAGCCAATTCCCGAGCCTAACGTTACAAGCTTGCAAGTCCTGCCCGATCTATCTCATTGACTCTGAATGCCTCGATTAGTGGAGAATGGTATCATTCCTAAGCCTATAGATTGCATTTTTATGAGTTTGCATGCATGATTTTCATATTTTGAGTGCTTGATAACAATTCTGAGAAATATTCACACACACTTCGCTGTTGTCTTGGATCACGGTAAACTTATATTTATAATTCTGATGAGTTGCATCACCTAGTTGACATCCGGTTCTCGACATTGCATTATCTTAGCTGTAACTCTAGTTATTCTATCGCTTGTTTTATCGAGGGCGAGCAAAAGCTAAGTGGGGAGTGGTTGATGTATGTCAACCGGATGCTAAAATTCTATGATGTTTTACCCAAAATTCTTCAGTATATAATGATAATTCGTATAACTTACAGTGGAATTAGTTATAAATCGAATCGATTTATTTTTATAATTATATGATTAATATCTAATTTTCATTATTAAATATCAATCTAGTTATCTATAATTTATTATCAAAAGTTATTAGTAATATAATTATGTTTATGTTGTAGTGATAGAAGAAGAACAGAAAAGAATTGCAAAGCAATCGTTTTATTTCATGCAAGATTCTAATTTGTTGATGTAATGGCGCAAACCACCATGCAAATGGCCCAGGCCATGACATCAAATGGACTTTTCGGCAATTGCATTAAATGAACGTCATGTTTCAACCACTTTGGTCATGAATGGCGCACACCACCATGCAAAGTGGCGCAGGCCACTGCATTAAAGTTGCAAAAATTAGCAATATTACTTTTGCTTATCAGTGAAGAAAAGGGAGTTCGAAAAGAGAGAGTTTTGGAGAAGCATGAAGGCAACATCATCACAAAGGCTCTCCTATCCAAAATCTCCATCAATTTAACATTTAAATCCTTTGTAAAACATTGTAGAATTATCATTTTGATGTTTGGAGCACCTTGGTGGATGTAGGAAACAACTATTTTGTGTTCTATCTTCATTGAAGCTTTGAAGGTTACATGAAACATCCTAGTTTCGAATTCATGACTTGAATTAGGTAGATTCTTAATCTTTACTTTGATCTAATTGTTCTCTTTGTTATGAATGCTAGCTATAGCTTGTTAGTAGTTATAATAATGAGTGGCTAGTTTCTTGTATTGACTAAGATTATATAGTAATGATAGTTGATCTTTTGTTGTTTGGAATTGATCGTTTATTGCTAGCTTCTATTGTGTTGAAATCCTCTTGCTTGCTTTGATTGTTAATGTGTGTATTGGAGTAATTAACCATTGTATGCACCTACACAATTAATAGAAACCGAACGGAGACGTTAGTTGTGAGATAAGGGTAAGAGGAACGGAAGGTAGAATCGACCCCAGTGGAATTCGATTCCTTATCCGGGGAAATATTGCATTCATGTGTTTATCGTGTCGAGTCATTAGGTTTAAGGTGCTTAAACCAAGGATAAGGCATAGTGTAATTTTGTACACTCGTAAGAGGGAAAATTACATGTTTCGGAATGCACCATTCACACAATAGCACACCTATGTTGATCGATTCCAATCAATTAAAGGGAATTAACTTGAACTATAAACCATCTTAGTTAATTTCCTTTATCGTTTGAACAACCTTTGTAGCTAGTTATTAGTCTTTTAAACAAAACTGTGATTCGGATCAAGATAATGGTAACTAATCGGTGTTTAACCTTACATTTCTCTTGGGAGACGACCTTGACCACCACGCTAGACTACGATTGACCCGGTACACTGCCGGTGAGATTGGAACCCTAGAAAAGGTTGCATCAGTTAGACATGCAGATTAATGACAACACGTTAATCTAACTAAATCTACCATGATTAAAATACGAAGGAACGTTCAAAGATTTATACCTTTCTCAATGGCGGATCTAGCTTGATCAACTCAATCTAGTTGATGGATTGGAGGAGATAACCAAGCAATGAACTCAAATTAAATACGAAGAATGCTTTATTTCATAGATATAGTAATTTGGAGTAAAAAGTATGTATATATCAAAAGTTGTTACATATAATGAATTCGTACAGCTTTATATGGAGCTGTAGCCGACTTAGACAAACTAACCCTAACCGACTTAATGCAAATTATGGCTCTCTTCTTTCCGTGTCTTCCAAGTTGCCGCGGCTGCGGCTAGGGCTTCCGCAGCCTCCGGGCCTTTTTCTCTTTTTCTGGTCCAGCAGACTTCGTATTGACTTCTTCTGATTTCGGCCAAATGTCTGTTTCTCTAATCCGGATCCATCTCTCTTTAGCCCATAATATGGTATTCCTAAAAATCACATAAAATGAGACGAAACATTACCAAATATGGGGATAAAATATAAAGATGCAGAATTAATAACCGAGGAACCAACATTAGGCGATTGACATGTATTTTGTATAATATTCCAATAATCACTAATCAATTGAGCATGATTCGGCGCAAATAAAGGTATAATTTATAGTATCATTTTCAGTGTGATCAATATGATTCTATTTGGACAGTAACCGTTTCATATCAAAGGTAGTAGTCAATGCACTTAACTCTTCCAATGATTGGGGGTCATGAAGTGTTGCTAGATGCTGATCATAATCGTTCGGTGTGAAGGGCATTTTTGTAACTTTATGCTTACGGCCAACATATTCGGAAAGCCTATCGGGTCACATACATATGGACAACGAGCCGGAAATAAATTGTGGTCATAGTGATAACCAAATAAGGAATTATTTATCCTGACTATAAAGTGTTATAGCGATAAATTAATATAGTACTCCCTCCGTCCCAATTTGTTTGGGACATATTCCTTTTATGGATGTCCCAAAATAAGTCCCATTACTAATGTTTAGACTTAAAATTGCTTTTTAAATGTCTAAAATGCCCACATATCAACATTTATTGAAAAATGTAAGGACAACATAAAATGGATGTAATTGTAAATTAGTCAAGTTTTTAATGACTAGACAATATAATAAATGATGTTTCTTTAAATTTCAAGAGTTCCAAAATGTCTCAATCAAATTGGGACGGATGGAGTAGTATTTATTTATTATGAATCAATAATACAAGATATTAATTACGTAGATTAATTAAATATCCACAATATATATGATATATATATATATATATATATATATATATATATATATATATATATATATATATATATATATATATATATATATATATATATATATATATATATATATATGTAGTATATATATGATATATACATAAATGTAATTGATTTAGGGTACTATAATAAAGATATATTTAATATTGTATATTGATATATATCTTGGATTATTAATATAAGATATTAAAAGGGGATAAATCAAGAAAAATTCTTGTTTTATTAGAAAAAAAGTTTTCTTTCTCCTCAATCCATGAGGAAGCTTTTCCCAATCAGTTTGGGATGTAAATATGACGCCATACAAACCTATATATATGAGGTGGGTGTCAAACTATTTTGTATCACAATTACAAGAGTATAATTTTAGTAGGAAATAATAGAGCTTCTTGAGAGAGTTTTGGGAGAAAGAAAAAGGAGGTCTAGCAGCTGACTTTTCCTGGAAGCAATCCTATGGAAGGATTCCGGAAGTTGTTCATGTGGATCAACGGTAGAGGCCGAACACTTGGGCGGCTTCGTGCAAAAACTACAACTGTAGACAAAGCGACGATCTTTTAGATCTACCTGATATGAAATCTTGTCTACTTCTATTTGTTTATTGTTTTAAACGAATGGTGATCCTGGTTAAGAGGAAGTCAATATTTTAAATTCCGTTGCGTCCCGCATTGATTTCCTAACAGTGGTTTCAGAGCGGTCTTCGAATTAAGCAATAAGCATCATTAAAATTCGCATAGTAATTTTCTAGATGCATGATATCGATTCAAGAAACGAAACACGAAAAAGAAAAAAAATATATAATTGTCGGTTAGGGTAGCGCTGGCTGCTCTGCCGATCGGCGGCAGCACCCGACCGAGAACTCGTCGGCGGCGTCGGCAGCCTCCCGGTTGTCAGCGTCGGTTGGTGATTTTTTTGGTAGAACTCCAAATTTTTGTTTTTATGTGTTTTGTGATTCCTTATAGTACATAGAAAAATATCTCTTTTGTTTAGTTGATGTCATATGGTTAATCAATGGTTTAATTAATTGGACCATTTGGATATCAAATGGTATGAAAGTGCTATCACTCAATTTGTTGAGTATAGGGGTTGAACCTATCGTCCACAATTGTGGACCTAAAGTTACTCTAGGTTATTTCAAATTTCTCGAAAGGCCGAGGTTGATGCATTTCGTTTAGTTCAAACTAAACCAAAGGCATCCCTTTTGGTTAGGGAACCAAAAGAGAAATAAACATAAGAGACCTATTTTATTTTGAAATAGTTTTACATAATAAATTAAAATTGATTTTAAAATTAATCATTACTTTTAATTTCAATTAATAATTATTTAATTGATTAAATGTTGATTAATTAATTAATGGGATGAAAAAAGGACGCAAGTCGGTGACTTTAGATTTTATCTTTTCCATAAAATGTTATTGTATGGATTAGATGTTGTGATTGATAGAATACGATTATGTGGACCCAATTGATCATTGATCGACCAATAGGATAGATGCTGAATGATTTATTTTCTGTTGGTTTAAAAGTTGTCCTAGGCCGTTTTGAAAAACGAGTCTAGTTTATTTTCTGTATTTATCTCATTCCCATTAGCTCTCCCGTGTGCGGCGGGTGTAAATTTTATTAGATAAAATTTATGTAACAAGATGAAGAAGAAGACGGAGGCCAAAGGAAGACAACGTAGAGATCCTGTTGATGGTTGCAGCTACCTTTAGATTTGTGACACGCGGTTTCGTTAGTTTGTATTCGAAACCGAACTTAGGAAAAGTTTATGATCTTACCAGATATTTTGGTGCGCATAATGTTGTATGTTTTACTTTATGTTGATAACGTAGAAATATGCACGTTGTATGATGCGACCGTAATAAAATAAAATTAATTAAGTGAATTAATTTAAATAGAGACTGTCTTTTCACACTGAATATATTTTACACATGCCAAGGGCGAGAGTGAGCTTCATTTTGACATTTTACACGCATATCATTCTGACCCTAAATGAGTCATGAATTGTACATTTTTCTACCCAACTTATAGTATGTTTTAACCTATTTTATGGACGTGATATGGGTAGGAATAATTGTTTTTTGTTTGGTTTGTTTACACGCTCTCTTACATGCGCGTGGGTATTTGTTTACATTTGGAACACGATTCTGATTAATGTTGCTGCTGAAAAATTAAGGTTTTCTTGAACAAACTCAATTCCAAATAAAGCGACTTTATATACATTACAGAAAAGGTTCAGACCATGTTACAGCCCAAAAATATTATGTTTTCCGGACCAATGTTTGGTTTAAATAAAGAGACATTGTTATGTACGCTTGAGAAACAATCCATACCATTTTACAGGCCGAAAAAAATACGTTTTACACTCTTATTTCAACTCAGAATATAACCACGGCGCTATGAAAATTTCGAAAACGTATCGGACCATTTTAGAGGTCGAACATGTAATGTTTCTCGACCACGTTCGGGTAGGTAAACTCCGGTCAGAATATAGGCGCGAAAGTGAAAAAAAAATTAATGGAAAAATTGGAAATTAATTATTGTGCAATAAGACAAACGGCTGTGCGAAAAGACATTTCCTCAATAAATACCCCCACCACAAAAATTTAAGTCAGAACATTGTCTCCCAATATTATAATGACGGTGAGGAGCCTTGTTCGGATCCAACTGACCGGTCATCGTCGGAAGTCGACCTACCTCGGGTATATCGTTGTTATTGAGATATGATCGTATGAGATCTTGCGAATATTGAGTTATTACTTAACTAAAATATTGAGGTGATTTGCCCTCGTCAGGACCGTCTTATTTTAGAGGAAAGAGGTTGGCTACCACATAGAGACGTGGAGTGTCAAAGAGTTGACTAATCAACCACCACGAGTCACATAGAGATGTGATTGGTAAAGGGTTACCTACCCTTCGAATTGTTCCAGTTGATCGCCCTCGTTTGGAATCGGGTAACTAGATGGGATCTTGGCCACTAACAAATTTTGAGAAATTCTTGAAAGTCAATTGTGAGTAGTTGACTAGTAGGGGAAAATCATAAATCAAAAGACTATTTTTGATTTTGCATATATAAACAACAACACTCTAATTCTCTTTATTTGTATGTTGTAGATTTTAGCAAAATTTTATTTCTGAAGTTCTCAAATAAGGTTAAGTAAGTTTAATCCTTTTAAAATAAGCAATGACACGAGCAACTATGTTGTAATAGTTAAAGGAAAGGAGATTACATAATCGATGTAGTGCTCTAAAGACTTTAATTATTAATCAAAATAGAATCTCATGATATGATTAAATCACTTGAAATGAGTTTCAACGAATTAATCATATATTGGATACGAAGATATCCAATTAGTCATTCTACCATAAGATGACAATAAATTCAAACATTAGATGCGTTGAATGAGAATGACCACAACGAATTTCGGAAAAATTGTTTTCAAAATTGCAAGATTTAAGTGACTTAATTCATTAATCATTGCTTAAATGATGCACGGTCCAAGTAATAAAACTACTCGATACCTAAATAACACACTAGCAAGAGAACTAGGTTCAATCGTAGTATAGTTAGATAGAGTCGAGGTCGATCCCACAGAGACTCGGCTTAAACGAAATACGACTTATTAACTAAAAAGCAAATTAAAGGCGGTCTACGACCAACAAATAACGTAGAATTAAAACTGACACAATAGAAACATAAAACCAAACAAAAGACACAACGACACTAAAACACTTGTTTTATAGATTTTATAAATAATTGACAAACGGTATTGATAACGCTAGTAGTAATTACTCCCTCATGCTATGTAGAATGACGACGAGACCAATAAGACATTTAAGATTAATTATTCTGACTACGGGAGTCATCCCCTAAAATAGATCTAGCTCCGGGTAGGCCATCTAGATCATCGTGACTCCGTTACGTGACTTCACATTTTTAGTCTCCATCTCATATAACTTCTGACACATTTACGAAACTAGGGATGCCGGTATAAACCGTAACCTCATCTAAGCAACATTCATATGGTTAGGCGTACTTCTTAGACCCCGATTCAATCTCTGTCCTAAGTAACAATCACTTTTTAGGTCTCATGTTAAATTACGATGACAAATAATTAAGTTGATCAAGTTTAATTACTTGTTTAAATTACAAAGCAGAGAACCTGACGTAGTTGAAGCCGTTCACAGACAAATCAAGAACATCACAGATCTTGCTACCAGCAAGCTCATATCTGAACCAGATTTGCTCGTGAAAGGTCTTTCGCGTCTCAGATCTACATAAACATGGGTTCGTAAATTAACTACATCACGAAATCAATACACAAAACGACTACTCCATAACGAAATAAATTAGATCTATGAATAAAGATTGCATAATTGAGTAGACATAACCCTCGAAGACGAGCGTGATTCCCACTCCTCGATACGATCTCTAACCGGCGATTCTAACGACTCCGTAATGAATGAACATAAAATAAAGAAAACATATATTGAAAATAAAACCAATATTGTGAATTGTATTCTAGAGTGTTTCTAAAGTGTATATGGTGTGTATTGTATGTCTCTATTTATAGGGGTTCAAGCTAATTAAGAGATATATTTCAAAATATCAAAACAAATAGAGATAACTCCCGGCCGATCTCAAAAGAAAAGTGCGCCCCCCCTTATGCGTATCCTCCATCGGCGCCAACTCTTCGGATTGGCTTGCCGGCTCTTGTCATGCCTTACTCCTCTTTTTGTGCTTATCCGATCTTTATCTTCAATACATCCGGATTTGCTTGGATTTATCTTGTAATTTAATTTATCCATTTCCAATTATCCTCCAAAAATTATCTCAATCTACAAAATAAATATTTATCCCAAAATAAATCATATTTAAATAAAAATGGATAAATACCAAATTATATAATAAAAACGGATAAATACCAAATTATATTCTTTAAATCACATACCATTAAATAATCAATATAAACATGTGATTTAATATAAAATATATATTATTGAGCTCGATTTAAGGTCAACGTTGATGACATTTACGGGTACAATTTGACCGTCATCAACTACCCCCCACTTAGACTTTTATCGTCCCGAACAAAGCATCAATAAGTCATTCCCCAAGACAACATTTCCCGTGGTCAAATCATACTTATACAAGAAACTCGAGTCAACTCATACCATTCATGCTCATAAGGTATCCATTATTCACTACTCGTCATGAATCGAAGTGATGTGTGCATGTGCATTTGGTTTTATATATTCATGGCAAGATTAAAGTTTATGCTAACTTCGTAGTCTTAACCTACCAACATCAGCATTCCCACTTCTTAAGCCTCGCAATGGGTAAAGACATGGTGCAATAAGCAAGAGCGTCATCCATAAGGTTTTTTTTTTTGGACTCGGAGGCCGAGAAATCACTCAAAGCCTCTTAAAAATTTGAATTTATTCGCCTTTTCATAACTTCAAGCATTAACACATCTCAAGAAAGAAACTTGCTTTAAAAGTAAATTATGCATTGCAAGAATCCCTTTTTCACGGATTGGTCAATAACATTGAATATTACCACAAGCGCATTGCTACTTTGGTAATGTTACTACAAGCCCAGTGTCTAACATTTTGTTAAAACACAGATAAATCTCAAGCTTATTACTCCGCTTAGATGGCTAGAAGATAAGAATACATCAGCAGATAAATATCGACTCCAAGTCTGCATAACCAATCATCTACGCAATGTACACATAATTCTTAGTTATTTAAAATTTGCCTGGTATTCGTCGATTCAAATTTGAGTAATCGAATAATAAATAACTACTTGCAACGGGTGGCATGAATATCCTTAAGTTTACATTCACATAAGTATAAAATGATCATGTAATCATGCAACTTGGTTCATTTCCTACTAATTCTATGTATAAGGACTCACAATTCTAAGGGAACGAGATAATTAATTTGGCATTTGTTCAATTTTTTTTTTCATTTTTCACCGTTTCATTCAATTTTCAATTATAACACATCATGACTAAGTCTCCTACCCCCCACTTAAACTTGGCATTGTCCCCAATGACAAAGAAAAGGAGAATTTAAGAAAAAGACTTAGCTCTGGAAACGGTTCTCTAGTAGATGCAGAACATCGGAGTAATCCAAGCACGCCGTGGAGAAGCAGACGAAAACCTGTTTAAGCAAACCAAACAGAAACTCCACAAAACCGTTAATAACATGTCAATGGCAGTTATAAAATAATGCGGCAGTAATTAGATATATAATATCCAAAACAATTTAAGCCACTTTATTTCATACAACCAACGACATGGAAAACCAAAGAGTTAAAACTACAAAACTCACATGGCGGCTATCAAGGAAAAAACCTCGTTTATTCCGAACTTAGAATCGGAACATGGCGAGATGAAAAAAACCTTAACAGTCTCATGCTACTTTATTCAAACAAAAACAAAAGTAAAATATAGTTTTTAAGAAATAGTTCTGTGTTTATAGTCGTCAGCTCGACTTAACTCACCGATGGTTTAAGTATAGGTGGATCTTCAAGAGTGAAGACTTCCTCCTCCTTACCTTAACCAAGACCAACATAATGTTTCACACGGTGTCCATTAACCACAAAAGTGGATTGGTCTTTAAGGTTCAATAATTCTACAGCTCCAGAAGGGAAAGCCTTACTCACTTGATAAGGGCCATACCATCGTGATTTTAACTTGCCAGGAAAGAGTCTCAAGCGCGAATTGTAAAGAAGAACCAGATCGCCTTCCTTAAAAGTGCGGTCCAAAATCTTCTTATCATGAAATTTCTTTGTGCGCTCCTTAAATATTTTTGCATTCTCATAAGCTTCCAGACGAAACTCCTCTAGGCGAGTCAACTCTAACAATCTTCTTTCTCCAGCTAAACTCTCATCAAAATTCAGCATACGCGTAGCCCACATGGCACGGTGTTCAAGTTCAACCGGTTGATGACATGCTTTTCCAAAAACAATCTTATAAGGGGACATACCAATAGTCGTCTTATAAGCAGTCCTATAAGCCCATAAAGCATCATCTAATCGCAACGACCAATCCTTTCTAGTCGTATTCACAGTTTTCTCCAAAATGCGCTTTATTTCTCGATTTGTAACCTCAACTTGTCCACTTGTTTGAGGGTGATAAGCAGTAGCTAACTTGTGTCTAACCCCGTACTTAATCGTCAACTTTTCAAACGGCCTATTGCAAAAATGACTTCCATTATCACTAATAATGGCATGAGGGGTTCCAAACCGCGTAAAGATATTTTTCTTTAAGAACTTCAGTACAACTTTCGCATCGTTAGTAGGCGAAGCTATGGCTTCAACCCATTTGGACACGTAGTCGACTGCCACTAAGATATAGCGGTTGGACAAAGACGAAGTAAATGCTCCCACAAAATCAATACCCCAAACATCAAATATTTCCACCTCTAGGATATTTTTCAGTGTCATTTCATTCCTTCTCGAGATATTTCCCGTCATCTGGCAAGAATGACAAGATCTAGCATATTGATGCGCATCTTTGAACAAGGTCGGCCAGTAAAAACCACATTGGAGAACTTTCACAGCAGTCTTGTCTCCTCCATAATGTCCTCCGGCCTCATAAGCATGGCAATGTCTATGGATATCATACATCTCTTCTTCCGGCACACATCTCCTAAAGACATTGTCGGATCCTAGCTTAAAAAGATAGGGTTCTTCCCAATAATAGTGCCTAAGATCCTTGAAGAATTTATTTCTTTCTTGGGGGTTGAGATTCGGTGGCAAGTATTTCGCGGATAGATAATTCACAAAGTCTTTAAACCAAGGTTGTTTCTTTTCTTTCACAACCTCAACATGCAAAGATACCGCAGCGCAATCATTCTTTCCATGTATGGCCGTGATGGAGAATAGCTGTTCATCAGGAAATGTTTCTCCAATCTCGGTCATTGGCTCATTTTCCTCTATTTGTAGGCGGGAAAGATGATCCGCAACCAGATTCTCAGATCCTTTCTTATCACGGATTTCTACATCAAAATCTTGCAATAGTAGAATCCATCTCAATAACCTTGGCTTGGAATCTTGTTTGGCTAAAAGATACTTGAAAGCTTCATGGTCAGTCCAAACAGTGACTTTAGATCCCACTAGATAAGATCTAAACTTGTCAAATGCAAAAATAACAGCCAGAAGCTCTTTCTCAGTAGTTGCATAGTTCCTTTGAGCAGTATTCAAAGTTCGACTAGCATAGTAGATGGGCCTAAAGATCTTGTCTTTCCTTTGTCCTAAGACAGCACCTACAGCAGTATAGCTTGCATCGCTCATCAGCTCAAAAGGTAGATTCCAATCAGGCGCAATCAGAACGGGTGCAGTAATAAGCATGTTCTTTAACTTATTGAAGGCTTTCATGCACTCATTAGTAAACACAAATGGTACATCCTTGGCTAATAATTCGGTAAGGGGTCGAGAGATTAAGGAAAAGTCCTTCACAAACCGACGATAGAATCCTGCGTGGCCAAGAAAACCTCGCAATGTCTTAAGATTGGTTGGTGGAGGCAGTTTTTCAATCACCTCTACTTTTGCTCTATCCACCTCTATACCATTCTTTGAAATACGGTGGCCAAGTACTATACCTTCCGTAACCATAAGATGACATTTCTCCCAGTTAAGCACCAGATTCGTCTCCTCGCATCTTTTCAACACTCTTGCTAGATGCGTGAGACATGAATCGAAATCATCTCCAAATACGGAGAAATCATCCATAAAGATTTCTAGGAAGTCTTCAACCATATCAGCAAACAGAGAAATCATGCATCTTTGAAACGTTGCGGTGCGTTGCACAAACCAAAGGGCATTCTATTGTAAGCAAAGGTTCCATATGGACATGCAAAAGTGGTCTTTTCACGATCCTCGGGTGAGATATGAATTTGATAGTATCCCGAGTAACCGTCATGTTGGTCCCTTGAAAAGGCTTTGGTTAAGTTTAGAGGGGGTGAATAAACTTAACACTTAAAACTTTTGGAGTTAACAAACTCAGCAATGACCTCGATACCTCAGTAGTCTGCTGACACCTCAGTAGCCTACTGATATACAGTAGTCTACTGACAGTTGAGTTTACTGAATTTGTGCAGCGGAATTATATAAAAAATTAAGCCTTATTACTTGTTGTTAAATATGATACTGAGTATTAGATACCCAGTAGTGTATGTGTGTGAGTTCAGTAGCTAGATTCAGTAGGTTGATCTGTATAATAAACTGAATGCAGAATATAAATGCAGAAAGTAAGTAGGCAGATTTTATAGTGGTTCCAGGTGGTGTAATCCTGTCAGTACACTCTTCCCCTGTGATGTTGGAGGTAATTCACTAGAGATCTTTGATGTAGCTGTTACAAAGATTCCTAAGTTGCTTGTCCTTCACCATATATGGCTTCACAAACTGAACACTTGGAACAGGTAGGATTGCTGCTCCAAAGTCTTCCACTGGTCTTTGAAGGGTAGGATTGCCTCTTCACCAGCTCCACCACAAACAACAGTCTTTCACACAAAAGTGCTTCACTGTCTTCAGCAGATTCTTTGTAGAATAAAGAATGAATCAAGTAAATGATTCAGTTGCAGCAGCTTGATCAGGATGAATATGATCAGCAGCTTGTAGTCTTCAAGTGTGTAAACTTGATGTAGCTTGAATACAGAATACACTTGAAGATTTTCTCTGGATCAGTAGCCTTAAGCTCAGTAAGTTCAGCAGGGTGTTTTTCTTGATAATGCAGCTCAGAATTTTCTCTTGTTATTCCTTATTTTTCATCATCTTTTTCTGAGTTGGAAATCCTCTATTTATAGGTAGGAGTCCATGTGACATGTATTTGAAATTCAAATGTAGCCGTTCCTGGTTTTGTCCCATCTGACTTGCTTTCTGTCACTATTCATAGGACTGACACTGTCAGAATCCTTTTTGACAGAATACAGTTTGTCCACCCTTTGACTTAAAACCATTGGATAAAGTCCTGAATCATCCCAACGTCTTTTTAATCTCAGCCATTGATTTGTTTGATAAATCAGAGGTAGTTGGCTGTCCTTATCCATGTAATCTTCCAATGTAATCTTGAATTAATCGAGGTATATATATCAGCAGGTTCATCAGTCTGCTGAAATACCTATCAATCTGCTGAACTATAATTTGTTGTGTTTAAAATACAATGCAGCAGACTTCTTTTATCTAACTTTTATTTGTGAAGTTAGATTACACCTTTTTGCAAATAACCAAGTTCCAATCACCATCCAACTAAAGGAACTTAGACCTTGTACACAAGGTATATGTAATCAGTTTAGGTCATCACAGACTTGCCTAAATTCTGATTCCATATCCTTTACTTTAATTACTAAGTTTGATCCCTGAGCCTTCATTAACTGAGTTTGAGACCTCAGCCTTCAGTCTTCAGCAGGTTCCTGACTAGTCTACTGACCTATCTACCCTACTGATATAGACCAGTCTGCTGATATAAATCAGCTGACCATTACAGTGCTTGTTTGATCAAACCTATTCAAAGAGCAAACTCTAATAAACCTATACATTTGATCTAGACATCTTTTTGCCTTTGCACTATAACAGCTAGTCTGGCACTCATCACTAAAACTCAGAAATAAGTCCAACAATTTCCCCCTTTTTGGTGATGATGCCAATACCCTCACCTAACTACGAAGCAAAAAAATTGAAAACAAAAACAGAACAAATTTAGTCATCTTTCATTATAATCATTTGTTCAAAGTTATTACAGTCTAGCATCTGCAAAGATAAAACAAATAAGTATGTTGATCTACTGTCTTCTTTCTCTTTCTTGTCTTGCTTTCTCCATTTGTTCTTGATAAGCTCTTATTTCAATGATCATCTCTCTCATCCAATCATTTTCAATGAGATCAAAGTTAATGTGAGGTTTTACTTGTTTCCACCAATGCCATGCTTCAGGTAGAGTTAGATTTATCTGATGTACCCTGAAGCCTAACCTCATATAAATTTCCTTGAACTCATTCAGTGATTCCTTTGCATTTGTGGTAGGAAAACTTCTTTCACCTCTACCACCTCTTCCACCTTTTCCACCTTTCCTTGAAGCCCTCATGGCTTTAACTCTTGCTTCCCAAAATTTCAAGCACAAGAATGAGTTTAGACCTTCATGAAAGCCCTTGTCATGATAAGGTCTTCTTCTGTTGTTGTCTACATTCTTATAAGACTTGAGAATATCATCAGTAAGTGGAAGCCTGCCAGGTGCAGGTTCTCTAAATGCATTAGTATCAGCTTCCCATCTCTTCTTTGCAAAAATCCTTGCAGCTTCTTTTGCTTCTGCTGTTTGCTCTTCCCCCTTATTGACATCATCAACAAACCGGGACAGCAGGCCATGCACACTTTCCTGAGTGACTACTAGGTTGTTCAGTTGACTTTCAATGATTTCAGTCCTAGTATCAATTGCTGTGATCCTTCCTTCCATTGTTTGCTCCAGCAGGGTTATCCTATCAGTGATTTTAGGATCCAGTACAGCAGGTTGTGGTGCAGCAGCAGGCTCAGCAGGTTTATGTACCTCAGCAAGATTATCCAACTTTTTATGAATGGATTCAAGTTGATCTTTCAAAAATTTCTCCTTCAGTGTATTTCCTTGCTTGATTCCCCTCACATCTAAAATGAGATCATTAACAGCATTTTGAGTAGATGTGAAATTTGAAGCAACTGTTTCAGTAGACTGTCTATTGTTATCCACTAGATTCATCAGTTCTTCAAATCTTTGTTCTTGTCTGTCCAGTTGAGTTCTTAACTGTTGCATGTCATTTCTGACAGTCCTCAACTCATTCAAAACTTCTATTGGCACTCCACCAGCCATTCTTCCATCAGTAGCTTCATCAGCAGGCTCTTCTACATTATATTGTTGCCTCTAATTGCTGATCACCATAGCAAAACTCATATCCCTTCCAGCAGGGTGAGGTCATTGGTACTCCTCCAAGATAGGATCAATAGCAGGTTCTTCATTCACTGGTTCATCATCAGTAGATCCTTCAATTTGAAATTCTTCATCACTGTAATCATAGTCCAGCAGCTGTTCTTCCTCATCAACAACAGCAGCCTGCTGACTATCTTTTCCTACAGTGGCCTTGTCTCCAACAGGCTCTACTACAGCAGCCTGTTCCAACACAACATTAGGGGTTTCCTCCAAACCCAAAGTTTGTTCCAACCTTTGTCCAGGTGCTGTTTGTAACCCAGCAGCATGTACCTCCTGTTCCAACCTGTGTCCAGGTGCTGTTTGTATCCCAGCAACTTGTACCTCCTCTTCAGTTCTTTGTTCTGGTACAATTTGTGCCACAACAACTTGATCAGGGAATATATCCATGTTTTCTTTTTGAAATTCCCCCATATCAGTGATCCTCCTTAGATAATTTGCAGATTTGGTTAAGGCATCCTCAGTGTCAATCCAGTCTTGATATTGAATTGATTCCTCTGAACTGGCACTAGGTTCACTGTGGTCAGTAACCCTCTCATCATCCAAATCTACATTTTGCTGATCTTCAGGTTGTTCAGTAGGTTCAACAACAAACATATCATCAATCTCACCAACCATCTTGTTTGCACCAATCTCTATTCCCTCATTGATTTGGGCCTCAATATCTTCTATGGTGAGATTTTCCAAACCCACATCCATTTTGTCCAGCCTGTTGTCTCTCAGTAGACTGACCAGCATCAGTGGACTGCTCTACTCTTGGTTCATTAATCATTGCAGTCCCACTGGTTCCTCCTGGACCTGATGGATAATTACCACCAGAATCAGATGATGATGAGTCATCACTGTCATCTCTGGGGTCTCTAAACTTGATACCCTCTTCTTTCTGTTGATCTTCAAAAATATCCATCAATCTTGATTGCAGCATAGTGGTATCAACTAGATCCAACAAATTCTCCACTCCCAACTTTTCAAAATCCCATTCTTCAAAGTCTGTCATAGGTTCTGCAGCAGGCTTTTGTCTCTTGTAAAATCCAAACTTCCATTGAAAATAATCAGCCACCTGCTGAAGTTTGGGATCAACAAAATCATCCTTCTTCTTTTTCTCATGCCTCTCAAATGGCATTGTTGGTTTTCTGGGAGCTGTTTCAGTAGCTTGATGACCTCCAAAGATCCCAACAAGCAAACTCAAAGTATCTTCAATAGATGCATGAAGGTCAGTAGCTTACTCAGATTGTATATTAGTCCCAACTACCTCCATTTGCACCACACTTTCTTCCCCCTGACTTATATGCTCATCAGCAGGGTTAACAACAGACTGTTCTTCCCCCTGAACTATTGCAGGAATTGCAGAGTCTTGTACTAATTCCTCCACTTCCACAGCAGGTCTAGACTCAGTAGTTTGCTGTGGTTCTTCAACAAGTTGCTCAACAACAACTTGGGCAGATTCAGAAGGCTCAGCAGCCTTAGCAGGTGAGGATTCTCTAACTTCAACAGCAGGTTCAGTTTCTGTAGTCTGCTGTGACTCTCCAGCAGGTTGCTCAATAACAACCTCTGCATCCTCATTAGGCTTGATAATTGTTAATGGTTCAGCATCAATAGCCTCTCTTTTTACTTCCACTTCTTCTTCTACTGCTTCTTCTTCTTCTTCTTCTCTTTGAGCCTCCAAAATTTTCAATTGTTTCCCCTTTCCATGTTTCTTTTTATGCATAATTTCTTTCATTCTCTTGGAAAGTGGCTCATCTTCAATTTCAATCACAGTAAACTTCCTCTTTCTACTGGCTTCTTTCTGTTGCTCCTTCAAAATTTCAGCAACAGTCTTCTTCTCAACTACAGTAGGGTCAGTAGCTTCAACATCAATTGGACCCTCAGCAGACTCAGCAGTCTGTGCTGTTTGCTTTCTTGTTCTTTTAGGCTTTAACATTTCTGTTATCTTCCTTGTTTCAGTAGCCTTTCTTTTCTCAGTACCCTTCTTTGGTGCAGCAGGTTTGACAGTTTTCTTAGTAGTTTGATTGACCTACTCACCACCAGCATCACCATCATCTCCACCATTATCACTATCAGCAGCCTCATCAACACCTTCTTCATCATCATCCAGACCAGGGATATGATAATCAATCTCTTTCTTGTATCTGGATTGGTTTATCTTCTCAGGTGCAACATCAGGAATTTCCAAATGATTCAGCAGGGCCTGAACCATTAATCCTAAGGGTAAGGCCTTGGATTTCCTTTTTCCATCTCTTTCTTCTTTTGCAACTTTCATCATGTAATGGATAAAGTATCCAGCCCAATCAAATTTCATACTTCTGCAAATAATCATCAGCAGCTCTATCTTGGGTCCTGATAGAGTATCCATACTTCCAACGAGACCTAAGATTTTCTTAGCAATGATTTTGCTCAGTAGGTTGTACTCAAATCCAATGTGTTTCACATTAATGCCTGGAATTGATTTAGTGGCTTCATTGGTCTTCATTTTGTCAACAAAATCTATCTTGGACAATCCCATTTCCTCAGGATTTGTTGGACCATCCAATACTTTTTCAAAACCGAAAACTTCCCTCAGTAGGTTTGATGAAATTTCAATTTCTTGGGCATTTACAGTTGTTTTGAATGCTTCTCTTCCTTCTTTTGTTACTATGTTCCTCCAGAAGCTGACAACATTTGTGTATGAGATTGTTTCCAATCTTATGTTCAGCACATTCTCTAAGCCTTCATATCTCCTTATTCTTCGACCAATGTTGATTGCTAGTTCAGTTTGGTTAGCATCAACAACAAAGCCACTTACACTTTGGTTTGTTCCAATCTGGACATCAACCTTTTCTGCCATTGATATAAGAAAAAGATGAAGAAAAGAATTTCTCAAATTTGTGTTCACACAGTGTAAATGCAGAGAGTATCAATCTGAGATTTTGTAGTAGCCTCTGTGTAATAGTCTGTGTATATATAGGCAAATGCAGTTGAAAATCTCAGAACGTGTACTGTTACAATTAACCATGATTAATTTGAGTGAATGCTAACTTGACACGTGGCCCATTACTTTTCATAACGTATTATAACCGTTAGATCGTGTAACTGCGGTTATAAAGGATAAAATAAATATCCCGCCAATTACTCTTTGACTTTAGTAAGTTTGACTGAATAAAGTATTCTTCAGCAGACTTGTCATCAGCAGGGTTGGCTCAGCAGCCTGCTGACAAAGATGCTTCAGCAGCCTGCTGACAGTGTAACTCTGCTGATGTTTGATTCCTTCTTGTTTTGTTCAATTGATAATACAAGATGAAGTTTAATACCAATGACTGATCTGTCAAGTGAGCTCACCCAACATGACAAAGATCAATCCCCTTGGCAACCTCATTTGCTCAATTGTCGAAAAATAAGTACATGGAATTGTTGATACCAATGACTAATCTGCTAAGTGAGCTCACCCAACATAGCAAAGACTAATCCCCTTGGTGAATTCCAGTACACTGCTGATCATCAGTCAACTTTGATATTTCCAAGTTCAGTCCTTAGTTTAGCAAATCTTTCACTATCCAATGGTTTAGTGAAAATATCAGCAAGTTGATCTTCAGTAGGGATGTATAGAACCACCACATCTTTCTTTTCAACATGATCTCTTATAAAATGATGTCTCACATCAATATGCTTGGTTCTTGAGTGCAAAATAGGATTTTCTGTGATGGCAATTGCACTTGTGTTGTCACACATGATTGGAATTTCTTTTTCTTCAATTCCATAATCCCTTAATTGTTGTCTTAGCCAAAGTACTTGTGCATAGCAACTTCCAGCAGCAATATATTCAGCTTCAGAAGTGGAAGTTGATATAGAATTCTGTTTCTTGCTAAACCAGGAAACCAGTCTATTTCCCATTAATTGACAGGTTCTTGTGGTGCTTTTTCTATCAATCTTGCATCCAGCATAATCAGAATCTGAGTAGGATATAACTTTGAAACTTCCATCCTTGGAATACCATATCCCTACTCCCAAAGTCTCTTTTAGGTATTTGAGAACTCTTTTGACTGCACCTAAATGACTTTCTTTAGGTTTAGATTGAAATCTTGCACAAACACCTACAACAAAGGATATATCAGGTCTGCTGGCAGTAAGGTACAGCAGACTGCCTATCATCCTTCTGTATAAAGTCTGATCAACATCTTTGCCTTCTTTATCTTCATCCAATCTGATATTTGCACTCATAGGAGTTGATATCTTGGTGCTGTTTTCCATACCAAACTTCTTCAGTAACTCCTTGGTATACTTAGTTTGATGAATGAAGATTCCATCTTTCATCTGTTTGACTTGTAATCCCAAGAAGTAGTTCATTTCTCCCATCATACTCATTTGGAACTTGCTCTTCATTAGATTTGCAAACTTCTCACATAACAATTCATTTTCAGAACCAAAGATTATGTCATCAACATAAATCTGTACCAGCAGGGTGCTGTCCTTTTCATTGATTCTGAAAAGAGTCTTATCAATGGTGCCTTTTGTAAAACCATTGTCCACCAAGAATTGAGATAGAGTCTCATACCATGCTCTTGGTGCTTGTTTCAATCCATAAAGTGCTTTGTTGAGTCTATACACTTTATCTTCTTGATCTTTAACTTCAAATCCAGGAGGTTGCTGAACATACACTTCTTCCTCTAGAATGCCATTCAAGAATGCACTCTTGACATCCATTTGATATACCTTGAAGTTTTTATATGCAGCATGTGCCAAGAATAATCTGATAGCTTCCAATCTTGCAACAGGTGCATATGTTTCATCAAAATCTATTCCTTCTGCTTGAGAATAGCCTTTTGGAACTAGTCTGGCCTTATTCCTCACAATGGTACCAGATTCATCTAGTTTGTTTCTATGTACCCATTTAGTACCAATGATATTTGCATGACTAGGCCTTTCAACTAGTGTCCAAACTTGACTTCTTTCAAATTCATTCAATTCTTCTTGCATAGCAATTATACAATCTGGATCTGAAATTGCTTCTTCAACAACTTTAGGTTCCATTTGAGACAGAAAACATGTAAACATTGCTTCTAATTGTCTTCTAGTCCTCACACCTTGCTGTACATTGCCATTAACTTGTTCAGCAGGGTGATTCCTTAACCATTGTGGATTCTTGTTAGATTGATTTTCAGGAACCTCATCTTCAGTAGGGTCTGCTGTATCTTCAACAGGGGGTTCAGCAGATCCTTGAACTGCTTCAGTTGTTGCATCATTAGTATTACCAGCAGGGTGTTCAGCAGGGGTAGAATCAGAAATCTTTAAGTCATTGAATCTTTCCAAAACTTCAACACAATCTGGATCAGTGACTTGTAGATTCTCAGCAGGGTCACAAGCTTGATCTTCCATACCAGTGAACTTAGGTTCATCAAACACAACATGTATTGTTTCTTCATGTTTCAGTGTTCTTTTATTCAGTACCCTGAATGCCTTGCTGACAAAAGAATATCCAAGAAAATTCCTTCATCTGATTTTGGTTGGAATGTCTTCAAATGTTCCTTATGATTCAAGATAAAACACTTGCTTCCAAATGGATGGAAATAGGATATGTTAGGTTTTCTTCCATTCCAAATCTCATAAGGTGTCTTCAGCATCTTCTTGTTTACTGAAGTTCTGTTTTGTGTATAACATGCTGTATTAACTGCTTCAGCCCAATATCTCTCAGGTAGCAATGCTTCACAAATCATAGTTCTTCCTGCTTCTTTTAGAGTCCTGTTTCTTCTTTCAGCAACCCCATTTTGCTGAGCTGTACCAGCAGCAGCAAGTTGATGTAGTACACCATTCTGTTATTCTCTTATAACTTTATTGAGAAACTCAGTACCTTTGTCTGATCTGATTTTTACGACTGTTAAACTTTTCTCATTCTGTAATCTCTTCAAAAGTTCTGGCATCTTTTGAAGTGTTTCACTTTTCTTGTTCATAAATACCACCCAAGTGTACCTTGAATAATCATCCACAACCACTAAGGTGTATTTCTTTCTTGTAACACTTGTTGGTGTAACTGGTCCAAATAGATCCATATGCATCAGCTCCAAGACTCTATTAGTTGATTGCTTAGTCTTTGATTTGAAGCTTGACTTAGTTTGTTTACCTTGCTGACATGCATCACATATAGTATCCTTTTTGAATGTGATTTCAGGTAAACCAATCACCAGTTTCTTCTTCACCAACTGATTGATGTCATCAAAATTCAGATGATTCAGCTTCTTATGCCATAACCAATTAAGTTCTGACTTGGTATGCACAATCAGTCATGTTTCTGGAACTGCAGTAGACCAATCCACAACATACATGTTTTGTTGTCTTCTACCAGCCAATACAATCTGTGAAAAATATCAAACTGAAACAACACATTCAGTACAACGATAGTGTACGGTGTACCATAACTTCCCAAAGTATTCATCGTGATCAATGAGCCTATGAAGCTCCAACAATTTCTTGAAGTTAAAGTTGTGTGGCACAGGATATGGGGGACCGAATCATGGATCGGATGAACAGGGGTTCTGTCTAGAATGCAACAGCGCACACAACAGCGACAAGTATTTTGTTCATCTAAAACCACCAATCAGGCAATATTACTTAGAACTTCCTTATACACAACATTCTTTGTTGTTCTCGATACTTCTTTCTCAAAAAAAAGCGGCTCGACATAAACCTTTAGATCCGTCTTCCTTCTAGCACGTGACAAGCAGGGGCGGCTCCAGGAATTCATGGATACGGGTCGGGAATCTAAAACGACACATCATATTATAAGTGTATATAAGTATTAATTTTAAAAATCCCAATAGGATATGGGTCAAGGGTCAATTTTTAAAAAATTTAACGGGTCAGTTAGTACATAGTAATGTATAAAAAATTTAAATAGTGTAAAAAAATACCTATACTTTTTTTTTTACTTTGAGGGTCAACTGACCCAAATGGTTCTTACTGCTGCCGCCCCTGGTGACAAGGCAACGTATAGTAGGCCGTGTGAAAAAATGGGCTCCTTTAGATATATCCCGACATAATCCAAAGTTTGCCCTTGAGCTTATAGCACAATCTTACTGGAAACTGAGTCTAAGTTTTGGGATAGTCTAAGTTTTGGGATAGTCTAAGTTTTGTAAGCTCGTTCCAAACGTAAGATCGAATCAAACAAGCGTTCATTGTTTGACGTTTAGCTCCATCGCGTACAACCGGAAGTGTTTGTCTGAAATCACCACCCAATACCACAACCTTAACACCAAATATTTTATTACCACATTCCATCACGTCTTTTAACATGTTATCCAAAGCCTCAATTGCTGCCTTCTTCGTCCCAAATGATTAACTTGCAGTCTCTAATCATTTGTGTCAAAGACGATTGTTTGCTTATTCGGCATGTAAAGCCTTCGGTTGCATCAATAGGAATTTTAAACCTTGAATGAGCGGTTCTACCACCAGGCAATAGCGACGCAGCTATACCAGAAGTGGCGGTGGCCAAAGCAATACCACCTCTAGACCGTACCTAGGCAAGAAGAGCTCTATATAAGAAGGTCTTGCATGTACCACCCGGACCATCTAAAGAAAACACTCGGCTTCATTTCAATATATTGAATTACATACAGATTCGAAGCTATCCCTTGTTCATTATTTAACATCGACCTAGCATTTAAATCCATTTCGGAGACAACGATATTCTGCTCGGACCTTAATTCCTCGGTCAAATCTTCAAATTGACTTTTGTGCATATTTTCTGGAACAAGGTTATAGTCACCTATTGTCTTTCCCCATCGACAATAAGAAGCAATTGATCTGTTTCAACACAGCATCCCTAACTTCCTTGGTCAGGTTCTTATGTTGCCTCGCAATGTCTTCGGAGAAACTACTTTCGAATTTATTCCATAATTTAAGATGTAGAAAGATTTTATCTTATTGTGTTCGTAAGTGTAATGAAATGTGTCATTATGTAGAAACATTTCGTCTTGTGGTGTTCATAAGTGTAATGAAATTTGCCCTGATGCAGGGGCGGATGCATGTGTATCAAGGTGGGGTCACGTGACCCCACTGATATCCGATTTTTTTTTTAGTATTAAAATGATGTAGCTTTGGTGTTAAAAAGTGTCATTTTGTTGGTAAAAAATGTAGTTTTAGAGCCCGGTGATCCCACTATAACAAATTTTTGAATAAAAAATGCAGTTTTGCGGTCCGATGACTCAACTGAAAAAACTTCCTGGATCTGCCACTGCCATGATGTAGTAACGTATCGTAAATATATACTACATCCGTTCGAAAATGTAAGTCGGTTTGGACTATTTCACACAGATTAAGAAAATGGGTTAAATTAGTTATGTGTCATTCATTTGCCTTTAGCAAGAGTTGAACTCTGGTTGCTTATCAAGTTATACTTGACTGCTTACCATTAGAGCAATACCTTATTTGTTAGGTGTCATTCAGTTTGATGAAAAAAAATCTAAAATGACATTTTGATTGTTATTAATATAAAGTATTGAAAAATGAGTAAGTGTATATAATAAATAAACCAAAAGAAGTATATATAATAAATGAAGGTTAAAAGAAAAAGAAAAAAAAATGTTTCATAGGTTTTTTTCTTTAAAAAGTTTTATTCGTTTTTAAATAGACTTATATAATGGAACATCATTATATAAACAAAAACAAAAACAAAACAAAAAAAAAACAAAAAAATGATATCTTTTAGGACGGAAATGGTACATTCTCCCTTCGACTCCTTTTCTTTCCCATGATAAGTTGATAACATGTTTGAAATTACCGGCTATGCTTTCCATCTCTCCTTATAATGTTTTTATTTTATTTTAAAGGAATATGTATTTTAAAAGAGGACGTGTTACAATTACTCAAGCCTTTTTTTTTTTTTTTTTTTGAGGGATTTACTCAAGCCCTTAAAATATGTATTTTAAAAGAGTATGTGTTACAATTACTCAAGCCAAAAGCCAAAATAACCTATGTGTGATATACATCGGTCGCGTGCCACGGTAACATATTGAGGCTATGGCAGGTGATTATTCATTCGCGTCGACTGTTGCGGATGTCGGTTTTACATGCAGCTTACTCAGTATAAATTTTTTGTGGTGTGTTGGGGTTCCGGTTGGCCGGAAAGAGTGTATCATGCCGGACTTTCACTCCATTACGGGAAGCTCTTCCCGCCCGTGTGTTCATCATTTTGATTGTGGGTGTGGAGTTCATCCAGAATCTCAACGTCTATGTTCTCGTAATGAATATATATGTGAACAATGTGACTTTCAAATCACAAAACAACCACCACCAAGATAAGGTCCAAGAGGAACGTTGCTGAGGAAGGGTTATAAGGGCATTCACATCAGAACTCATATATGGTACTCTATCTCTAAAATAAGGATAAAAAGTGGAAATTTCCTCAAATACCTCCACAACAGAAGCCTCATCCCTATTTATTTTTAGGGTCAATTAATAGTGTATCCACATTTATGGAGTACATCCCTATTTTAATTGTATTTGGTATAAAGATAGGGATAAAAATGCTGTTGTGAAGTATTTTGAATTTTGTATTGGTCATCCTATTATTACAAGTCCTACAATTCAGCACAACAATATTACTATTACTATACCATCTAATACTGATGTTGCTGGACTATCCAATACTCAGGGCCGGCCCTCGCATTTTTTGGGCTTAAGACCAAGTCCCCGAATTTGGCCTTTTAGTTGAAGTTGTTTTTTTTTTTTGAAAAACATACTTATCGCGTTTTTAACATCCGTAAGTACAAAATTCAAGTTATTTGTTAGATATTTTATTCACAAAGTCTGTTTTTATTTTTGTTTTGAATGTGTTGTTGCACACTGAGTGCGACAGGTGTCGCCGAAAAGAAGCATCATCAGTACAAACATATTGTGTCTCTAAAGTAGTACTCCATTGAATACTGAGAGAGATCTTAAAACATCTCTTTAAAGAAACGTTTTATACGTGTCTTGGAGATCATTCAATTCTGTTTGTTTTATCACATTTTTCTAACATTATTGATAGTCTCAAAATATGCCTACAAAGTAGTCTTTTCTAGCATATTTAGAAACAAAAACCATATTCATACGTATACATAAAACATACTTACATATTACTATTTCAATATTGCTCTTGCAACACATTTAGAGACGAAATCACTAATCAAAGTAGAATTGTCAATTTCATTAACCATATTCTTCTCAATTGAGAATTTGAGAATAGAATTTATGAATGGGAAATTGAAAGAAGAAAAGAAAAAAAAAAAAATCAACAGCTCAAGCAGCAGGGGAGCTGGGGAAACGAAGGCAGGACTGAAGGGGAGGGTCGGAACTTAGGAGTGAAAAATGAGTTCTATCTATTTTTGTTTGTTTTATTTATTTTTGTGCGTGCTTTTTTTTTTTATATAATATAGATATATATAATAAATTAATAATATAGATAAAGTCATAAAACAAAAAACAAACAAAAAAAAAACTTGTTTGTATATATCTATTTTTTTTTGTCAAGTAAATTTTTTTATTGGGGCCTTTATCAATTAGAGTAAAAAAAAATTTGGGCCTTTATCAAAAAAGAAAATTAACATATTATATTAGGTTGGATCGGATTAAATCTACACGAATTTTTTTTTCTTTTAGCGAAACATGTACCGTTGGGCCCTCCGACATAATTGGCTTAAGACCCGGGTCTCGCCGGCCTTAGCATAGGGCCGGCCCTGCCAATACTAATGTTCCACATCACACCATTGTAAATAGATTTGAGGAGGTCAGTTTTGTTAATCTTGAAATAGCAACGGGTAGTTTTTCGATGATAACTGTATTGGTGAGGGTGGACTTGGTGATGTCTATAAAGACGTTTTAACCGAAAAATGTATCGTTGCGATTAAACGACATGCCAAAGTTCACGTGAATACAAGAAAAGACATCAAAAAGGCTGAAGAAATAAGAAAAGCGTTCGAGGCTGAACTGAGATTATTATCCTGTGTGCATCACACTGTGCTCAATTGAGGCAAAACAACCAACCCAAAGCATCCGATGCTGGAGAGACGGGAGGATCATACCAGAATTCTAATCACCGAAGGTCTCGTTCAGCTCCATTGTTGGCGTCTTCTCACCAAAGGTCTCATTCAGCTCCATTGTTGGCGGCTTTGACATATATAGAATGCGGCGTTAGCTCCGACGGATCCTTTCTACACTGTTGGACACCCGTGATTTCACGGTGAGGAGGTTGTATTTTGAAGCTTCATATGTTCACTTATTGATGAGGAGTGTTACCATCAGCGACACGCAGGTATGCTTGTTGAAGACGAATTGTTCTGTTAATTGTTGGAAATGAAGATCATACCCCGAGCTCCACGCCGTCATATCCTCCGATTTCAGCATCTCATGTGGGAACCCGAGAAGTTGAAACAAGATAACTTGCTGGGCAAATAGGATCGGCTTTGAATCTCTAGCAACGCACATTGAGTCTGATTTCGAATGCATATATATCATCACGATCACCGGAGGTGGGTCGCATGCCTGTGGGTTTAGTTCGACATGTTTTGCTTTTTTTTGTAGAGGAGATGGTCTAGTATGTAATACTACTGATTCAAACTCAATTTTGTTTGGCCAACAAGTTAATTTACCGAAATCCCACACTATGAAAGACGTGGATTTTCCTTACCTACAATTATTTATGGTATGATTCATCAACAAACAAAATCGGTTTGGATCTTAGACATGTAACTTTCAATTTGATAAGTCTACCAGATTCAATATTGGCAAACACTATATTCATGTTAAAGAGATTACGAGAAAAGTTATTATACAACAGTGATTGATGGGTGATACCAAATGGAGGGTAAGATGTGTCCAATTTACCCTATGCTCCTACTATGTGAGAGAGGGTGTATAAAAACACATCGCATCCGTCCACTTGGTATCACTAATTAAATCATGACTGTTGTATAATAACTTTTCTCAAAGGTTACAACAAAAATGAAAACAATTAATGTATTGTATCTTAAGTGCTAATTAATATACAGACATTAAATCTTAGATGGTTATGTTTCAAAAAAATTAATACTTCCGTCTCATAAAAAAAATCTACTTTTTTTAAATAAATTTGTCCAACAAGAAACGTCTATTTAGAAAATCAATGTTATATTTAATGCTTTTTTTCCAACTATACTGCTATTCTCACATTTATTGTTTGTATGTGCATTTGATATTCCAAAACAAACATTAATTACTACTCCATCCGTCCCGTAATATAGTCAATTTTACAATTTCGCACAATTTAAGAAAACCTAATAAATTAGTTACTTTTTAATATTTCAATGCAAAATATTGTATTGTTTTCTGGGACTGACTAATAATATTACATTGTTTAGTGTGAAATGAAAACAATGCATTTAGTAATGTATTGTTTTGTGAGAAAAACTTATATTTTGAGACATCACTAAAAAAACTAAAAGGACTTATATTACGGGACGGATGAAGTATAAGATATGAGTATATATGTCCATTACTTCTTAAAAACAACACATTAATTAATTTTCTTAATATGCATGAAACATAGAAAGTAAACACCTTTTATGTGACGGAGATGGTATTAAATGATGTATAGGAATTCTAAATGAACACTTTTTCTGTGACAAATTTCTTTTGCAAAAAATAGATACTTTTGTGAGATAGAGATAGTAGTATTTATACCACTATGGCATAATGTGGTTGAGTTGTAATCAGTGACGGACCCAGGAATTTTTTCCAGTGGGAGTCAAATTCCAAAAAAAATGTTAATAAAATGCAACAGTCGGATTTTGAACAAGTAACCTCATGTTTAGCAATAATACTTCTAACCAATTGAACTAAATAACCAATTACATTAGAATTTATCTGAAATAATATACATATACGATCTTTAATATTATTTTGTGGGTATTTTAATAACTTCACACGAAAAGCTAAGTGGGGGCCGTGCACCCTCCCTCTCTACATTAGGTCCGTCCCTGGTTGTAATATCGTAATTAAAAAAACCCTTCTAATATGTTACATTATGTATAAGCCACCACTGAATTTGTAAAAAAAACTTTATTATTTTTCAGGAGCAGTTTAAAAAGGGTGCCTTTAAAGGCACCACATATTTTTTACTTAAGGCACCACAGCAATGTAAAAACTATGTGATTACTCAAGGTACCACACATTAAATTTTTAAATGACGAATCTACTAATGACACCACACCTATAAAAATTCAAATTTGTTATTTCCAGATTATTTTTACTACTTCCATTTTTTTAATATTACAATAACATCCTCCCAACAATAAAATATTACATGTTTTCCTCAACTTTCAACCCATCTTCTCCACCCTCCACCCTTCAACCATCAACATCACCATTTCCACCACCTCTTATCATCATAAAAAATGCGACATTCTTTCTCAACTCATCAATTAGCTTCACCATCACACCCCAAATGCCCAAATAGCTCGTTCTTTTTTTCTTCTTCTTCTTCTTCTTTTTTTCTTTCTTGAACGGCAGCTCATAAATCAGCTCCGGCAACCGGCGGAGTGAAGAAGCTCCCATTCTATAGGCTACTTCGAGAAATCGCTTAAGACTTCATGGCCGATCTTCGATTACAAAGAAGTGCGGCGCTGTAGAGGCGGTGGAAGCATATTTGGTGGTTCTGTTAGAAGATACCATCTATGTGCAATTCTTGCTACTAGGTCATCATTCAGCCTAAAGACATTCAATTGGCTAGGAGGAACGTGCATAAATTTGTAAGGAATTTGTGCGAATTTCAATTTATGGGTTTCATTTAGGTAGAGTAACTATGATTATGGTTTGGTAAGTTTGGATATGGAAGATGGAGGAAGGGTGGCAAGAGGGGCAGCAGAGCTGGTGGGGGTGGCGGGGCTGGTGGGGAGTGGTGCTGAAAAGAAATTAGGAAAAATAGGGTTTTATTTGTAATTATTTTATTAGAGTGGAAGATTTTGATAGTTATGGTGCCATAGGTAAAAATGGCATTATAGTAATTACATTGTGGTGCATTAGGTATATATAAATTTCAATGTGGTGCGTTAAGTGGATTAACAGACGGATGTGTGGTGCATTTTAATTTGGGTGTCCAAATCAAAAAGGTGTGGTGTCCTTAAAGACACCCTTTAAAAAGGGTAGTAGCTGGGAATTCAATGACGCCATTCAGTGCTGCAAAAGATTAGTACACAGTTTTAATGCCGGACGCCTAAATGATAAAATGAATTTTCCATTTATAACCTGCATAATATTTAAAATATAAATCATTCTACTAAATACCCTTTTTACGAAATAATAATAATAATAATAATAATAATAATAATAATAATAATAATAATATAAGTTTCTCTTATTCAAGTTTTAAACCAGCCATTTTTTTAGGGGGAAGGGTCCTGAAGGACAAGAAAGATAAAATAATAGGAGAAAAGGACAAGTTAATTTTTTAATTGTTTAGAAGGACAATAAGAAAATAGGCTGACCAAATTACCCTTTCCTAACCTCCTTCTACGATTTAATTTTTTTTTCCAGAAACCATGACTCCAGGTCAGAAAAATCCGCCCAACATCCTTCACGATTTCTCATAATCACATATCCTAACTGGTTAATCGCACTAAATCAGTCGGATATTTATCAAAAAAAAAAGCTGCTTTTCTTCCAATAATGTCGCTATTGGAAGAGGAAAAAGCAGTCGGATTTTTCTGAATCAGAACAGCAAAAATTGCATCCAATCCACCTCCAATCGGTTGTCAGTAGCTACCGAAAATACCTGTTGCGTAGTCATATGCCACTGTGAGTATGAATTTTTTTCCCTTGATTTTTCATGTGATGTCAGTAAATGTATCAAGCCATGTTGCAGCAGTGAAATTAGTAGTGATAAATTGGTAGGTTACTGTGGAATAAAACATAAATTCAGAATGGAGTTTAGTGATGAGTAATGTAGTGACTGGGGTCTCCTTAAAGTGTAGATAGTTTGTCAATAACTTGCACTTGCTATTGTTTGGAATGATACATTGATTAACTAAAAAAAATATTGAAGGGAAAACAATCGAATCAGGGATACCAGTTCGTAATAGTAGAGTGACGTAGTTCAGGGAGAAGTAGGGCTACTCAAAAAATTAAGTGACGGAGGAGGCAGTTACGCACGGTTCCGTGAACAGACAACGTTGTTAATGTAGTGAAGTAATGCTGATGTCGTGACGTTAGTTTACGAGAATTAATGATTGTTGGTAAATGTAACTGCATTGACGATGGCCACTGAATGATCTGTACATGTTTAACGGACGTATGGTGAATCAACTGTAATGTTGTTAAAATTTAAATGCAGTAACAAAGACCAAATAGGTTTTTGTTTTGACATTTCTGAATTTGGAAATTATTAGAAGCTATAAACCTCCATATTTTTGTTTTGGAAATTATCAGAAGCAAAAGCAACATTAATTCTTTCCTTGTTTGTAAATTTCATAGTGGCATAGCATTGTTTCTTTTGTGGCAGTAGCAACATTATTTTCCCTCGTTTTGTAGATTTTATAAATACATTGTCGTGTTTCACGGAACATTACATCTTTACATCATTGCATTTGATGCATGACATATATTTTGCAAACTGACAGATCAAGGGACCAGAATAGATGCACATTAAACCCCGTGCATGAATTATTTAGGGAGATCCGCAATAAAATTACAGACCGACATAGGGATGTGATGAATTGAACTCCATTTAAACACTTCTTTCGGGCAATGGAAGACGATGAAATAGTTGATAAGAAGATGACGAACGACATTCTTGATAAAATCATTGACACATACGAGAAGAATAAGGGGTTTAAATTTGGATATAAGTTCTACAATCCAACGAGGTTGGACATGAAACTTATTTTCGGGATACGAGATGGAGTGAAAGACGTCGGAAAAATGACTCGACGTGCAAAGAATGCATCAACATTTGCGTCAAGACTATTCCCAAATATGAAAAGACTTACAACAAAAATCGTTAAGGAATATGCAAGGAAGATGGTGGACAATGTTGATGACAATTCAATTAAAGACACAATTAGATTATTATGTCTACTATTATTCCAAAGCCTTTTGTTCCCCACCACAAGATCGACCATTCCTTGGAGAATTGTTTGGTTCGTCGATGATATTGACAGGTTGGATACATATGATTGGTCGCAGGAAATACACAAAACATTGATAAAAGGGCTAAATTCAAAGGGGAACAGTCCAAGAAAAGTTAATGGTTTGTGACACTGGTACGTATCTCGCATTTTATGCTACAAAAAAAATTATTTGAACAGTAACACTGATAGCCTTGTTATTATTTTATCAAGTACTGGTTTTGTGAGCATTCCAATGAAATCGAGGACAGATTCGGAGATAAAAATGATGGAGACCAAGTGACAGCAGGAAAAGGAAAGCGAAGCATTTCATGGAAAGGAATACCAAGGATTACAAAGTGGGATCTGAAATACCTAAAAAAATTGTTAACCGATAAATCATTGGAAAACTTGGAAGAGCATAAGGTAAGCGATTTATGGGTTACAATCGAGTGTATGATACGAGACATTGTAAGTATTTGTTCATGTTCATTTATGACGCTGCCAATTACGTATGATATGAGACATTGTAAGTATTTGTTCATGTTCATTTATGACGCTGTCATTTACATATTTGCCTCGTCCAGTACCAGGAATCATGAATATGTAAATGAAATGAGTTGGAAATGAAGTGACCAGAGTGAGTGTCACTGTGGATTTCGAATAAATATTTTACAGTTCAATATAAACAAATATGAAGTTGATTGCTAATAATTGCCAATACTTACGTGTTATTATGAAATTGCATCGCAGTTCAATGCAAATGAACTACATCCAACATTGAATGAAGAGTTGTTGCTTCCATGCTTAAAGAAGCATGCAGAGCATCGTTTAGTCATCACAGGCGATCCTGAATTTGAAGACGATGTAATTTGGCAACATTGTGCAAAGCCGCTGGTGAAAAGTAAGGAGGTAATTGGAGATTATGAGAAGCAAACTAATATAAACATTGATCACGGAGCAGTAGTATAGCAGAGCCCAATGCGGGAGGGCTTGATGTACGGTGATAACGAACGGGACATTGCAGAAGTTGCAATAGAAAGAGCACTAGAACTTCACCCTTATAATGAGCCTAAACGTGAATTGCCAAGTCAACCATCATTCTGCCTGTTATCACCAATGCAAACAAACGTTATCGATGACGAAGTTGACAAGGTACGAATTATGTTACTAAATTGTGCAAGTCCAGTAATCTGTGTTGACACTGTTAAATATTCATTTTTTTAACTAGTGTATAATTAAGTAGTGTGGATCGTTTACATCCTGACTTACATCCTGTGTTACTGCATTCATTTTATGTTACTAGAGCAAATTACGGCTGTGCCGTGGTCGTAAAAAAATGTAATGGCGAATTTTTAGACAATAAATCACACGGTGACTAAATAAATGATTACATTATTTTTAATAACAAAAAATGTAAAACTGTCTACATTTTCATCACAGTTTGAAGGAGGGGTATTTGTTCCGAATGTAGACTCGATGAAACCAAAGATCGATGACGAGGAAGAAGAGTTTAAAAGGCTTACAACACAAGTGGAGAAGTTGAAGTTGGAGAATATTGGATTGCATAAAAAACAGTACGAGCTGGAGGCTGATCAAAATGATTTGAGGCTGAAGTTGAATGAAGAAGTTGCGAAAAGAACAGCCTTGGAATTGACGTTGGAAAAGTTTAATAAGTCGAAAAAACGAGCCGATGATGAAATTTCTTTGGCGAACCTTACAATACTAAACCTTGAAGAAATGATGAAGTACCAAGAATCAAAGATCAAGATGTTGGAGAATGAAGTGGAGGAAAAAAGAGAGACAGAGAGTAGGCTACAAAAGTATGCAAAACAGCTTGTTTCCCTCAATGAAAAATTGAGGGAAACATCTTGGAAAATAAGTGCAGTGGAACCTGAAAAATCTGGCTCAATAATGATTGAGAAACTCCAAGCGACAGTGCAAGATCTCGAGGCCAAGCTATCAGAAAAGGTAAAGTGTAACAGTACTCTCAATGCACGAATAGAAGCGCAACGACAAAGCATTCAAAACTTCCAAGAAAAAGTGAGCAATACGGACAACGAGATAAATGAAAAAGAAAATAAAATAAGGACCTAGAAACGGAGTTAAAGGAATTCAGACAGTGTGCAAAAAAGAATGAGGTTAATCAAGTAACTCAATCTGCGAGACTTACTATTGGGAAAGTACAAGAAGGAATAGGAGATTCATCAATGACTTGGAGGGTGAAAAACAAAGGACGGTTTAAGAAGGCAAACAAATTAGAAGATTTTGAGTACGACGAACTGCGAAAAGGAAAAGGAAAGTGCAGACACTTGATGTGGAAAGTGGCAATATTCCAAATGATGATTACCTGATAGTGGACAGGCCTTAATCAAGGAGGACAAGAACGCGTACAAGTGTGGAAAGTTCATATCTGAAGATGCATTTACGCGCCTCCAAGATGCCAATAAACATGGTGGTACTATGTAAGTACAAATTGGTTCTGTAAATTAAATTGAAATGTTTATGCGTGTCTTGATTACAGATAAAAATGTAGCGACGTGTATTTTTAGTACTTTCCCTTTGGAGTCAAGTTGGTTAAAATGGTGGGTGGTTGTTGGGAAGTTGGTGTCTTGGTGTAAATGCATTTACGTGAAGTAACACTTATTGGTGTTGTTTGAATAACATTATTAACCGAGTATTTTTGCGTAGGGAAGAAGTGTGGTCAGCTTTTCCTGTATCAATTCCATACGTGAATGTGGCATCCATGATGGCAATACTGGATGAGAAAGAAATTCCCGAAACGGTAAGGACCAAAGTTTCCTTGTTTATCTCGTCGTTAGTATTGTGTATCAGGATCACATAATTTGTGTATGCCTAACATTGAAGGAAAATTGTTCACAGATCAGGGATGCATTCATTGTCATTTGGGTGCGGGCCTGTTTCATGAAGGAGAAGCATCACATTTTCCCAGCAGCTACGTGGGTATGATAAACAATTACGAAAAACCGTCAACCCTTAACTGAAAACTTGATGAATGATTAGTGTGAATGTTATTATTTGAAAGTCACATATACATCAAATTTCATTTTGCAGGACATGATAACATGTTTTGAAGAAAAACTAAACTATTACAAAGCGTTAAGCATGGACATTGTAAAAAAAATACAACAAGGGCAGAAGGTATATTTCCCATTGTGTTGTCCAGGTAAAACGGGGGCGCCGTACCATTGGGTACTACTGACGTATGGGTGAGGATCCGGAATTCGGAAGATGTACCATTCATGCCCAACTCGGTCGCTCAACTTAGATGCAAGCATCATCAATTGTGAATGAATTGTAAGTGTGTAGTGTAGCTGTGTTAGTATAACAATTGCTCTGTTGATATGCATTTCAGGTAAAATTATGTGCTTGATTGATGATTTCCATCACTAAACACAAGAACACGTCTAGTGTATGGAACTGATTCATGCATTCCGATGCATAACAAGCGATAAAACATGCAGCGACACATTCCCCTATTTTCTCTGTTCCATACATGTATCAATTATGGATCGTCTGTGTACTGTTTTGGTTAAATTGGAATTTGCAGTGAAAGTATGTTTTGCGTTGCTTGGATGGAAACGAAGCAACCAAATCAAAGAGGAGCTCAACAGGCGTTGGAGTAGTGAAAATTAAAAAACTACCACTGCAAGATAATGAATCGTACGTTCAGAGAGTCATTAGTATCATTAAATAATCCTTTTATAAATGTTTACAACCACATTTAACTTGCAGGACTGAATGTGCATTTTACCTGATGTACTATATGTTGAAGCTGTCGCAAGACCAACCCATTCCCCCAAGCTGGACAAATGAAGAGCTGCAAAAGTTCAAAGGCATGATTGTGAATTCCATTGTGCTGGACAAGTTGGCCATATCACTCTAGCAATTTATATTTTTGAGTGGAATAACTCTAGCATCTATATTCTTTTGTTTTGAGTGGAACAACTCTAGCATTTTAAACTTTATTTAAGTTATTCAATATTGGTAATGTAATGGGTCAATCGGCAAGGATTTGATTTAATAAGTAATCGTTTTTTTAATGTCATTTGGATTTGAAGGTTGAACCCTGTAATAGTGGTGCAAGATGAGTGGTTGATCAATAAATTCGTTTAAACATTGAGTCCTTTGTAAAGTTACAAGATTATTACTGACTTGGATTACATGTTTCAGTTGGTAAGACAGCTGACATGATTTATTTTGATGTGGGCAAATAAATGTAAGCTCCTTGGTTAGTACACGAATGTCATAGATGGGTTTGATGAGTTTTCATAAAAAAATTCAAAATTGTGACGAAGGTTGCACCAACAGATGAGACTGCAAGATGAAATGGGTACGTATCGAAGTAACATTGAATGTAGAGTGTTGCAGTGAATGGAGTAACTTATTCAGGAACAAATGCTTTCGGTGTGTACACAATTAAATAGATGATAGAAAGAAATTCATTGTCTGACAATCTTGTCTTACGAACAAACTAAAATACTTGGCCATGTTCACGAATAAATGAACAACAGTAAAAAAAAAAGAGTTTACACAATAAAGCAAATGCAAGATTATTGTACTAAATGTCAACCGGAGCTGTGCAAGTCCTTGTGTTATGGTTTCCCATCTGTTTGCAACGTCCACACAAGATCAAATGCTTCTCTTCACCCTTAGATTTAATCCGTTTCGTCTTTGGTCTTCCAGGCTGTCGCTGATGAGCATAAAATCTACCCCAACAAAAACAATTTATAAACACTCGAAACCGTGGGTAAACTAACTCTCTAACCGGCAGTGTACCGGGTCGATTGCTAGAATAGCTATAGGAGTACGAGGTCGAACCCAAGGGAATCGTGTTTGCAATTACCAAAGTGAACGTAATGCTTAGTCTAGATGAACAATCTTTTCAAAGCGTTTGTAACTACAACGACACTAAAATGATCACTACTAACGAGGCTAAAGATAAAAACAGAGAAAGAAGATTAAACTACTAGGTTTTAAAGATAGATTAAAGGACATAGTCGAACCGTGATCAAAATAGCTAGTTTCACCCCAAGGAATGACAAAACCGGGAGTGTGCATTAAACGAACGAACTCTTGCATTCAATTTCATGGGTACGTACTCCTAATTCTGGTGTTAAGATCTGAACAACTCTCCTTTAACACCCTATGCCATATTAACTACCCTTCCCTAAAGAAGATTTACTAACAAGACATGTTATGCACTAGAGCCGCTTAAACGTTAAAACGAGTAACCTCACTCTAGGAAGTGATCCTAGAACCCTTTTCCCACATCTCTCTATCTGAACAACTCTCAAGATTGATGTGTGTGATTTTGACCTAGGTGATCAATCTAGCCCAAATCTGTTATAACAAGTTCTAAGACATGAAACATGCAAGATACAACAATAAAAAGCACTACCCACTCCCAATTTCATCACCCAAAGGGTGATTTCACCAAATTTCACATGATTCGACTATGAAAAGGGATTAGCTACTCATTATACTAATTAAAACATACACAAAGCAGTAAAGAAAAGCCATAACAAGTAAAAGAAAGGAGAATTTTACCATTAATTTGCAGAAATTCGAGATTAGATCCAAAAAATACAAAATAGAGAAGTAATAAAAAGGTGATCTCTTAGTGTTTGGAATGGAAATCTAAGCTAAGAAATAGAAAGATTAAGCTAATATTATGTTGATATAAGCTAAGAGAAAGTATTCTAAGCTATTACAAAAATCGAGCAAGAAATGGGTAGAGTTTTGCTAAGAGAATGTATGTTTTCTAAGAAATAGTCTAAGGGGGGTATTTATAGGTGGGAGAAAAATCTGCAGAAAATTGGTCCAAACGCACGTTTGGAGGGCTGGAACTGGCGTTTGAATCTTCAAACGCGCGTTTCGCATAGTTGAAACGCGCGTTTCGCTTCAATTATGGGCATGTTCTTGGCTGATCTTCATCTGGAACGCGCGTTTAGAAGGTTCAAACGCGCGTTTGAAGGACTTGGAACGCGCGTTTAGGGTAGTTTCAAACGCGCGTTTAAAGGGGTTCAACTCTGAATAAAATGGCAGTTTCTAAAATGCGCGTTTGGGAGGTTCAAACGCGCGTTTGAACCCCTGTTGCCCCAAAACTTCACTTTTCTTCCTTTTTTGATCCCTCTTCTTGCCTCGATCATGCTTTTCACCACAAATCGTCACCTTCCGGGTCTTCGAGACACCAATACCCTTCAACATCATAATGAACCAAAAACATCCAAACAATTCCGGAGGGTAAAAGTGCTCGGGAATGGGGTTAATCTCAACATAAAAGGGGTAATAATCCATCAAAGTAACGGATTCACTCCCCCGTGCCATAAGCTCACGATAACACCCCGAAAACGGTCTAATTCACCCAAAAATGTGCTGAAAGTATGGTAAATGGGGATGAACAATGCACCGGAGTCACGTAAAGTTGACTCCCATCAACCACCCCACACTTAGCCTTTGCTCGCCCTTGAGTAAACTATGCGTTTTAAAACTAACCAAGGGATTCAACGTTGTCATGTTGGTGCTACTACCCACACTCTCGAGGTAACCACAAAGTAAGAAACACGAAAATATACACACCGGTTATAACATTATCAAGAAAATGGAGTGTGTGTGGTGTCAAGCTATGACCAAGTGTTCAAAATGATTGTCGGGGCTTGAATCCCGACCAAAAGTCTACCAACCGTTTCATACCAACTACCCTCTCCACTAATCAAGGTCACTAAGTTTGGACACAATCGGGTAGGACTTGAAGGGTTATAACGTTAGGCTAAGGTAATTTTGGTTAATCGAAAGGGATAATTTGGGAACTGGAGAAAAAGAAGTACGAGTGAACTTAATCAACAAGTGTACCACCTGATTTCTATCATACAAACCACCCAAACTCCTTTTTGATTAATATAACACTTTGGGAACCATAGGATACTAACATACCCGAACTCATTGCCACACTCAACTATGTTTCAAGTGTCATGAGGCGAGATCGAATACATTAGCACCTATCTCACTATCCCAACCCCTAACATCATAAAGATAACTTTTGAGCTCATTCCTTTGATTCCAACCCTTTATTCCAATCTACTCCAAACTCTTTATTCAATGAGAGCTAATTTATTTTGAACTTTGAATGATCTTCTTCTTCTTTTTTTTTTCTTCTTTTTTTTTCTTTTTCGAAAGAAAGGAATAGATACAGATTTTTCTTTTCTTTTTGGGCCAAACCCAAATACTAGGCCCAAACGAGCTCCCCTTCTCCTTATAGCTCAACACCAAGAAACATCAACCCATCGAAACATCATTTCCCCCACCCCACACTTGCCTTAGCAAGTGTGGCCTAACAAAAGACTAGATCCACTCGTCGGGTATAAATGAAGGAAATGTGACCAAAATTAAGGCTCAAGGGTAGGTTTCTGACTAAGTAACAAAACGGCTATAAAACGAATGGTGGTCAGACCATTCTATCAAGGCTGAGAGGGGCTACGAAGGTTTAATGTTCAGGATTAGGCTTATTTGGCTATTGTAGGGTCAAAGAGACGCCATGACCGTCATCCCGTGTCCTACTTAGGCAACCTTTCTATTTCGCCTCGAGACTAGTGGTATGAGAGGTGGTAGTAATCAAATTGTGCACAAAGTGTAGCTTGCGTGAAAATAATAAACTCCATTCTCAAGATAATATCGAACCGCAGTGCACACGTTCGGGGTCCCTACTAAGGTGGTCACCACTCGAATGTGAAAATAACACACACAGCACGGTGTTGAAAACCCTTGAAAAATTTTAAAATTTACCCAAAAATCGACTCAAGCCCGGTCATTGGCTAGGCATACCACATATTTAGCACAATTAACAATAAAACAATAAAACGGCTAAGTCTCCCACCCCACACTTAAACGAAACACTGTCCTCAGTGTGTGTGAGATAAAAAGAGTAAAAGACTTAGCTGTTTGACCAAGAACCCGGCAGAAAGGCGCAATCATGACTCGAAACTCGTGACACCCTCGTATAAATCCATCCCGTAACCTAAAGCGAGATCAACAGAAACAAAGACAGCGCATGCACGGGACTGAATCCACGTGCTATAAAGCAAGCAATAGGGTAAGCGGTTGCGTAAAATAACGAGTCCATGCCACAGTGACGAGATCAAAGCATAAAGAGGGGGATACGGGGTATGCAATGGAAGGATACAATAGAATCAATAAAAATAGAACATCCATGCATCAGATATAAACCAATAATAAAAATCCACGGCATCCCACAGTATAAGTCAAAGAAAAGGAAAACATGCACGGTCAAGCAGGCCTCAGGGGCTCTAAAATAAGTGCATGTGCATGCAAAGAGAAGTGTATCAGAATAATGGAAAAAGTATCAAAAGTAGCTGAAACAGAACTAGCATAATAAATGTAAGCAATAAAATGCAAGAAAACGGCTAGTCTGCTCCGGTGCCCTGTCCGTCAGGAGAAGGTGTGGTAGAAGCTGGTGCAGCCACAGGAGCTGCACTCTCCGGCTGTGTAGACCTCTCAGCACCTGTCCTTTCTGACTCTGTCTCAGCCCCCGCTGTCCCGATCAACGCATCTAAAGATATGTCATCAAACCCCTCTTCTGACTCATCAACAAACGACTCCTCTATGACCCGCTGCAAATCCTCCTCAATCTCTGGGGTATACTGAAATGGTGAGACATCCAAATCCAATGAAGGAAGCTCAATCTGCCTCTCCTGAGCGAATACCCGCTGATTCTCCACAATTCCATTCAGAGTCACCCACAGACTGTCCATCCAATCCCGTTGTTTATGTGCAATGAGAAGCCCCTGCCGCTCACTAAGCCATGGCCCCCCGGTTGTTGGCGTAGAAGGTGGAGGTGGAGGTGTGGTGGAAGGTCCAGTAGTGAAAGGTGGAGGTGGGGGTATAGTAGTGGTGGTAGTGGTGGTGATGACAGGTGGAGGTATAGGGAGTGTGGTGGATGTAGTGGAGGTGGTGGGGCGGAGGACAGTGTGAATAGGTCGTGGGGTGGGCCTAGGAGGTTTTGGAGCGGTGCGGGCATTGAACGGCTTCGGTACCACTGGCTGATTCTTCTTCCTTAAGATTTGATCATCGGGATATTCATCGACCGGCACTCTCTTGCATAAGCCATAAATGAGGTAGGGGCACATGAGCATACGACGCTTCACCTTCTGATTTTCTCTAAACTCCTCGAACATAGTTTTCCCGACATCTACCTTGAGATTATAGTGCAGAGCATACAACAATTGCAAATACTTGATGTGGAAATGCGTTATGTTGTCCTTCGGTAGCAGGAGATTCTGGGAAAACTTCGCCTTTACTTTCCACTCATCAGCCCAAGTCGTCGTCACTAACTGACTCCGTGCATTACTCCCCTTAGAAACCCACTGTAAATCTGGATTGATGGTCTTTATCATTTTCTCTAACGGATCCTCAGTCTCAGTATTATCCCAATGATGTCTCGATGCAAACCAACCGATATAATCATGTCCCTCAAAAGACGGTATCCGGTAGTAATCATTAATGGCCTGGACCGACCACGGGACGTTGACCCCTCGCACCTTGATGAACCCTGACTCTAGATTGGCGACACTGAAGTTCGCATACCATTCCCGGACAAGTGAGAGATTAAGATTCCCCCCTGGCTCATAAATCAGATTATTCCATCCTCTCTTCCTCAAGTCATCTATGAACGTTTTAGGAACAGCCTTGAGGTCTAACCCCCTCTCGTAACACATGTTCTTCACGGCGATGTACTCATTATAGTTAGTGAAGTCAACCGGTGAGTTAAAACGCTGCTTGAAAGGTATAGGGTCATTAGGAGGAGGGTCTAGTGGAGGATCTCGCTCGGGGGCACTTTGTGGAGGGGTAGTTTGTGGGGGAGGTGAAACAGGTGTTGTTACAGTTTTGGCTCGCAATCGTGCCAAGGGCACATCGCTCTCAAGGTCTATTGCTTCCTCACTATCACTACTAGAATTTATCCCCTCACTGTCCGGTACAAAGTCCTCATCTGAAGTTTCATCTCTCAACTGTCCAGCAGGCCTAAGGGCTCGAGGGTTCCTACTCTCTGCACGGCCCGTGTCACCAATCTGAATACCACCCTTAGGTATCCGAGGATAAACTAGGGTTTTTTGCTTCTTAGGCATATGTTTTGTTACCGGTTGTTTCCCTTTCCCTTTACCCTCGGTTTCTTTCCGCTTAGTCTCCCTCATTATCTCTAAACTCACCCAAACACCACCAATCAACCAAATCAACAATAAAAACCGACCCGGTTATCGTCCAACCGGGATTTCAAAACAAACCAACCAAACAACGAAACACCCCACGAGAGCCACACCATTCATCATTGATCAACAAGACAATCAACACAAACAGAAACAGGATACATAATCAATAACAATCAATAAAAGGGATAGGGGCGTTAAACCAAAAATAGGCCAAAACTAACACTAACCGAAACTTAGATGTAAAACCAAAATGTACCTGTACTATGCTTAAATGAGACGACACGAATGATTTTGAGCGAAGAACGAGCCTCGAAACGTCAATGGAGGTCAAATTCAACCTAGGCAAAAAGTTGCCAAAAGTGAAGATCGAATCAAGGAATCGGGGGATTTGTTGTTGGAATGGATTGAAAGAATCAAGAGAGGAGATTGAGAGGTGTTGTTTGGAGTTTAAATCACCAAAAACGGAGTAATATTGAGTGATTTCGAGTGAAATGGGTGAGGGGTGGCCGCCGGACGCTATTAGGGTTGAAGAGGAATTCTGAAACGCCGGTTTGAAAACGCAGGGGTTTATGAAGGTGATGAACCCAAACGCGCATTTGGAATGAGTGGAACGCGCGTTTCGCATGTTCAAACGCGTGTTTGAAAAGTGAAACGTGCGTTTGGGTTGGGGAATTAAGAACAGAGAGTTGAGGCCTGAAACGCGCGTTTGAAAGGGTTCCAAATTAACGCGCGTTTGGAAAGTGAAACGTGCGTTTGACAGGGCTAAACGGGCGTTTGGACCAGAAACAAGGATAACACAGGATTTCTACCCCACACTTGATTCTAACCGCCCCGAGACCACTAGAAACACCAAACTCACTCAACAAAAACTACGAAATGGTGGGTTGCCTCCCCCAAGCGCCTTTGTTTTACGTCGTTGGCTCGACAAGATGGATTATACGGTGCCAACTTTTTCAAAGTTATATCGTTGGCACGAGGCGAGAAAGGGTAGAAAGTGATGAAACGATGGATTGAGAATTATACGGGTCAAGATTTAAAGTCCATGACAAGACTTACAAGATTCATCACAAGGTATGGGGTCTTCAAGGTTCACTATTTCTAGTGCTTCGTCGTAAGGCAACCTCTCATACCTTTTCAACCGTAAGCCATTGGTGGTGAAAGTGCCAAAGTTAGGATGGGTGATTTCAATAGCACCGGACGGATAGACTTTCGACACAACATAGGGACCGGACCACCTAGACTTCAACTTCCCTTGGAAAAGATGTAGACGAGTATTGTAGAACAAGACTTCGTCACCTTCATTGAAAACACGAGGTTTGATCAAATTATCATGGAGTAACTTAGTCTTCTCCTTATACTTCGTCGAAATATCGTAAGCACAAAGGCGAAACTCATCTAGTTCATTCAATTGGGCCATACGCTTCTCACCAACTAAGGTGTCATCGAGGTTTAGCATTTTGATAGCCCAATAAGCCTTGTGTTCGATTTCTACGGGAAGATGACAAGATTTACCATAGACCATCATATAAGGTGACATGCCTATGGGTGTCTTAAAGGCTGTCCTATGGGCCCACAAAGCATCATCTAACTTTAAAGATCAACTCTTGACGTTAGTGTCTACCGTCCTCTCTAAGATATGCTTAATACCCCTATTCGTGACTTCAACTTGACCGCTTATTTGGGGATGATAAGCGGTACCTAACTTGTGTTTCACCCCATACTTCTCTAAAAGTTTGTCAAACGGCTTATTGGCAAAGTGGCTGCCATTATCACTAATTATAGCACAAGGTACCCCAAACCGACTAAAGATGTTCTTCTTGAGAAACCGGATAACAACATTCCTATCATTGGTGGGTGAAGATAAGGTTTCAACCCATTTTGACACATAATCACAAGCGACTAGGATATACTTGTTACCACACGAAGAAGGATAGGGGCCCATGAAGTCAATGCCCCACACGTCAAAAATCTCACAAACAATGATCGGCTTTTGAGGCATTTCACTCCTCCTAGATATACCCCCGGACCTTTGACAAGCGTCACAAGATTTCACATAAGCATGTGCGTCTTGGAATAAAGTGGGCCAATATAGCCCACTTTGCAACACTTTCAAAGCGGTCCTTTGCCCCGAGAAGTGGCCCCCGGCCTTTTAATCATGACAAAAAGAAAGCGCACTCAAAATCTCACTCTCCGGGATGCATCTCCTCAAGATGCCATCCGAACACAACCTATATAAGTAGGGATCCTCCCAAACATACTTACCAACCTCACTAAGGAATTTACGCTTTTGATTTGAGTCAATGTCGGGATCTATAAAACCGCACTCATGGTAGTTGACAAAAGGTGCGAACCAAGGGCTACCTTCCTTACCGACTTTTAGAAAGTTGCCTTTCTAACCGGAAGAAGGGTGTCTATAGCATAAAGTTGCTCGTGAGGAAAAGAGTCATTTATCTCACTTTGTGCCATAATCAACTCCTCACTAAGCTCCATACGACTCAAATGGTCGGCTACGACGTTCTCACACCCAGTTCTATCACGGATTTGAAGATCAAATTCTTGCAAGAGCAAAATCCACCTCAAGAGGCGGGGCTTGGCATCTTGCTTGGCAAAGAGATAACGCAAAGCGGCATGATCCGTGTGCACAACTACACGAGAACCTACGAGATGAGACCGAAACTTATCAAACGCGAAGACGACCGCTAGAAGCTCTTTTTCAGTGGTGGTATAGTTTTGCTGGGCCGGATTCAAGGTATGACTAGCATAGGCAATCGGCTTGAAGATTTTATCGATCTTTTGACCAAGGACCGCACCAACCGCGGTGTCACTCGCATCACACATTAGCTCAAATTCTTGATCCCACTTCGGGGCAACTAAGATAGGAGCGGATACAAGCAATTGCTTGAGCAACAAGAATGCCTCAACGCAAGCTTGGTCGAAATCAAACAGGACATCTTTTCCAAGAAGAAGAGTAAGAGGACGGGCTATTTTCGAGAAATCCTTAATGAACCTACGATAGAACCCCACATGGCCTAGAAAACCCCTAAGAGTCTTTAGGTTGGTGGGCATAGGAAGCTTAGCTATCGCTTCAACCTTAGCCTTGTCTACCTCTATACCCTTACTAGATATCTTATGCCCTAAGACTATCCCCTCCGTAACCATCAAATGACACTTCTCCCAATTTAGCACCAAATTCGTCTCCTCACATCTACTCAACACCTTTTCAAGATTATCTAGACATTCCTCAAAGGAATCACCAAATACACTAAAATCATCCATAAAGACTTCTAAAAACTTTTCTATCATATCCGCAAATATGGCAACCATGCACCGTTGGAATGTCGCGGGTGCATTACACAACCCAAAAGGCATCCTACGGAAGGCAAAGGTACCATAGGGGCAAGTGTAGGTAGTCTTTTCTTGGTCCTCTAAGGCCACATGTATTTGGTAATACCCACTAAACCCATCAAGAAAGCAATAAAAAGCATGGCCACTCAATCTTTCCAACATTTGATCAATAAAAGGGAGGGGGAAATGATCTTTCTGGGTTTGGTCATTTAGCTTACAATAATCAATACAAATTCTATGACCACTTACCAAACGCTTAGGCACCTCCTCACCTTTGTCATTGATTTCAACGGTCATACCTCCCTTCTTCGGCACCACTTGGGTGGGACTCACCCACTTGCTATCCGAGATGGCATAAATGATCCCAAGCTTTAGCATCGTGACCACATCCTTCCTCACAACCTCTTGGAGGTGTGGATTGAGCCTTCTTTGGGGTTGCCTTACCGGCTTCGCTCCATCTTCTAGAATAATCTTGTGTTGACAAATGGTGGGGCTTATGCCCTTGAGATCACACATCTTCCACCCAAAAGCACGCTTCTGCCTCTTGAGCATTTTCACCAACTCTTCTTCCTGCAAGGCTGTTAGTGTAGCAGAAATAATCAATGGAAGTAAATCGTCATTTTCAAGAAAAACATACTTCAAATGAGGGGGAAGCGGCTTCATTTTCAAGTCTTTCGGTGGGTCCTCAATCGATGGCTTCTCTAGCTCCCCTTCGAGACCAAGATCAATCTTCTCGGTCCATTTTTCACCCACGAAAGCCGTCTCTTCTAGCTCTATTGCTTCCTCTTCCAACTCTTCTTCTTCATCATGCTCCGTGCTCACTCTTTCCATGCATTCATCGGTCTTATCTTTGTATTCTTGCATGTCAACATGTTCCAAAACGCAAGAATATATAGCATCAACAGAAAAACAGTCCTCGGTGCTCTCCTTAGGATGTTTCATGGTCTTATAAACATTTACCGTGACTTTTTCATCTCCAACTCGCAAAATAATCTCTCCACTCGTGACATCTATCAAGGTCCTCCCGGTATTTAAAAAGGGATGTCCTAACAACAAAGGTGTTTTGGAGTCCATCTCCATATCTAATACCACAAAATCTACCGGGAAGGCAAACTTATCCACTTTCACTATGACATCCTCTATCACTCCCATAGGCTCCCTAATAGACCTATCCACCATTTGAAGGGTCATCCCCGTTGGCTCCAACTCTCCTAAGTCAAGACTTTCATATATAGCACGGGGCATTAAGCTTACACTAGCCCCCAAATAACATAGGACACTAGGAAAATGAGTTGTACCAATGGTAACCGGAATAGTAAAACTACCCTTGTCTCTAACCTTCGGGGGAATCCTAGACTTACCATCGAAAATAGAGGAACACTCTTCATTTAGACAAACAACCTCTTGCATTTTACCCTTTTTAGTTAGCAACTCTTTTAAGAACTTACAATAAGAGGGCATGTTTGCAAGTGCTTCAAGAAAAGGAATGTTCAAGTCAATTTTTTGCAAAATCTCAATAAATCGGGTTTGTGCTTTATTCAAGCAACTTTGTCTATGATTCTTAGGGGGATAGGGGAGAGTACTCAAATCAAAATCTTTAGAAGGAGGAGGGATCATACCTTTCTTACCTTTGGTGCGTGGGGAAGACGACTCTTTCATTGGCTCTTTCCCTTCTCTTCTAGTTGGTTCCTCCTCTTTCACATCAATAACCACATAATCTCCCCTAGCTTGAGCTTCTTTCCTCTCAACTTCTTTCTTCTTGACATATTCTCCATGATCTTCATCATCTTCGATCCCATCAATATCGCCATCCATGGCCCCCGCCTCGGTCTCAATAGGAGCTTTTCTAACTTTGTCCTCCCATAGGACTTTCTTTTCACCGTTTGTCCTCAACACTTTACCACTTCGAGTTAAGATGACGCTTACATTTCTTGGATTCTTTTCGGTATTACTTGGTAAGCCGCCTTTCAACTGTACATGTTCTACAACTTGACCAAATTGAGTTTCAAGATTTTTGATGGCGGACCCATGTTTGTAGTTCATCTCAACCATGTCCTTCTTTATCTCCACAAAGTTCTTGTTCATTTGCTCCAATATGACATCGTTTGCACTCTTTTGAGGTATAGGAGCCAAAGGTGGAGGGTTTTGATAAGTGTTAAGAGTGAATTTATACGTTTTATAACGTTGTATTTTATGATGTTCTCCTCCATAATTCATATGATTTGCATAGGAAATGTGGTTTTAAATGATTTATTAAGCAAGTGAGATTTTAATTAGTTTATTCGCAAAATGAGGTTGTGTACGTGTTTTGATTATGGTTTTATGAGTATTTGGATTGTGTTACGTTTTGCGATGTCTTAATGTGATGTAGATACATGTTGGAGGCTAAATTGATGATCAAATGTTGATATAATTCGAGCTAAATCAAGATAGAGATGAGAAAAGAAGGATAAAGATGGAAGAAGGAAGAGATAATGATCAAGAGATCGAGTTCCAGCATCGATGGACGAGCGTCCACGGTCCGTCCATGGTGGACGGGTGTTTGCTCAACCGAACGAGCGTTCAGAGATGCGATTTACATTCAGAGCCTTCAAACGCTGCATAGACGAGCGTTCACCTCCGTCCAGAAGCTGTTGGACGAGCGTCCAAGATAGTGGACGGGCGTCCAAGCACCGCCTTAGCCTAAACCGACCTAAAAATCTATAAATAGGCGCGATTTCTCAATCTCATATATACAATTCGAACCCTAAAAACCTAGGGGCAGCTTGGCTACGTTTTCTACAGTTTTTATCTACTTTTATGCAATTTAATTCCTAGATTAGATTAGATAGATTCATGTCTTTTATTTCATCAATTCGAGTTGCAACAAGGATGCTAAGAGGCTAAAACCCTCTTGAACAAGCGTTGTGAAGCCTTCCTTCAACAATTCAGTTTTGATTCGTGATTAATCTGTGAGTATCTATTTCAAGTTCGTTTCTTTTATCATGTTTCGTATGTTTTTGCATGTTTAATCGAAAGATGCTTGCTTTGATGATTGTTTATTTGATGAAAATCATGTTAACGATAGATCACCGTGATAAAAGAATAGATCTTCGATCTAATTAAAACGAGAGTTATTAGATTGACTTTCTAGATTAGAAATTGAAAGATTTCACGCCTAGGTTAGAAAGACGTAATCTTTAACATCGAAAGATAAAAGATTAGGAAACGAACTTGTCTACGAGAGTAGGAGCTTATGCCTTCGATTAGGTGAATCACGACTTGAGTGGAGATCACGAATTAATCCGATTTAGAATTGAATGTTGATAGGATAGGTGGATCAATTGCTTGTTCGTTCGTTATAATTTGATTTTAATCCTTTAAACTTGAATTGCTAGATTAGTTTACTTTTAATTGCACTCTAGTTTTTATCGCTTTCAATCTTGCCTAGCATTGGATTAATTTCCTCTGTCTAGTTACTTTTATGCATATTTGTTTAGGTTAGTTCTTCGTTTAGGTTAGTTTCGTGACAATAGTTTAGTTGAAAACAAAAGCTAGGATTCACATTCGTCTAGTTCCCCGTAAGATCGACCCGGCATTAGCCTCCGTACTACGATCCTTGCACTTGAGGTTAACCGGTTTATTACTTGTTGTTTTATATTGATAAAATCCGGGACAAGTTTTTGGCGCCGTTGCCGGGGAACCGGACGGTTGTCTAGTTTTTGTTTTTAGTAATTTAGGTTAGGTTTTTGTTTTTATTTCTGTTTTTCGTTGGTGATTTAGTTGTTTTTACTTATTTGTTTTTTTTTCTGTTAATTAATATTTGTTCTTGTTAGTTGTAGTATAGACTTTTGTTTTTGAGTTTTAGTCTCTGTTTTCTGTTATCGTTTTTTTTTCTGCTCTCTGTTCGAATCTGTTCCAGTTGGACGAGCGTCTGGTCATACAGACGCCCGTCCAGTTCTTCCTCCAGGAGGACGCCCGTCCAGTTAATTGGATGCCCGTCTGTCCTGTCTACCATTAGTTTTTATTTTTATTTCAATTAGGTTTTCTGTTTTTTTCATAGGTAAGTGTCGTAGGTAGGTTTCTTAGGTTGAATCATCTGACTCCACACCTTTCACGGTCAAATTTTAGGATAAAAGGGTCCATTTTAGCACTTGATAGTATTTTGGCCATAACTTTCGGCTCGAGTGTCGGATTGGCGCGCAGGACCCCAATTCGGAAAGCTCGTTCCGACGCCGACGACGTGGCAGACGGCCAGAGGCCGTCTGACACCGTTTTCGAGGTCAAAATCCACTGTTTTCCCTTCCATTTTGGGCTCAGAAGATTTCAACACGTTTTTTTTTCCCCTTTTTAGTATTTTCTGTTTTTTCTGTTTTAAATTTTTCGTAGTTTAGGTTTCTGATCAAGAATTTGAGCAATATCTGCAGGAGAAATCAAAGACATAATAATAATGGCAGCGGAAGATAGACGGACGTTGGCCGACTATGCCATGCCCGGTACAGTCACCATAAACCCGGCTATCGTCATGCCTACCATTACTGCTCCAAACTTCGAGCTTAAACCCGGACTTATTCAGGTGATGCAGCATGCATCAATTTTTCATGGTTTCCAATCTGAAAACCCCCACACTCACTTACACACATTCTTGCAAATATGCGGTACTTCCCGTATCCAAGGTGTAAGCGAGGATGCCATCAAGCTTAAACTATTTCCATTTTCCTTACGGGGGGAGGCACTCGAGTGGTATCACTCTCTCCCCTCTGAATCCATCACTACGTGGGCTGAGCTCGAGAAGGAATTTCTAAGTCAATACTTTCCTCCTTCAAAAACAGCCCATTGTCTGAACGAAATCTTCACATTCCGTCAGCTGGAAAATGAGTCATTCTTTGATGCGTGGAAAAGGTTTAAGTCTCTCCTGCGCAAGTGTCCCCATCATGGCTTGCCAAAGCAAAGGCAAGTCCATACTTTCTTCAGTGGATTGACCGAGCTCACCAAGGGCATGGTCAATAGTTCCTCTGGTGGGGTATTTCTCAAGAAAACACCTGATGAGGGGTGGGCGTTGTTCGAGGACATTGCCAAATATAACTACGCCCCCTCTTATCAAGCCATCCAAGCACCTCCTCCCCCTCCCAAGGTCGAAGAGGTGACTATGCAAAGTCTTGTTGCCATACTGCAAAAGCAGATGGCACCTTCTCAACTGACAGCCTCTCACACCGGCCCCTACCCGAGTTATCAGGCTCCTTCACTTTCACAGAACTCTCAAGTTCTGTATTGTGAAGCATGCTGTCAGACTGGCCATATGACTGGCCAATGTCAATTTTCATGACTATGGACAGCATAATCCAATCACATGCCAAGTATGTGATAGCATGGGGCACACGGCTCGCTTCTGTCCCATGATTGGGCAGAATGCGGAAGTCAATGCTTTCTCTGGCCAGACAAATCAGAGATTCAATAACCAATTCTCTGGCCAGAACAGTTTCCAAAACCAAGGGTTTAATCAGTCTTCGGGATTTAATCCTAATTCGAACTTCAATAGAAACCCTGGTTATAATCAGAACCCAAGCTATAATTCTTACAATCCACAGCAAAGGTTCAATCAGAATTGGCCCGCCAATTCTAATTCTGCATTCCAAAGTCGGCCAAGCCAGCCATTTCCCCAGAACTTTCAAAACTCTCAAGGCACCTCCCACCAGGACGATATAAAAGCCGAATGGAATTCATTTCGGGAGGAGCAAAGCAGGACGATGAAAAGTCTTGAGAGGCAAATCGGGCAATTGGCTGAGCAGTTAGCCTCTAGACCGTCAGGGCAGTTGCCCAGCTTCACGGAAAAGAATCCAAAAGGCGGTCAAGTCGCTCAGGCCGATTTAAGCAGCAGTCAATGCACTGACCTGGTACCTTCACCTCCGTACGGTAGAGAAGAGGCCAGTGCAATGAATTTGAGAAGTGGTTCTCAAGTTGGTGGTCCCCCTGGCTTCCAGGGAAACCACTAGCCCCTCCTGCCATTGGTAAGGCAGGAGGGGAAGTTGAGCACCCATCATCCCCTAGGCTGCAGAAGCAAAATCAGGTGGCTGATCCCCTGATAGAAGAAAGAGTTGAGATTCCTCAAGTGGCTGATCCCTTGAGGAATAAAGAATCAATTGGAAGTCCTCAGGTGGCTGTTCCCATGAGAAGTGAAACATTTGAGGGTCCTCAGGTGGCTGATCCCCTGAGGAATGATAAGTTAAATGATAGTCAGGTGGCTGATCCTCTGACTAACAAAAAGAATGAAAAGACGGTTCGATGGAAAGATTTGGAAGACAAGGCCGTTAGTTCGCCCTCGAAGACAGTATTTTCCGAGGAGGATTTGAAAAAGCTTCCCTTTCCACCTAGAAAGAGTAACATCCTATTGAGCGAAGATAAGAAGTATGAAAAGGTGCTTAATTTGTTGAAAAATACTCAGGTTAATCTTCCATTGTCAGATGTCTTGGTAGAGATGCCTAAGTACACCAAATTCATAAAGGATGTTGTTTCTTCGAAGAAGAAGTTAGTAGAAATGGATCAGGCAATTGGTGAGGATTGTTCAATGATCAATTATCCAGACTTACCAATCAAAAGAGGTGACCCCGGAAAATTCGTGCTCACATTGCAGATGGGAGGCCTAGTCTTTCCAAATTCTTTATGTGACCTGGGTGCATCCATAAGCTTGATGCCATTATCTATTTGCAAGCAGATGGGTTTACAAAGTCTTCTAGAACCCACTACCATGAACTTGCAGTTCGCTGATAGATCTTCAAAGAAAGCCTCAGGGATCCTAAAGGACGTATTGGTTCAAGTTGGTAGGTTTACCTTTCCCGTTGACTGGTATGTCTTAGATATAGAGAAAAATGAAAATGTCCCTCTGATTCTTGGAAGACCTTTCCTATCTACAGCTAGAGCCCTCATCGATTGTGATGGTGGGAAAGTAACTATCCGAGTTGGTGACCAAGAGGTGAGCTATAGTGTTTCTAAATCCATTCAAGTACCCTCCGGTTCTCCAACCGGCTTTTCCATTGAGGAGACGTCTGATGACTTCAATGACTTCATGGACAAGCAAGTCATGGCTGTAGAAGCAGAATATGAGCGATTGATCGATAATCTAAACAATCATGGTATTGTCAATCTAGATCATTTAGCAGCTGAATTCGAGGATGAGCTAAGAGAAGATGCTTTGGCAGTAGGGCCACTAAGTAAACTCAACGATGTTGAGTTGAGGAGTGGAGATCCTAAGTCAAGTCTAGAGGAACCCCCTGTAGACTTGGTTCTGAAGCCGTTGCCTAAACATCTTAAGTATGTATTTCTGAGAGAAGGTGACAAGCTTCCTTTGATCATCTCTGCCAAGCTATCTCGAATAGAAGAGCTTAGACTGTTAAACGTCTTGCGCAAAAATGAGAAAGCCTTTGGATGGCAGGTGGGAGATATCCGAGGGATATCTCCCGACATCTGTATGCACAAGATCAAGACTGAGGAGGGTGCAAAACGAGTTAGACAGCCTCAGAGAAGGCTCAACCCTCACATGCAAGAGGTAGTCAAGAAGGAAATTATAAAGCTTCTAGATATGGGTATCATTTACGCCATTGCAGACAGTGAGTGGGTATCCCCCACTCAAGTAGTTCCCAAGAAAGGTGGAATTACTATTGAGAAGAATGAGAAGGGAGAAGAGATAGCATTGAGGCTCGTTACTGGATACAGAGTATTATCGATTATCGAAAGCTCAATGAGGTCACACTGAAAGATCATTTCCCCCTTCCATTCATTGATCAGATGCTTGAGCGTCTGGAGGGGCACGCATTCTACTGCTTCCTGGATGGATATTCAGGATACTTCCAGATACCCATCGATCCTGTTGACCAAGAGAAGACCACTTTCACTTGCCCTTATAGGACATTCGCCTACAGGCGGATGCCATTTGGTCTCTGTAATGCCCCAGCCACCTTTCAAAGGTGTATGATGGCAATCTTTGACGGGCTAGTTGAAAAGTGCATGGAGATTTTTATGGATGATTTCTCGGTCTTTGGTCAATCCTTCGATGATTGCCTCGATAATCTTGATCAGGTGTTGTCTAGATGTGTGGAAAAGGACTTAGTGCTTAATTGGGAAAAATGCCATTTCATGGTAGATGAAGGCATAGTCCTTGGCCACAAAGTGTCAGCCAAAGGTATAGAAGTAGATAGGGCCAAGGTTGAAGCTATTGAGAAGATGAGTTATCCTAAGAATGTTCCGGAGGTCCGAGGTTTTCTCGGACATGTCGGCTTCTATAGGAGGTTCATCCAGGACTTTTCAAAGATTGCCAAGCCCCTGTCTACTTTACTCAAAGAAGACGTTACTTTTGATTTTGATGAGAATTGCAAGCGCGCGTTTGAGGAGCTTAAGAGTAGACTGATCTCTGCTCCAATTCTTATATCGCCTGACTGGAACCTACCCTTTGAGCTCATGTGCGATGCATCCAACTATGCAATTGGTGCAGTATTAGGGCAAAGAATCAAAGGGAAGTTTCAGCCAATCTATTATGCCAGTCACACACTAAATCCTTCTCAAGTTAACTACACGACCACTGAAAAGGAATTATTAGCTGTAGTCTTTGCTATGGACAAGTTTCGTAGTTACTTGTTGGGAGCTCAAGTGATCGTGTGGACTGACCACGCTGCGCTGCGCTATCTCATGACCAAGAAAGAGGCTAAACCGCGCTTACTGCGTTGGATACTAACCCTCCAAGAGTTTGACGTTCAAATTAAAGATAAAAAGGGCAGTGAGAACGTAGTGGCGGATCATGTTTCTAGGGTGTTAAGTGAGGAAAAGGATGAACCAGATGATATAGATCTTTACTTTCCTCTAGAAAACATTATGTTGATAGACGGTTGTCCTCCCGATGTTCCATGGTATTCCTCCATTGTAAACTACCTTCATGCCCGTTATCTCGATCCTGAAATGTCTTATCAAGAGAAGAAGAAGTTCTTCTCTGATATGAAATATTTCGTTTGGGATGAACCTTATCTTTTCAAGATCTGTAAAGATGGTTTGCTTAGGAGATGTGTTCCAGAATCCGAGCAACGCGATATAATCGAGCAATGCCATAGTGGACCCACAGGTGGTCACTTTGGTCCTTGGAAAACGGTTGCGAAGATCTTCCAGTCCGGTTTCTATTGGCCCACGATCTTTAAGGACGTAGAAGCTTTCTGTAAAGCTTGTGATAGGTGCCAAAGAACCGGTACTCTGACAAGGCGGTTTCGACATGCCTTTAAAACCCATCTTAGAGTGCGAAGTCTTTGATGTTTGGGGCATCGATTTTATGGGACCTTTCCCGTCATCGTGTGGCAACAAATACATCTTAGTCTGCGTTGACTATGTTCGAAATGGGTGGAGGCAATTGCCACTCCTCACAATGATCATAAAACGGTCATGAAATTTCTGAAGAAGAACATCTTTGTGAGGTTTGGATGTCCACGTGCCTTGATCAGTGATGAAGGGACACACTTCTGCAACCGACCTTTGGAAAAAGTCCTCGAGAAGTATGGTGTTCGCCATAAAATCGGCACACCATATCATCCGATGACTAGTGGTCAGGTTGAGCGAAGCAACCAGAGTCTTAAGAAAATCCTGGAGAAGACGGTGAATAGTCATAGAAAAGACTGGAGTCTGAAGTTGGACGATGTACTTTGGGCATATAGGACTGCCTATAAGACCCCTATGGGTACATCGCCATATCAAATGGTTTACGGTAAGCCATGCCATCTGCCAGTCGAGTTAGAGCACAGGGCGTATTGGGCTACGAAGTTTTTGAACTTCGATTCCCAATCCTGTGGGAAACATCGATTGCAGCAGTTGCATGAGCTGGATGAATTTAGACTCCAGGCTTATGAAAGCGCCAGGATTAGTAAAGAGAAGATGAAACTACTCCATGACGCCAAGATAAAGAAGAGAGAATTCCGGGTCGGCGAGCAAGTTCTCTTATACAATTCTAGGTTACATTTGTTTCCTGGGAAGTTGAGAACACGTTGGTCCGGTCCTTTTGAGATTCTCCAAATCATTCCTGGAGGTGTTCTAGAACTACGCGGTTATCCAGATCAACCGTTTCGAGTTAATGGTCAAAGGTGCAAGCACTACATTGGTGAACCTAAAGAAAAACCTTTGATTGTTAAATTTCTCGATATTCTCGGATGTGGTGTTACAGAGGTCAATGAGTTTGACGAAGTTTTCATCCGATTTATTCTCCGAGAATGACGGTATTGGTTCATCAGCAGAAGTTCTAGCAGGTAGTTGGTGTTGGACTTATTTCTTAGTTTTGAT